>JAMZAV010002044.1:0-312031 GCA_024449915.1 Sweltsa coloradensis
CTTTTTCACCCCTTTGTGGTATTTCAAATTCCCACCCACTCGTACGGGGGTTAAGCTACTGATCACTGTCAGTGAAGGTACAATCCATCAATGACACTTGAGTTGCCATAGTAGATTATTAATTTAAATTTAACTATAAAATTGCACAGAGAGACGTCAACACTGCAGTGTTTGATAACCCAAGCACTGCTATTCCTTGTTTTATTCACGTAGAGTTAACAAAAAAAAGAATATTGCCAGCGCAAAAAGCAAAATATGAATTTGGTATCCTACAAACACGGTCTGGGGCTACGTTACGTTGCAACACAAATCCCGGACGAGCCCCACTTTTCTGTAGCGGACCCCGTCTCCCTACCCCCTGGCACGTGTCTAGGGGTAATAACTTACTTGCTTGATGTTCACAAATCAATAAGGAGGGTAATGGAGAGGAGACTACCATCAGAATCTTGTTTCTCCTTACTTGGGGGTGTGTATGTATGAGTAGGCACGGGATACTTGCATACCCAACAATACCTGGTGAGTGTGCGGGCCCACGGGATACTTGCGTACCCGAATACCCATGTGAGTGTGTAAGTGATGTGTAGCCTGCTTAGCAATGAGAACGAAAAGATGAATAGGATACCGGAAAAAATCACTTGAAAAGTTGGTAATGATTTTCAAACACTTTTTAATTTTGAGAAAAAATACTTTGAATTAATAACACTTTTGAATTTAACACTTTGAATACTGAAAGCTAACCCGAAAATAAAAGCTGGCAATTTGTACTTTATTCTATGCTAATGTTTAAATGAAAGACCAAGTCCCTATGTGGGCTCTCTTGGCCGCGAGCTATTTAACATTGAGCTGGGAGATCAACTCGTACGGGTGACCATCCTGGGCTACTGTGAAGTGAACACTCGTCCGTGTCTTTCACTGCCTGCCCTTATAGGATGTCCTGCCACAGTAAAAGGGGCGGGAGCCCCGAGAGTGCTGGATGAGAGTCCTGAGTACGAGTCGAGGATGACTTCTCCGAGGCTGTGCGCGCCTGTTTTATAGTGCCCGCCACGTCAAGTAGGAGGAGGGGGGTGGAAATGGAGGGGATAGCGCCTAGTTCTGTGAAGCGAGCGTTGTTGACCAGAGACGAGTTTTAACGTCATGCTCCAAGAAAGGGGGAGTGGGGGGGAATGGCGCTGCGCGCTACCTTTCGTGAAGCGAGCACGTTGCGTCGTCTTCTGTAGAGACGGGTTTAGGTTGGTGATACTGATACATTTAGTTTCCATATTGCCAAATGTACAAAATATGTTGGAGGGTAAGATTTTATTCTCGAACCTGTGATTCCGGAATCCGAGCACATGGTTATAATAGTCTACATGTTTATTAAATGTCACTACAATTAATGTAGACAAACAAAATATAAAAGCAAATGCAGAGTATAACTTTAACTAATGTAACACTCCTTGCATTGTCCATTAAATAGTAATTAAATAAAAATACACTACAGTAGCCCCTATGGGAAATATGGGGGGCATATAATAAAATAATAAATTAATACCATTTCAGAACAAATGACATTTCCTTGTTATTTGTTTTTTTTCTCAAACGTCAGCTAATTATTTAGTTTTGAGTATGCGTTTTATTTAACTAATAGTATATTTATGACACACAAATTTTAAATAATGGAGCGACAATTTGAACACAACAAAAACCTTCACGAGAATACAGCACAGTAAGTTGGCAGTGCTGCTACCTGTAGGGGGTCTTGGTGAGGCGTTTAGGGGGGCCTCATTCAAACAGGCTGGCGCGGGGCCGGGTTGTTAAGCCCAAGGCACAAAACAGTTTTTCAGACGTAAGTACGCCTTTGGCACTCAATCGAAATCTTGAACAATACATATTGGCGGCCTAGCTCCTAAGGGTTAGGTCTACTCCATCAAAAATATCCTCATTAATAAAGAGAGTTTTTCCTTTATGCCAAAAAAACATTCGCCAAAAATTCGTCGTATTTAATATTTTGACGTTTCCGCCATTTGTCGTCATCGCGTTAACTACTAGTAAAAAAGTGACGTACTTTTATTGAAGTAGTTCCATCAATCGTCACACAGAGTCGCGCGGAACGTTAGATTCCCAACGCCAAAAAACCGACTTTTTATTTAACCCCCGGGCGGGATAGGGAGTTGGAGACCTCCCCAAACGGGGAAACTTCTGTATCGACTCTGATTTCCGCTAGCATCTAGGAGGCAGTGCTTCGTAGTTCGTACCACTGCCTCCTAGATGCTACTCGTGGCTCCCAAGGTCCCCTAGATTTCCGCTAGCATCTAGGAGGCAGTGCTTCTAGAAGGCAGTGCAAAGCTTATGTACATTATTGCTAATAGTATTAAACTCCATGGTACAAGCTTTTCATTAGTTATTCACCGGATCAGGACCCTTATTCTGTAACTATGTAATAATTGTCACTTCACGGCGCTGTGACAAGTTATCATTTCACGTGAAAAGATATCACGTGAAAAGAGCGATTCTGAAGGCCAAGTGAGAAGTTGAGTTGTCACAAGCACAGGGATTTGGTTAAACTTCAAAGCGACTGAGCCACCGTAGCACGTAAAGTATTTCAACCAATCAGAATAGGCGAATAATGTTAATGGCAGTTTGTTGTTGCTTTGTTTTCTTTGTTGTGTGTTCTAGTCAACCTTAGCCTGCAAAATGTCAGGCTAGGACAAGGCATAGGCCTAGCCTTTCCTAGGCTGTCAGTGTCGTGCTAGGGCCTAGCTTTGATACTTTATTATCATATTGAACACACTTCTTCCCAATTCTTAATTTTAAAGATGCATTTCTGATGGGCTGCTACCTTTGGGTAAGCCTAGGCCTAGGGCCTAGCCTACGCGTATCTTGTGACAGTCGTAGGGCTCTAGAAACATACAATTAGTAGGCCCTAGAGCCCATGTAGGTTTGCCTAATTATTACAGTATGCCTAAGCTTTAACAACTACTTATATTGATGTTCAAAGGCCCTACATTGAGACGTTAGTTCACATAACCTCACTTTGCAAAACAAAACAAATACATAACCTCACTTATTTCTTTGAAATCAATGGAAAAAAATAACGTAAACATTTAAAAGGTGCAAAAATAACAACAGAAGGGTTAAACCAGCACAAGATTTGTTTAATTAATATTCTTTGGCTTTAACTAGCTTTGTGATAAGTTCTCACAAACATTTTTGTCAGTGACAACTTCTCACGTGAAATCAAATGACAACTTTCAAAATGGCGTTACAGAATACCAAACTGGAGTTCTCACTTCATTTCACGTGACAAGTTGTCACTGTGCGTTATAGAATGAGGGTCCAGGCTGAGAAACCCAACGAACTCTTCCGGTGCGCGAAGGAGCGGGAACTTGCTCCTACGGTGGGGTTGTTGATGTGCACAGCTTGTGATAAGAGAATGCATTTCATATCTTCATAGGTGCATGGACTGGAGGGCTATTCCTGAAATCTGAACGGGACGGGACGGATGGGCCAAACGACACGACTCAAACCCCACCCGTCTCGTCCCGTTCGTCAGTACCCGGCCGATTTGCTATTCCCGAGTTCAAAGTCGACGAGACGGGTTGGGTGAGCTAGAACCCGTTCGTTGTCAACACTGCATTTGATTTAGTTTGTTGTGAACAGCTTTTCACTATTTCTAGCCAATGGCGTGCTTCGATTTCATGTTTACTGCTTGCTGTCAAAAGACAGCTGCAGACGACGAAACAATAACATTGACGCTAATTTGAGGTTAAAGTTGCATTGCAATTCCTATTTCTCGTTGTTAGCCTATAATCATTCTTCGATCGTTATTATATATACTATCGACGAAATATTTTGCGTTCTGAAGTGCATTATGAACAGTGTAATAATGTTTTAACCACAGTTTGCAGCTGCTAATTTAACTCGTAGGGCTAAGCCCTAGGCTAGCTAGGCTAGGGCCTACTTGTCTCAGAGCAATCCCTTTGACAATCTTTACGTGTTAGGGCGCCCACTTTCTATGTATTTTAGGGGAAGAATTGCCTATCCTAGGGGTGGGCGTACAATGCTACTGTTTGTTAAATATGCCAAAAAAATTGCGAAAACGTTTTATTTTGACAATTAATCACGTCTTACTTTTTTCTAACATCCACATTAGATTTAGGGCCTGGGCCTATATCACCCCCTTTGCCCAAAAAACCCCTTGGGGCCAAAACTCTGGCCTATTTTAAATTCTTTCATTTCATTATATTCCCAGAATTGGGGTTGGCCTAGGTCTAGGCCCTAGTCCTATCCCCAAAAAATTTAGGTAAAAGGGGCCTAGGATAGCAACTCGTAGAAATTAGCATCCCGAAAACTACTGTCTGGGCCCTAACCCCTTTTTTGTATTAGTAGTAGCCTACCAATTAAGGCGATCAAATTTTTATTATTTTTAAAGGGGCCCAAGCTCTACCTAGCTTTGGCCCATAGATACTGGGTTAGGCCTATGCTTTTATCCTACTGAAAACTTGTGGCCTAGGCCAGTACAAGTAGGCATAGGGCCTACAGGCTTTTTTTGCACAAAAATTTTTATCTTTGGGCTATTTTATGCTATAGGTTTTAGGATAGTTATACGTACCATGAGAAAGGGTTTTATGCTTTTGATTGTAGACCATATGTGCCGTTGGGCTTGGGTGACAAAATGTTTTGTCGTTCAGGCTATTTTTGTGGGTTCCCAAGTTTTGAGGTATTTTTGAAGTTTCATCATTTTGTTTGAAACCCAACGTTACAACATAATTATTTGAGGCCTAGGGAAAACATATTTTTTCATTCAGTGGCAACGTATGCATGTGCAACATTTTAGTAAGGATATTGATATAACTCAACTGGAAATAAACCATAATTTTTGCAAGCTTTACACCTATCATCTTTTGTAGACTTTATCACTGCAAATCTAACATAAGCTCAATTTACAATGACTCAGTGAAAACATCGGCTAGACACGATTGTAATCCCAACGCGACAATTGTGAGGGGGTTTGGTTTGCGTGCAGCTAGGTCAAATTTTTCTCCCCTTTAAACAAATCAACTAATTGTTTGTTAAAATTATTTATAAACCTTAGCCTAATGAAAAGGGAGTTTGCTGAAGGCATTGTCATTAATTGTGAACATTTTTGGTTAATGAATTTGATATGGGTAGTGAATGCAATTTGAAATTTTTCCAATTCAGTAAAAATTTCAATGTTAATTTTTTTTTTTAATTTTTAACTTTTTTACCTCAATTTTTTTTAAAAAAAACCATAATATAATTTTGGCCCTTTATTATGCAGAAATTCCTTCCAATAGTAAAGTCATAAGCAGAATACAAACCACATTGTCACAGGTAGGCCTCCGTAAGTCATTTTATGCATGATTTTATTAAAAACATTTTATAAAAGTTAGATGGCCATTTCTTTTGACATTTACAATGGTCCCCGGAGTCTAGTGTACACGTTTTTTGTATTTTAATTCTACGGCCTAGTATTGATTTGGTTTTGTTTTTTCAGTCTAAAAGTACAAATAATAGCCCGGGTTTAGAAACAGTCGGACAAACAACAAAAGAAAAAAAACATTTGTCAAAACTATGCCAAAACCTGACTGCTACTGAAAAACTTCCCAATAAATTAAAGGGCTTTACAGGCCTACTAAGTTACTGAAATAATCCATACAATTTTTGTAATTTTTTTTTTTTTTCTAGACACTATTTTTAAATTATTTCCTCTATATTTTGGCATATTTCAAATCGGGTTGAACCCTTTGGCTATCCGTTTTGGGCATAGTTTTTGAGGGTCAGACGGGTTTTTTCCCGGGAAGAAAACGGTACGCGGGGACCACACCATAAGCTTGGGACCCCCAAGACCCATCGATAGCTTCTACGCTTTTTCCATCCGGGATTACGGGACCCAAACATTTTTGAAAAAATTTAAACCTTGTAAATATTTTTATGTAGGTAGAAATATTTCCTGAATGAAATATTTTGTTTTCGAAGGGGCCCCACCCCCCACTAGGTACCCGTACAAGTTTGCTGTTGCTGGAATAGGTTTTTATTAAATTTTTTTTTGGGCTCGATGGTGTGGCTCCCCGACTTACCCCGCGGGAGAATGGAGTGATTGTTTGAGTGGGGATTGTAAAAAATTTTACCAGTTAGTTGGCCCCCACCGGCTAATGTTACAGAAAATAGCCCCTAAAATAGGTAGGTGAATTTAAAATTTTAAATAAGGGGTACTTGTTCTTCGTTGTGGGGGGGGGGGAGGACAAATGAAGTCTAATTTTTTTGCAACACCCCCCCCCCCCCCCCCCAAACCTCTTTTAGGCAAAATTAGTGTTTTTAATGGTGTTGGATCCCCCCCAAACCCAAAAAATTCCAAATAAGCATAGGGCTAAGAGGGGCCCAGGCCCACTTGTAGACAAAAAAATTTCAGTGATTTTATTCAGAGGTAGGGGTATGCTCCATGGATATCTATAACAGGCCTACGGTACCTAGTTAATTTTTGAATGTAATGCGAAACAAAAGTTTTAGGCATACCTGTTAGTTGCGCAAACTAGGGTACGCTGTTACCCAGGACTAGGGGTAACTCTTGCCGTTTGGGCACAAATAAAATCATCGAGCCATTGGGTTTTTTCAAAGGCTATTTTCTACAAAATATGGCCCTAGGCACTATTTACACCGACTTGGAGTGGGCCAAGAAAATGATTTGGCTTGAGGGCCTAGTATTTTTCCCCTGTAAAACTAGGGCCCTTTCCCCCCTTTTGTCTATGACCTTAATTCATCAGTAAGTAAGCTGCAAAATGGGAGCCCATAGAAAAATAACATCCAATACCCCTAGGGCCTACTAGATTTGGGGTAGGGGCCCACAAGTTTTTTGCATTTTAAAAGATCTTTAAATGTAGGGGTAGGCTAGGGGCCCAGGGCCACCCCAGGCTAAGGGGCCCAAGGCTTTTTTTGTAGGCTTAGGCCTAGGCCAAAGGTAGGCCCAAAGGGGCTAAAAAAAAACAAGGGCCAATTTTTTATGGATTTTGCCCTAGGCCCCAGTACCTTTTCTAGGGAAAAGGGCTAGCTAAGCCCTAGGCCTATAAGAAATTTAAACGGATTTGCAGCCCAGGTAGGCCTAGCCTAGGTAGCCCCACTAGGGGGCCCAGGCCTAGGGTACTAGGGCCCAAATGAAAAAACCCCTGCAATCAATGAGGGACGTACATAATAAAAGAAAAACTAATAAAAAATACAAATGTGTCTTTTTTACATTTGGGCACCCCCACATATTTAAAAAAATACATTTAAAGCGATTTTAGCTTACCTTTGCCCGTATTTCAGTGATTGGGAACTTCTCGGTGCATAGATTCGTTTTACATCGCAAACCGTGGGAAAATGAAACTTGGAAAAAACACGCGCAGTTTTTAAATGCGGTCATTTTATTTCAGTATATCGTAATAACTACACGCAAAGAAAAAAACATTATTTCCTACGCTAAAACGTGAATTGCAGTGTGTTTCCGCATTGTTTTCTTTCAAACCCTTGGGTGCCCGGGTCGGTGGGTCTCCGGTGTCTTGAGCGCCGAGATAGATCAACGGGACGGTTGACAAAACGGGGGCGAGATCGAAAATCAGGAATAGCAATCGGCCCCTTGAACGGGTAAACGTGGTCACGTGGTACAAAAAAAGACTCGTCCTCCCCTCTCGTGGGGGCGGGTGGAACCCGGAATGGGGTCCTGGTCGGTGGAACTTAACGTATTGCTAATGATTAAAATAAAACACAAAAAAAGGCTAATAAAGACGAACTAAGTACGAAAATGTTTGGGAAAAAAAAAAGATTGAAATTTAAAAGATTCCCTTTCTATTTTTAGAAATCTCTTTTTGGTAAAAAAACCCGTAAATTATTTGTTATACCGGGACTTTGATAAAAATTTTAAACCCCCCTTTTTTTACAATTGTTAAAGAAAGACAGAGTTTTGTTACATATATTCATTGTTATTTTATTTTATTGTTTGGCTTAGGAAATGTAATGGTTTTTTCAAACACCTTTTTTTTACATCAAAAGTTATACTAAGAAAAAATAAAATGTAAAAAACGCCGATTAAGATATATTTTAGTTCATAGACATGGATATGTTTTTATTTTTTTTTCCCCCAAAAATCATAAGATAAAAAAACTGTCGTCTTTTAGAGAAGGAAAACGAAACGAAAAAAATTGCGATATTTTTAGTGAACATCGTGTTTTTTTAGTCGCGGGTAAAAAACATAAAAAATTTTTTTCTGAATAAACTTGATGGAATAAGAATGTGAAGTGTGGGTAGAGTCTAATCAGTTGGTATTGATGAATGTATTGGGAGTGGAGTTAGCTACTCGAGAGGGTGGAGGACTCTCAGAACCCACGTCCTCTGCTCCTGTGAGCCGCCGTGGTCGGCTGATTGGCATCACGTGGCTGTCTCCCCCACATTGACGTTGATAACACAATATCCCCCCACATTGACGTTGATAACACAATATCCCCCCACATTGACGTTGATAACACAATATCCCCCCACATTGACGTTGATAACACAATAGCCCACTCACGTCTTGGTTATAATACGCTGGGGCAGAATGGAGCGAAACCCTTGACAAAATCTCATCTCCATCCCCGAGGCTGATATGTCTTGTCTGAAAGAAGACATGTAATACAGCCAGTGTTCTCCTTTTCTGAGAATTTAAATATTCACTATCAGTAACCAAAATAATGTCAGCTTCCTATTTAAAAGTGTATGTTGTGCTTATCCATTGGTTTCAGAGTGACTGTTTGTACGTTAATATTTATTTAATACAATTCAGAAGTTAAAATGTCCATCCCCATCGGGGTTCGAACCTGAGTCTATTAAAGCGTAGCGAAATAAGAGAATATGAATTTGCCTACACTGGAGAAAACAATCTCGTATGTATATTTTTGTTTCTTGTGTTATTTTTCGCTCTATACCCACCGGACAAACTGCAACTTTGATCTTGATGAAATTTTATCTGAAAATGTCGTGAAGATTGAATCCGTTTGGTCGGCATTTCGCACACAAACAAAAAAAACAGAATCTTTTCTCTAGGCAGTAAAGTCGATGTCTTCACTTTCCCGATGTAACAATGGAGTTAGAATGATTATTTGTCAAGTTTGTCGGGTACATGTGTCGAACTTTATGGCTGCTCAGGTCGTAAAATGTCCGTCAATAATCTTAGCTACATGATTGGCACAAAGAAATGAGAAGCTTTCACACCTTCCTTCAAATGATCAAACATATTTTACTACTGTCGTCCAATGGTTTGATTTACGCTTATCTCTTATCGTACTGTGCGTTTAATCCCCACGGCAACATTACCAACCCCATAAAAAAAAACACCCCAGATGTGCGTGACGGTTTTGCGCCGCAGTTGCGACCTGCATTATTTATCAAACCGCTTCCTCCTTCACATGAATTCTGATAAGATGGTCGTAAATTAGGGACTACGTTCATACAATCGTGTTTTGCAGTGTACTACACTCTGTTTTGTGTTAATATTGCAATGTTTTCTGGAGAATGAAAGGTCATACCAAACAGTACATTGAAATAAGTAATACCTGGAAACATGGGGACGGCCACCAAAGTCTTACAATTGTAATATTTACATGAGTCTAGACATATCACTCGCTCGTCATGCCTCTACCTAGCACGGTTCATTTTATTTGTTTTATTTTCTTACACCTGAAGAGGGGCATGCATTGCACCCTGAGCAGGTTTCCCACCAGAAATTACATTTTTTTACTTTACCAATCATTGTTGTGTTATTTCTGGTGTATTGTTTTTTATTATTTAATCCGTACAATGATCAATTATATTGCAACTTTTAAAGTGACCCAGGTTATAGTTGAGTGTGTGTGATGGAGAGACGACAGACTGGGAGGTGACCCATTTGTAAATTGTCAACCCTTGAGAGGTTAAGTTGCGAACTCGTTGTACAAGAGTCGTAAATTGCGTAACTACGTCTAGACAAGCTGTGTTCCCGCTGAGCCGTTCTACTTCGGTTTCGCTATACCCTACTCGCGCAATCTTCTCGAGTTTCACAACAGTGCTGTTTAATATTTATCAGCGTGTTCGCATGCAATGTTTGTTTCCACCCTTCTAGCCGAGGAAGTATTTCTCTTATCGACCTGTTGAACTATTCCACGCAGAACTTGTTGAGTGCATAGGGTGATTAAACGGTAAAACCTGTTGATCGAGGACGATTACCGAACACATGCGAACGAACTTCGGTTAACTTCGGTGTGGAGTTTAATCGAAAGCTTTGTGAACTTGTGGATTGAAAGGGATTCGCTTGTAGTCGGTGAAGTGTAAAAGCACTTAGGACTGGGAATATGATGAAGTCTGCATCGCCGACGAGTTTACCCGGCACCTCCACCATTTTACTAGATTGCTCCTCATCTACTTTTATCTACTATGACTTTTCATCCTCTTATCAATCACATACTGTATTTATTAATTTTATTTTTTTATTTTTTTTATTTTTTTTTGTACCTGGTATCTGTGTGTAGGTAAACACATAATATGTCTGCATATCTGTATATTATTCATCCGTAAGTACGCCAACCAACAACACTTATAACCAGTCTTATATATATTTTTTTCATTTATACCAATTATTTGTACAAGGATAAGACGCCTACATTAATGACAAAATTTATGTTGTAACTTCACGCTAACTCCAGGTTATTTACCTTATCCGCTGGATTTAGAGTCAGCCATGTACAATGTGCCTGCCTAGGCAAATAAAGTTATTATATTCTATTCTATCTAGAAACTTTGTACTTTCAGTTAAGT
Source organism: Sweltsa coloradensis (assembly GCA_024449915.1). Lineage (NCBI taxonomy): Eukaryota > Metazoa > Arthropoda > Insecta > Plecoptera > Chloroperlidae > Sweltsa > Sweltsa coloradensis. Next base: position 10,801 of record JAMZAV010002044.1, read on the forward strand.
GTGAGCCGATATTATTTAGACTATACAAAAACCATTTCCATTTTCTTTTTAAAAAATAAGATTTCTTCGATAGTTTTTTCAAAATATTTATTGTGGGGGGACCTATCTTGGAACATTTGTATGCACCTCTTCGTGTGTCAAACTAGGTACCTACTCGGAGTAAGGGTTATTATGTGTCCAAGGGCTTTTCAATAGTTATCAATCCACACAAATAATAAGCAAAGATTGTCATCACTTACTTTTAATCATCCCAAAATATACTTCATAAATGGACGTTTTGGGTAGATTTGTGAGTAAAAAACCCATAAAAGAAGAATATATTTTGTTTCTTAAATATTATTGTTTATTAGAGAGTCAATGTAGACGTTGCATCTGTTCAATATCCATGACAAAATATGTGGATAGTTTCGAGATCTGTGATGTGAAAAAGCGGTTGCAACGTAAGTCCTAAGTGAGGCAGGTTTAAATCCAGCATATTTCTGATCGTCCTTCGTCCTACGCTTTTATTTTCTATTATCATTATACAAAATGGCGGATTTTAATTATTAGTTGACGAACAAAAAAGACTCACAGCTTCATCTGAATTACACAACCTCTTGAAACATTCATCGGAACCTTTTGATTTATTCGATACCTAAAATTGTATCAAATAAGTATTTAAAGTGTTGAATATTTTTTTGGAAATAAAGTCTGACATCTACTTTGCTCTAACTTATGCGATAAATGTTTATACATCTTGAATCCGGCACCTCCACCATTTTGTAACTCGAAGTGTATTTTGTACGCATATTTCAACGAAACACCAATTTTTATATTTGAGTATTAAATATATTACTCGACCAGAGAGCAAACAACATCATCTCGGCAGAAAACGTAAGGACGGTGATGTAACGTGATTATTTCCGCGTGCGTTATCTACGCTGTGAAACGTGATGGGAAATATGATAAGAGGTTTACAAAGAAGAGTTTTAGTTGAACAGAGTGGAATGATACTGAGATAAATAGCATTGAGTATCAGGCTAGCATGAATACTGAGGAAGTGAGGAAAGAGAGTTTGGTGGTTCCCATTATCGGTGAGAACCTATTGAAAATAATTTTCAATGAAAACGTCCCTTACTGAATATTACACAAAATAATTTTTGCAAAGTTACGTACCTACTCTAAATTGAGTATTTTAGAAAAACAATGCGTTTTCTCAAACAAAAATATTGTTCCTGATTAAAGAATTATCGCTTCTCACTGTAAAATTATTGAGAATAGAGTAATCAAATAATCAACATACTATTTTAAATGTGACACTGGTTAGTTTATGGTATGTTAGAGAAAAAAGTCACATATTTGTTGTTGAAGCCGCTTTCGTTGTTAGTTGTGACCTTGGTAAATGGTTTTAAGTTTACGTTTTAATTAAACTTTCGTTGTCGTTTCGGTTTCGTTGTTTTTGTTGTAATTTAGTAAAAGTTACTGCAAAAACCTCTATAACGCTGGCGATATCGACTTACCTCTGTCTCTTTCTCCCTCAATCAGCCCCATATAATCCCGCCCCCCTCTCTCTCTCTCATACACACACTCCCTCAATCAGCTGTATCAAATCTCGCCCCATCTCTCTCTCTCTCTCTCTCTCACACACACACGCTCCCTCAATCAGCCGTATCAAATCTCGCCCACACTTAAACCGGTTACTAAGGAAACATCAAAACTCTCTCGCGCGTGGCCTTGTGCGTGGGAGAGTATGGGCTCGACTTTCCCCCTCGATATCCAGGGTAGTCGCCCACCTACCCTCCACCCTCCACCCTCCACCCTCCACCCTCCACCCAGCCGAGACATTCACCCCGGTAACCTAAGATAATAAGAGAAGACTTATACCTTGGGTCTCACATCCCGAAGTTTTTAACAACTGCAATTGCATGAAGTTAATATTAACGTTTCATCGAGATATCGTGTGAATTATGTTTAACTTGTGTGTCAAATGATCAAACTAATTAATGGTTTCGATCAACTTCAATTGCTTTCGTTATATGTGTACCGTGACAATAATTAAACTAAGTCAAACACAAATTATTATCTTTCCCGAAATTGTTAATAATGCCCAATGTTGTGTGTCTGACTAAGTAATTGCGAAGAGAATGTTTAATTGTATTCTAAGAGAATTTAATCCCTAGAATTCGTATTTACGACTGAAAAACTTTGGTAAAACTTTCATTCAGTCAGGATTATCGGTGATAGGTATAGTTCCGACGAACTCCTGAATCAACATCCTGCACATAGCTTAGTTATGAACTTTTCTTTACTTTGGATTAAGTTAAACATTACACTTAACCAATACACATATTTTAATCAGTTACTTACATATTATTAGCTGTTATATTTCGGTATATTTATCACTAACATTTAACAATGCCAATATGGACGATATATATTTTACGTGCATCATTTTATGAGCTGTAAGTCGCTTTATTTCCGCGCAGAATAATAGATGTTGCACGTTCGTAAATTCACATGAACATTCAGGCGGAATGATATTCAAAAATATAGATAAATGCTGAAATAAATGTCGTGAGTTTATCGTTAAACAAGAAAATGTGACCAAGTTTTATCGATGTTTCTTTTTTATATCGTGTTGTTTGAAATATCGCGGCTATCAATAACATTCCTCGACATATAAACATCACCCACGTCCGTTATCCCGTAGCTTTAAAACATCCTTTCTATATAACCTTCACGTATTTTATTTTATCCAGATAGATATTTTCAATAAACATCGTTAACAAAAACAAAAACAAACAAAAACAAATTATAGAGATCTAAGGTAATGCTACACAAACGAAACAAATATTTTCAAATAAGTTCCTTTATAGAGAGAATCTGTTGTTACGTCGTAGCGAATAAAAACTGAGATACTAAATATCACTCATTCTACCTTATTACGGAAATAAGAACGTCTTCTACCGGAATTTCTTTACCTATATTTCCGTATAATTATTATAAAGTTTAATTAAAATAAATAATATTGCCCCTAACAATGAAGTCTTGTGGGGTGGGAAGCTCTTGAGCGCCTGAGGCTTTCGAACTCGGCTAACCATGTCTGACGCTTCACCGACATTATCTCGTTCTTGCCATTCTTATCTTCTTCACTTTCTTCCTCTTCGTGTCTTTCCACCAGTTCTTGCCATTCTTCTCTCCTTCACTTTGCCAGTTTTTGACATTCTTCTCTTAACTTTTTTTCCCTCTTGTCTTTCCGCCAGTTCTTGCCATATTTTCTTTCTAAATATTAATAATAAACAATATTTAAAAAATACTAACTTTTATACTTGAAGATAATATAGAGCTTCTACTAATATTATATGTGCTGTAAACGTGACGGGGATTAATGTAGTACAATCATAGAAAGCAATGGAGTACGTGGAATTGCCAACGCCAATTAATTTGAGGTTAAACAGTGTATGGTTTAGATTTGTAGAAAAAATTCTGGCAAAAACGGAAAAAGAATGTAAAGCTAGTTTAATTAAACCCTTACATTGATACATTGAATTGACTTTGAATTGTTTTCTATACATTTACTATTCGGGTATCCGTTCCTATTAATTACATGGAATTCATTTAACCAAATCCCTTTGTCTTGGTTTCAATCTGACTTGTTAATTTAGAAGGATTGCTTCTGTTTGTTCGGAGGGATGTTTACTAAACCACCCTAGTTAATATTCATCCCTTAATGCTCCTACGTTTAGTCTATCTTCTCGCGGCATTTGCGGCTCTCCGCTATACCCTGCGAGCAGCTAGACAGATATCAACAACCACAACAAGTTCAAACTAACATCCATAGCTTACACTTTATTTTTAAGAAATACCTGAAAATTATTCAGATAAAAATCATTTTGTTTTTTTATGATTTCCTTTTATTATCATTCATTTACAATCTGTATGGTACATTAAAAATCGATCATACGCGTTCAACAATTTTCATTAAAAAAAGTGAATACAATATTTAAAAAAAACTTGTTCCAACAACGTTAATCTGAAGATATAACATAAGATTCACATTGTAATATAATTTGCCTAAATATCTTTATAAATATTAATGCTTCTAATGTTTGTTTTAAAGCATTTCAGAATATTTAATTGTAACATGCTTTTCAACACTAGAAATGCTAATGTAACTTTATGTCTGTCATGTTTTTGCATTTTAATAAAATCAATATTTTAAACATGGTATGAAGACTAATTGGCAGAACTATTGCGTTGTTAGAGAAGATTTGAACAATTTAACTTTTTGTCATTTTAGAGTTTATCATTTTCTAAGGAAAAATACAAATTGGATCTTACTTTTATTCAGAAAAACAAAATTAAAAATAAATTGAATCAAGCCAGTTTTCATCTTTTGAACAGACACTTTACGGGCGAAATACAAGATTGTATTTCTGTTAACATTAACTCCCAACGCAGAATGTTTGAAGCTCAGACGGAATGGCAGCCGTTTCTAACAAGACGATTTCCATTTTCCATTAGCTTACTTAGAGTGAAAATAAATGCGGCGCGAAATATATTTCTAATTTAATTTAATTTAATTTTAATTAACAAAGAAAGAAAGGGGGGGGGCACTTTTACTGTCTATAAATAGACGTCGGGAATGTAATGTAAATTTGTCGTACTGTTAAAGTTTGACGTGGTTGAGTTGAGGTAGGATTTCCGTTTGCTGCTCATTACGTTTATTTTTTGTTCATAGTGCTAAACACATTTCTAATGGGGAACAATGAAGGCGTACGGTTGCCAGTTTTATTTTATTCTTCTTCAACATTTCTTGGGTATCTTGACAAACGATTTTTTTCATCGTAACCAATAAGTGGTAGTTTTTCTATGACATCTCGACTAAGGGACCTACTTGATTTTTTTAAAGCTTACCCATATTATTGTTTTAGGGAAATAAATTACATATGACGTAATGTTAGAAGATTGAAAAGGAATTCAACTTGGATGACTTGAATTTACTTGCTAGTCTTCGTCAAGTTCTCCTCCCCCTTACCTCGACGAACTCTCCAAAGACGACGACAAAGACAATGACGACCACGACGTGATGGACCCTCTTGTTTCTACCCTTGCCCTGGAGGCCTTGAAATCTCTGAACTTAGAACTGCCACGTTTTTGAGCGCAATCGAAAAATTATTTCTCATAAAAATCGCAATTTTACGATTTTTTCGATTAAAAAAAAAATCTTCGACTTATAACACCTACATGCATTATTCGATTGTAATGATTTTTTTCGCATGACCTTTATTTTATGAATTAATATATTCGTGTGAAATTTGAGCGTAATCGAAAAATTATTTCTCATGAAAATCGCAGTTTTACGATATTTTTCTATTTTAAAAATTTCTTCGACTTATAACACCTACATGCTTTATCCGATTGTAATGATTTTTTCAGAACATTAATTTTATGAATTGATATATTCGTGTGGAATTTGAGCAGAATCGAAAAATTATTTCTCATGATAATCGCAATTTTTCTTTTTCGATTTTTTAAATTTCTTCGACTTATAACACCGACATGATTTATCCATTTGTTATGATTTTTTCACAGAACCTTAACTTTTGTGAATAAATATATTCGTGCGAAATTTGAGCGTAATCGAAAAATTATTTCTCATAAAAATCACAATTTTACGCTATTTTTCGTTTTTAAAACTTCCGCTCATCCATACGCGCCTGAAAAAGCGTTTGCGAAGCTTCCTAGTATATACAAAATGTTGTGTTTAATAAACTCAAACCCCACATAGACCGTAGACTATAAAATAATCTAGAAGTCAATTAGTATTTTACTTTTCTACAATATTATCATAATATGCATTTATTTCAAATGATTAACAAAGTTTAATACTTTCGTAGTTATGTTAAGTTTTAAGTTTTATGATGGTTGGTACTAACTGAATCAACTTTTAATAGTGTCGAATTAAAAGTTCAAACAAACATTTTACAAGGGGAAAATTTAGTGCTCTTTGTTATTAAATTAGAGTAAATTTAAAATCCCATCTTAGTACTTAAACAGCATTATCCTCTATAACGTTTACCTACAAAACTGTCATAAATATCGCTCGTACCATTACAAAACACATCACGCGATTCAACTTACGAGCGAGCGATGTAAATTTACTACTCCCATTGGTGTGTTTATATTCGCGATTTATGTGGTTTGTATCCGCCATAGAAGCAACGCGCTCCAATGCACACACATTGCATTGTACAATCCGGGTGTTTTCAGATGAACAACAAACAATTACTTCGTTTTTATAACCTCGGTTGGGTCGATATTTAAGTGAGCAATATTGCGAGTGTTTTTTTCCCTACTTTGGTTTCAAACATTCTTTCCGGTTACCAATCATGTTCAATGGTATAACCAGTATATAATACGTTCCGAAATACGATACTTTTCATAGTATTTTCGTACGAAATCTTCCCAGGTATACTTGAAAACTTAATTTTGTTTGTACATAAAGCTCAACCTTCAGTGTTGGTTCGAGCGCTTAGCGCGCGACTCTGATTCGGGAGGTCCCAGGTTCAAATCCCGTCGAGACCGGCAATCCTGACTGAAGGTTTTTCTGAGGTTTTCCTCAGATGTTAATGCGAATGCAAGGGGTTGAGTCTTCTTAAACAGCCCTCGGACATCCCTTCACAATTATCCTATCCGCAACATACCTAGTTAGACTGAAGAGGGGCATGAACTGCACCCTGGGCAGGCTTCCCACAAAAATTATTATTATAAATTATTAGAAAAAGGTGGAATAGGTGGAACCTCTCTGAATGATAAGAGTTTTTTCAACATGATACTTTCTGTTTTTGGTGACCCTAAACAGGGCCGGGGGGGGGGCTAGCCCCCAGAAAGTTTGCATAACAACGTACCCGGCACCTCCACCAAAATAATTGTATGCTCCAACAATCATGATATAATAACGTTAAACTTCGCTCCCTATCGTGATACTTCCGTATACCCTTGCTTGTATAACACGGCATATGGTGTGAGGATAGTAAGTTAGGAAGGAATATTTAATGGTTACTGTCTATTGTATAGAACTCAACTCCATACGCTAACGGACTTAGACGGAAAACCACCCACCTCGAAGATGCTCCTTGAATTTTATTTATTTAAGATTATTTCACATTTTAATGAAATATTGTCATATTGTACAATAGTTGATCTTATATTATTATTTTCGAATTTGTTAAGTAACTGGTATTTGAAAAAATACTTTCCTTAATTTTTATGGTTTTTCTTTTGTATAATAATGACGTTTTACCTTTATTTATTAGTCTTCTTAATGATCTTGTAAAAATGATTAACAAATCCCACGCTCAGGCTCGGCCAGGTTTGCCTGTGCCTGGTATCGAAGAGCGACCTTCCGAATACGAGTCTCACCTATATTTATTTTATTTATTTTATTTATTTATTTAACGTCTATCCTATTCAGTTATAAAAACTGATTTACAAAGGAGGAGCAAAGGAAGTGTGTTGGCTATAATACCGGCGAAACTTTCTCATAACCTTTCAAATCTTCATATTTGTTATCTGTAACCGTACTGAATATTTTCCTCGTATGGAATTACTTCTTACACTATAATCTGTGTGATACATTCAGACGTAGGCTATCAAGTAATGAAACACGATTTTCCCAAGTTTTACAAGCCTGTTTGAATAATTCGTTCGATCCAATGCTTTTAGGTGTTGTAAATATTCTACCCTCGGGTTATATAACTCGACTCTGATCTTAATGAGTCGCCTGGGTAGTCAATGTTAGAGGCCTCCCGTTGTTCGGAGGGCACAACGACGCCCGTAGCATCAGTAAACTACTACTATAATGTCGCTTAGGAAGATTACGTGAGGTTGTGTTTTACGTGACGTAAACTAGACGACTATGTCATTAACTAGTGAAGTATTGAGGGTGGACGATTGGAAGTGTTTTTGTAAGGAAATAGTCTACTAAATAATTTGCTTCTCGCATTGTAGGTGGTATCCCACACATAACAAAAACTTGTAAAAATACAGCCAAACCTTACACACTCAAAAGAAATGAGATCTAAAAAAGGACTAAGCTAATCTACCCTTCTACATTTGTGCATTCTTAATTCATAAACATACAGTGTCCCGTAACAACATCCTTGAAAAGCTTGGCAAAATAAAATTTGCAAATGTTAATTTAAACGTAATAGTTTATCCAAATTCCTTTTTTCTAATTAATTTCAACGTAATGGTCATACAAATTCTATCTTGCCAAGCGTTTCAAGGATGTTGTTCCGGGACACTGTACGTTTATGAATTAAGAATGCGCAAATGTGGAAGGGTAGAATGATTAGCTTGGCCCTATTTTTAGATCTCATTTCTTTTTTAGTCTGAGCAATGAGAAACATTCATATTGGTCGATTGCGAAATTATTTTTATGTAGGGTAAAACAACATGAGTTCTGCAAACAATGTAAATCGAAACTACCAATAAACTTTAGCCAGATTGCGATGTTTTATTTTCTGCGAAGCGATCCATGCACTGTCGGGTATTTCGCTCTTTCGCAAAGTGTGGGTTTAGTGTGTGAGAAATCTACAAGTGCTGCAGATTATTATAATGGGTTTCATGTGTAGCCGAGGCGGCTTTTATTACTTATGGAAATACACCATGCCACGCTCGGGATTCAATCGCCCTCTTTCTTCCCCCTCTCTTTCTTTCTCATCCCTTTCACCCCTATTCTTCTCCATATCTCTTAATTTCAGTTCGTCTCGATTAGCCAAAGTGCATAAATATGAGACGTTAAGCAATATCCAATCAATCCAATTAATTTCAGTCCATGCTTGATTAGAAGGTAATTTAAACGTACCGCAATTAAAAGTACTTAGAGCGGTGAAAAGATTAAATCCACTACTATAAGTAAAGAAGTATTTATGATTTCATATCAATCACGATACACAATACGTTGTTAGAAGAAACACAAACAAAACGCCCGGGTGCGCGTGCACCCAAAATATGGAGCGAATATACTAAATCAACAGATTTTGAAGGGCACACAAATCAAATCTAATCGTTAAATTCTTGGTGAGATCGGCATAAAATAGTAAAATAAAATAGTATTTTTCATACACATTGTAACAGTTCACTTTGTTTAAATTATTTATATTTTATAAATAAGCATGACAAAGGAGAAAAGTTTAACTTTCTCACTCGTTCTTTGTTTTTTCCTTGGTTTTTGTAAATTCTCGTGAAATATAAAATAATATCTCTGAGAATTTAACTCCCAACTCGCCGACAAATCCCACCTCTTATTAATTACTTTTGTCTGACTGTTCACACTTGCGTACGTTAATAGCCCGGGGTTTATGTGGAAGAGAAACAAAGGCGGCGGTTTTAACGCATCATCATCAACAACAACAACAACAACAACAACACCGCAGGAATATGAAATTAAAAAACTCACGTCTGCGTTCAAACTCGGACTTCTTCGCTCGCAGCTCGGGGTGTTAATAAAACTTTGACCGTGGGAATGATTTCGAAAGTATTTTTACTCTCTTTAACTCGTCCACATTAGAACAACAGTTTCAAGACTCAAGGGGAAGGGAAATTATTCGTATCGTAGTAACTATACGAAGATCCCAATCTTCTCAATATACATCTTAACTTTTAAGATGCAATTTGAGAAGATTGGGACCTTTAATTAGATATAGTTAGGGTCTTAGTAAAATGGCTCTAGAGCTGTATAAAATAAATAATATTATGGTTTTGAAATTGATTCACAAAACAATGATACATTAAACTATAGTTTTCTCATAATTAATTATGAATCATCTTCCATTGTCGTCTTGTTTTTAACGTAAATTCTAGCACATATCGCATAGGGCCTAAACAAGTACTTTTAACCAACAAAATAAACCTAGACACTATTACTTTTCTGTCTACGATGAAGAAACAAATTCTAACTCGAGATTTTGTGTCAATTCCACCTCTTCCAAACTTATCAATTCTAGAAATATCGCGAAGTACTTTGACAAGTGTTTAGTGTGACAGTCTTCTATCAGACTTCCATTTTGTACTCTAATTATTTGTAAACAAAATATACATCACTAACGTGCTTACTAACTTCCTTCTCTCGTCTTATTGGATTAATTCTACCATGAAATACGTTTAAACGAGAAGGAATTCCCTTTCTCTTTGTAATGCCATTAACCTTTCATGAGATATTCTAAGTGGTCTAGGAGAAAGCCTTTCACTCTTTGATGGCAGCATTCACATTCGCTACATTTAATCTAAAACGAATTCTTATTGAAAGTCGAGGTACTTTTGAGTCTGAGAAAACCGACGGAGAAGATTTAGCATAAGTTTGAATAGTAAGGAGAGCCGCAAAGAAACTGAAGAGTTTTATCAAAGGTTAGAGAAAATGTTAACATTAAAGAGGCGGTTATGTCGTTTTTAATGTAAATGTCAAAGGTTGGTTAATTGGGGTGGGGGTGAGGGAGAGGTTGGATGATTCGCCTGTTAAAATTTATGTAATTATTTTTAGAAATCTCACAGTTTATAAAGCAATTTGTACGGTGGTAAAATCCTCATTGGCAATTACAATTAATTAATTTTTTAGTAAGAGCAGATAAGGTTAAATTAATTTTTTTTTGTTAAACATGAAACATGAAGTTTAATTTTCCTTTAACGTGTAGACTTGTTAGTTCTTACCCGTGGTGAATATTACACACTAGAAACTCTTAATCTTACGTAGAGCATAATGTTGATTCATTAGGCAGTGTCGTGTGCGTTGATTATTATTATTATCATCATCTATATAATTATGTCTTACGTTTTCCAACTACCTGACCCAACCGATTTCTTGTACAAATTAATGTTAAAAAAACTTTAATTCTTGTTTACAAATATATTGGATCATTTTGAGGGCGCAAAAGCTGCCTTTTAAAACTTACTTATTTACTTTAGTCTCACTGAAATCGAGAAAGCAAATAAAATGGTATAATGTTTTGACAATTTCAACATCACATCAGCAATTTAACCTAGGATAAGGCAGCTACGTTGCATTCGAGATATTCCTAACTGACATGTGTATTGCATCGGAAGTAGGAATAAAACTAAAGAATTGTTTTCAGTTTCGTGTTTAATGAGAACACATGAGTGTTCTAATGCATTGAAAGATAAGAGAACTGCGGCTGTTATGCGTAATTGTTCAGACCATAAACCCTTGTGTGACGAATATGTGATTCATCGCAATTATCGGTTTAATGAAGCGAATTGTGGAACGTGCAGAGTTATTCCCCGAAGCAATGAAAAGAAGCAAAACACATATCGTAACGAACGAAATTATATCCAATTATTTATTCAGAGTCCTATTGAATTCATGTTTGTGATGATGTGTTTACTAATTGATCAAAATGTAGACTACATTGTCATTCAATATTTTATTTTTATTTTTATATTTAATCACTTTTTATTGTCTTTCACTATACATCATTTTGTAGAGGTTGGCAGACATCTTGACTTTGGGGCACACTGTATTATTCTGATAACCCCCATTTAATTTTTGTTACACCATACAGGATGAATGAAGTATGAATAGAAGGGAGGGGAAAAAACCCGGTACCGGCACGTAGCCTACTCCATTTGAAAAGTACCAAGGGGACCAACGGCGTAATTAAAACTTTCAAGACAATTGCTATCGTTTAATAACTACGTCCTCAAAGCGGGCTTATGCTTAAAAACCTTGTATTCCAAAAAACATATAATAACAATTTTGGTCGAAGTGAAACACAATATCGGTTAGATGCGCTGGTTCTAAGTTACACCACGAAGAACAATCATTAGCAGCCAGTTTTCAATTCGGCAGGCGTTACTTAGTCCAGTTAAGCCTATTAGTTGTCAAATATTTCTGTCTATTAACCTCGACGGATGGAACACTTATACATAGTACGCTATCAGGGCTAGGTGTGTTTTGCATTGATAACACGTGTTGATTGAGAAATGCCTTGGAAGCTGATTTCGTTTGAAAGTATGATATAAAATACCAGGTAGTTTGCCCAACAAGAACTCAATTTAAAGAAGATTACATTTTAAATTAAAGCAGATCCTCAGGGACCGTATGAAGGGGGTGGGGGTGTTGGTGGGGGAATTTTAAGTTAAAGAGAGAAAATTACAACCTGATTTTAGCCTGCGTTATGTTAGATAAAACATAAGATTTTTCATTTTTAACATTCATTTTCTTAACCGTGTAACTATAAAATATTGACTTCATTAAAACGACCTAAAAGAGATAATATATGTTTAGAAGATTTTCTTTCGAAAGAAATTAAACAATTAAGATTTAATAATTGAGAACATATTTGTTTTAGTATTTAAAATGGTAAAAAATAAAATACTTTCTCATGAATGTAATCAAACACACGCGAATCTAACATCTAATTATATAATTATTTTATCTATAAGACAATCAGTCGATCCGAAACGACAATATAATACGAATAGCAAGTGAGAACTACCACCTCGAATTTTCATCCTATCAAATTAAATAGTAATTACTTACATTTGTTGTACGTAGTTGTTTATTTTTTCATAAGCGAACGCCATTACAAATGATAAATGTGTCATTGTTGCCAATACTCAGCTTATAAGCTTGTATAGCTGCAGTCAGATGCGTGACTATTGTCACTAAAGTTGTCGTTTCGGTCGACTATTGTCGCTTAGTTAATGAAACTTATATAACCTTGAAAAGTTCATCACACAACACAAACAAAATACAGTGAACTTAGGTAAAGAATATTGGACGACTACACATGATCTAAATCATCTTTCCCTCTCATTAGTCGTAGAGCTGTCACATAATTGCTGCTACACACGTACGTGGCGCACGCGTCTGTGTTTTAATTATAACATTAGTTACCCGTTATCTCAACGCCATAGTAAAGCTCGTCAAACCACGACATTTCACATGTCGGGCGTAAACAACCAACATTTGAATTTTAAATTTATTAAATTGTGTTGATTTATTCTAAAGCACGTAGCCTACCTATATGTGAAGTGTGGATTGTACTTTAAAATGCGAGAGTAGTGGATTATAGTAGATGTTTCATTTCAATTAATTTCTTTATTCCCCTACGTGAAAACAGTTTCAAAACTCGTTAAGACCATTTTAGTAGCGTAGGTAGTTAATATCTATAACAAAAAAATAATGAGGCTTAGCCAATTCAGAAATTGGAAATCTCCAATTTGTAGACGTTATTTTTGAAAATTCTGGTAAATAAAAATACTTAGCTACATATAAATTTAACCAAGTCTATTAATTATTAGTTTTGTAAATTAAGATATTTACCCGTTAATAAGTTTAAAGGGTATTCGCAAGCTAAATTAAACCGAATTTATGTTAACTTATTAAAAGTTTACGATGTTTGTAAAAATATGTCAACCACACCATAACAAAAATGTCATACATGCACTTGAACAAGCACCACACAATAATCCAAGAAATAATAGACAACCTTTGTGCCCCTTACCATGGAGGATTTGATCTAAAAAATATTGGCCATTTTGACGTACTCGATAGGCTTGTAAATCCGCTATATTTCTTTTGTTTTTTGGCACGTGGTTCGGTCAAAATATGCTGATGACCAAGAAGGGATGTGATATTGGATGCATATTTTTGCGTGTTTGAGTGTACTATTTGTTCACAGTTTTAGGACACGATGTTTTAAAGGACCATTTTAGATTGGTACGGTGCTTTAGTATCTATGTGGAACAAAAAATAAGGAGGTTTAGCCCAATTTATTTCCAATTTAATTTTTTAACTATACTGCAGTAAGAGTTTAGGTTACATTGTAAAGTACATACACCTCACACCAATACTATGAACTACTATTACATGACACTTGAACAACACACCACTAATACACTGTACAAGTTGTCAAAGCATGCAAACACGCACCCGTAGATTCGCGCCAACTGGCTTAGATATATTATTATAATGGGATTCTCTCCAATTAACCTAGGTTAAGTTCCCTGAATAGATTGAACCATCAAAGAATATTCTCCGTCTTATTACATCAAGTGTTGCATTACCGGATTAGTAACGTCAGAAGTGTGTGTGTGTACTCTCTGCGCTACAGCTGGCTCGGTTGTTGGCCCTGGGTAAACACAAAGGCCGTGTTGTTTCAAGGCAAATACCGTTGTGATAACAGCTGGACATGGCGATGTTTACATGAAATATTAATATTCAGCAGTGATTCAATTCAATTCCAATTAATTTACAGTTGTGTAATGTTACACGGTAGTAATATAATACCATATGTATATACATGACAAGTGGCAAATTATACAAATTTATCAAACCTTCCCTTCCTTCCTAAAACAGTGTACTAATACATACAACATGCTTAGATTATTTTACTTATGAATTTATTATAGTTCAGTATTACAGTGTCGTTATTAAATAAATTGGAATAGGAATTGTCATATTCATCATGGAACAATATACCAAAGAATGCTAATGTTATCGTGTAACCAAACGGGACAAAAATGCCAAAATCATAATTTTATAACACATAATTTTATGACACATAATTTTATGAGTATACTCAAAACATTATTGTGTTTGTGATCGATGAAAAATGTAGGTTCGATTCGAAACGTACGAACGCACAATCCAGGTGTTCTGTACTCTGTACTCTGCACTCTGCACTCTGTACTCTGTACTCTGCACTCTGTACTCTGTACTCTGTACTCTGTACTCTGCACTCTGTACTCTGCACTCTGCACTCTGTACTCTGCACTCTGCACTCTGCACTCTGCACTCTGTACTCTGTACTTCTGCACTCTGCACTCTGCACTCTCTGTACTCTGTACTCTGTACTCTGTACTCTGTACTCTAGCTCCAGGGATACTAGTATTATGCTAAACATCATCCCTCGCTCTACGATCTCATCTTGAGATGACTTTAGTTAATTAAATCATTCCCTAGGGATGCAATCTATCATGGTACATTGGATCTTAAATTGGATATTCATAATATACCTAACGTGATTTTCCTCATAAACCTCTTTTAATGTGATGAGAAATCTAGATGTTCTTATCTAACGAAGTTACAAGAAACTTCATAGATTAAATTAACCTTGCGTTGTATCCTAGAAGATGTGATCCATGCAACCTTGGTATCTTGTTATAAATAAGCAGGTAAATTGCGTACTTAAGGAACAAGCTAATTTACTTCCACACGAAACACGGCAAACACTTTGTGAAGCGAGTGAGGAAACTTTGCTCTCGCCTCTCGCACTTTCTTGCTTTTTAGTTCTTTCATTAGTTGTTTTAAGTTTTACTTTCCTTTTGAAAATTGAATTTGTGAAAAATTTGTAACAGTTGTGTCTTGTGTGTTATCGAGGCATTTTGAACAGGGATTTTATTTATACTCAAAATATTTCATAAACAAACTAGTTTGTAATATTTATAAATTGGCTGAAAAATATGTGACGATATTTAAAACCACAAAACAAACTATAACAATTCTCAAAGTAATTCAGGAATTACACAACTCAAGTTGAAATGAGTAGAAATTATACCACAACATAATTCTCTCGCTATATTGAGGTATTTGTATTATATATCTTCTACCTTTGGAATGTGTTCAGTTATTGAGGTAAGAGGGTTGACTGACGCTTACCATCCCTTCTGAAGTAGCGTCCCCTGTTCACGGATACGGTTCACAAAGCGAAATATAGATGTATTTTCGATTTCAAGACAATCTGATAGAAGAAACTTGTTTATCTGAGTACACGATTTTCCCCAAAAGAAAAATTCTGTACATCTTGTTAAATAATGTTTACTCACCATGCAATAACGAAAGTCTGTGATGCGATTCCACCATAACCTACCCTGCCTTTGACAATTCCAACATACCCTCTCCCTTTCCACGATCTTTACAGCGTTTTTATTCGGATGATCATGTTTCAATCTTATATCTATTGAAGTCTGAACGTAACCCAGCACGATATCTTCATCCTACTCTCTCTCTCTTGCGAACATCCACCCTAGCAGAGCAGAACGGCACGATATTCAGCAAAACGCCACTGAGCGAGTTTTATTTGCGCAGAAAGTCGAATACAATCAGCATAACGCAATTTGTCGACGCTTCCTCCGTGATCCCAGATCAGACGCGAGACGCTCAAAAGAGATGATAAATCCTATATTTGTGACGCGTCTTTGACATCAACGGTGTTGCAATATAAAACTCTCCAGCGAGATAGGTTTACCGCAAGTGGATGCAAATACCCTATCATATAAACAGATCGCATCAGGGAGGAGTATGCCACTTTAGACGGTGCACTCTAATCGAATCGCTACCGACAGAGTACAATATACACGCGCTCTCTAGAACACTGTGAGGCGTAAGTTCTACAGCACCGATCAATAATAATAACTTTAAGCAATAAGAATCAAGTGTGAAGTAATTTAGTTCAACAAACACGGGAGCGGGAGGAGCTGCTTAATCAACAGATCGAAGAAGAAGAAGAAGAAGAAGAAGAAGGAGAAGATAGAAGAAGAAGAAGAAGAGAAGAAGAAAAGAGAAGAGAAGAGAACTCTAATCGAATCGATACCGAACGAGAAAAAACGCGCTAGAACACTGTGAAGGCGTAAGTCTACAGCACGATCAAAATAAAACTTAACAAAAGAATCAAGTGAGAAGTAATTAGTTACAACGAGCACGAGAGAGGAGAAGGACTCAAAGAGAGGAAGGAAGCGCTAATTAACAGATGAAGAAGAAGAAGAAGAAGAAGAAGAAGAAGAAGAAGAAGAAGAAGAAGAAGAAGAAGAATACAAACATTAGTAATTCGTTGTTCGTTGATCATTTTGGTGGCAGTGCCGGGTGAGCTTACCACTTAAACAGGTTATTTTCTTGTTTGCACATTCAAGATGGTGGAGGTGCCGGGTTATGAGTTTTCATATTTTCTGGAGGGTTAACCATTCCCCTTTTACCTCCAGGGTCACCAAAAACATTCTATACCATCAAGGTCGAAGTGCAATGCCAACATTAAACATTTGTCAATTATTGTACACTTGGGCCCTACATTTTTAAAAATATATTATAAACCCATTTCCAAACATTTTAACATTCAGTTTGGATGAGCGTTAGTTCCAGTGGCGTGGGTTATTTTCTATTTCTTCTCTGTTAGAAAATACACAGGAAAACTAAAACGGTACTACAAAATTCGCCATACAAATCACCGAACACTGTTCATCATTCAAAGGTGTCATATAATCTACGTCATTCCTCTGTTTGATCTCTTATAACGATGTGAAGTAATTAGTGAAATGTCGCTTATTAATAAGTCTTTGCGGCTGTTAATTACTCCAGAGTATCGCCTTACCTCACGTCCTGCTACAGTTGATTTAATTTATTGGCGCAAGTGTTCAGTAATTAATTAAAGAAAATGTGCTGATAAATCTTCTATTTCGCTAAGACAGCTGACGTCATTCGGTTTCTGCAGCCGCCGTCTTTTAAAGTAGCCCAACCGTTATTTAATTCAATTTAAAACTAATTTAGACTACGTGTTTGACGGTGATTACTTTTAAAGGAGCAATTTTCAACATCTTGCGTCCTGAATGAATTTAGATATCGTCACGATCGTGAACGCAGAACCGCGACAAATGTAATCCAAACAGAAGTTTAATTGTGAAACAACAGTCGAAGGTTACTGTTTCACAGCAATCATCTCATGCTCACACATGCTATGAATGAAACTCCATTGTAACTTTACCCGAAACGCAAGTTTATTATCAATATCTCCATTTAATTAGGATTTAGTTTGTGTTGAAAATGTCCGTCTCTGTACTTATGATGGACTCGTCGATAATTAGTAACTTAAAAAACTCATTTTTTTACCAACCTAGATTAGGGATTAAGTCTCTTGTGTCTGTATGTGAAAGGTCGGTTATGTGCTTGTGGGTACGTATTAGTAAAACGAACGGGCCTAGTTTTTTTTCTGTAACATCGCAATACGATTATGTGTGATCGTGTTGTTAAAGAGGGTTAGCATCGTCAGTGGGGTAACTGATGATGAATGAATGGAGTGCCTTTAGTGAACTAACGTATTCTTTTGAAAATAAAAAGACTCATGAATATATGAATAAATGAACGAATGAAGAATGAACGAATGTCGATTAATAAATCTCGCTAAACCCGGCACCTCCACCAACAAGCATGCTGAAACTATCTAGGTAAGCGTTGTATGACGTAAGCACGTGTCTGTCTGGCGGCGACCCGTATAGTTTCGCACACAGCCCTCTCGTAAATGTTTTATTAATCTGGTTGAAGCGTACATATACGTGTGTCCGTGTGTGGCTATCAATGCTACAACAGAACGCCAGGTCTCTCCTTCACATCACATGGGAATTATACCCCTGGTTAGATAAACCCTCGATGTTTGCAACAGGCTAGACCAATTAGGAGAAATGTGTCTAATGTTGTTTCATACATAGCTAGCATACATTGGTGGTCGGACTGGGGACGTGCAATCAAGTACTCTTTTATGCGCCCTAATTAAAAATATAACTACAGAAAGAATACTCCTAAATTAGCCCGAAAACTGACGTCTCAAACGCGGGTGTGTTCATAACCTCCGTCCCATGCTGACTGCATTGCATGATCTCGACTTTTACCTATGTAAAAATTAAAACAAATCTCCCATACTGTCTGCAGTACACCTACAATATCATCTCAAGCATCATCATTGCTTATCATAACTAACATTAATGCGCCTAGTATGTTAAATACATCATGGCACTTTATGATTATTTTAACTGGCACATTAACTCAATAAGTCACTCGAGGAAAATTTAAAAAAATAACCAGATTATTAGTACTCAGTATACTAGGCACCGGTGTTTCCATGAGGATACAGTGTGTGCATCAACACCTCCACCAAAATAATGAGAATGATGATGATGAGTTATTGTTCCAATGATATAAGGGCCCCGTTCAACTGACAACTCTGCTAGAAAGCCGAACGACAGTATATTATTCACTCCCTACCTTCTCCCACCTCTACTTTCACGGATTCATGATTCCGCTACGTCGAAGAGCCGCCGGCTTACCCCCTCCACCCACCAAACCGTCGTATGTGTGGAATAAAAGTTCATTTCCTAAACGAATAGACTCGATTTTTTGTTTCCTTTTCACATGTTGTACTAATTACTTTGATTAAACCGTGTGCTCCGCGTACTTTTTCCTGCGCTTTTGTTACAAATTGAAAAACTTTTGCATAATATTCTCGCAGTTCGTTCAGAAGCCACTCGTCCCCAATGTAACTTTAACACGACCGTATCTAGCGACTAACGTTGTGTTTCGAATGGAGGTTATTTGTTCAACACATGCATCCTCGAACATAAAGCATAATTAAATGTTTTTGCTCAACGAAGATGTGAGCCCTTTCCACACGACACTTTCTTGAATTATAATATTATGTCAGTGTTCACAAATATTTATAATTGAACATGATTATTATGATTTAAGGGGAATCCCTAGACAAAAATATGATTTCTTAAGAATGCAGTAAAGACGTCTGAAAGTAAGTAGAATGTAAGAGGGCTTAATAAAAGAGCGGATTATTTTTTTGACATTTTTTTGACGGGACATAACCTCAGAATCACAATTGTATTCAAATTACTGGAATCAGTTGCTCAAGTTCAAAATTGAATTTTTAGCAGCGGTTTTTTGTATATTATTTCTACACTCCTTTATCTACAACCTAAATATAAGGATTATTGGTTTTATATGGTTTCAGGCGTTGCACGATTTTTTCCGTTAAACGGTACAAAATTTGAAATTGTACCGGCAGGCGAAAAAAATTGTGCAACGCAACAAACCATATAATCCAAAAATCCTTTTATTTAGGTTGTAGATAAAGGAGTGTAGAAATAATATACAAAAAACCGCTGCTAAAAATTCAATTTTGAACTTGAGCAACTGATTCCAGTAATTTGAATACAATTGTTGATTCTGAGGTTATGTCCCGTCAAAAAAATGTCAAAAAAATAATCCGCTCTTTTATTAAGCCCCTCTTACATTCTACCTACTTTTCAGACGTCTTTACAACATTCTTAAGAAATCATATTTGGGTCTAGGATTCCCTTAAGTAAGTAGATAGTGTATTAAATGTATTAAATGGAACATAAACCTTTACCGAAGTACATATTTTTTATTATTATTAATTAAACAGTTTCAACTTACTCATATTCTACTTAAGGTGCCATATTTTTGTTGTTTTTCTAACCCTGAATCAATTTCCTACCGCACTTATTACTTACCTGTACTTTTTAAATTTGTGATTACACATTTTTTACGGTTGATTGAGGAATGTATTTTAAAACCTTCAATTATATTTATTCAATAGTTATATATCGTTTTCTTCGCTACTAGCATAACGCTATACCCATCTTCATTACTAGAGTAATCGTATACAAATGAAGTGTCAATCCTAAAAAATTTATAATCCGACATTCGTCTCGATTATCAACGTTGCCCTGCATGATACATAGTGTGTCTTCCTTCTGTCTTCTTTGTTTACCTCTTGAAAACAATCCAATTAGTCATCCGAGCTCAGAAATCTGAGGAGAGCCTCTTGAGACTTGTGCAAGTGTGATGCCAATTAACGCTGCATTGCTGACGCGCTGTAGGGTCAGCTTAATTAGGGTAGATACGAGACCCGACACTAGCGCTACGACGCGAGGTGAGGCGCGGAGACGCGGGGAACTAAGCTTACGTTAGATCTAACAGAATATAGATAGATAGATATTTTTATTCACTTAGACTAGTACAGTGTACAAGTATAACTCTATGCAGAGAAAGTGAATAGTCATAATTAATAATTAATAATAAAAGTGATAGTAATTATAATGATATACACAGTGTTAGAAGAAAGAATAGTTGGATATAAAGCATAATTGATAATTGATATGGATATTGATATTGATATGCATGATGATTGATAATATTGATATATATATAAATGATGATTCATTAATTGATTAATATGATAAACACAGTGTTTATGTTAAGTAGAGTAGAAACAAAAAATAGCATGCGCTACTATAGATTATAAGAACTCATATATAATAAAGAAAAGTGGATATAAAGCAATTTTTGATGTGATATTGTGATAATAATTGCTGATGGCACAGAAACAGCAATGATGTACAGGAGAATGTGTCTAGTATATTATGATGATTGATTGATTGATTAGTGTTTATGGTAAAGTAGAGTAGATGCAATATATGCCCTACTAGATTAAGAATTCATATAGAATAAAGAAAAATTTGATATAAAGCAATAATTGATATGATATTGTGATAAGAATTGCTAATGGCACAGAAAACAGTAATGATGTACAGTAGAATGTGTCTATAGTATATAATAGATATATATATATATATGTGTATATATATGTGTGTGATGATTGATTGATTAGTGTTTATGTTCAAGTAAAGTAGATGCAAAATAATAGAATGCCCTACTAGATTAAGAATTCATATAGAATAAAGAAAAGTTGGATATAAAGCAATATTGATGTGATATTGTGATAGATGGAGGTACTATCTAAAGTCAAAGGCTTGGTTGGATGTGAATAAAACAGAATGACAGATTGTTTTTATCTTGCGTTTAGATTCGTTAGGAATGACAGAAGTGAAACTGTCCCCCACTGAAAAGCAGTTATATGACTGAGTGGGTAGACTCTAAATACGAATTTATTTATGTATTTACTCTATTTGTAGATTTCGTCGATATGAGAACAAATTCAAAATAAATTTCGAGGATCTCTAAATGTCAAAACAATCAAATATATTCGACGCGGCGAAATGACTAGAATTAATATTATTTAATTAAATTTACCTGTCCGTAGGGCTGGAAGGCTAATGTAGGAGACGTGTGGCCCTCTGTAGCCTGACGCATGTGATCAAAGAGTTACAATTTCAGTTGAACGATCATTAAAAGCACCAAGAGAACATAAAATTGACCACTTATTTGTATCACCTTTTGATACTTACGAAAAGAAATGTTTTGCAAGATGCAGGGGCGGATACGTATTATCCATGCGGTGTGTGTGGGTTGCTCTTTTCAAGGAGTCTCTTTATGATAACTAGAGTGTTTAGAACATCGGGTAGCTGGGACATACAATAATGCCCCTAGGATTAGTGTTCGGGTAGCTGGAACATACAATAATGCCCCTAGGATTAGTGTTCGGGTAGCTGGAACATACAATAATGCCCCTAGGATTAGTGTTCGGGTAGCTGGAACATACAATAATGCCCCTAGGATTCGCTTGTGACTGAGGAATACCTTCACGTGGAAAACAACGAAACCTAACTACTAAAACTAAACATTAAATCCTTATTTTAGACCTAAGACTAAAATATTTTCTTAAAGTCCCATTTGTTTCCCGTCAATTGTGACTTTTGGGATATTAACTAAAATACTAATTCATCGATTTCAGGCAAGAACCGTCAAGTTAGTTTATGATTTCCGTATGACTGCGAGTTTCAACTCTAAAACATAACCATCGTACGGGCCCATTCAAACCTCGGCATGTTACGCCTACCATGAGAACTATTCTTAACGCTTTTGTTAATACGAAGACCTGATTCAACTTCAAGTCTTGGTAACTGTCCAACTCAAGAAACAATTCTTAAACATTGTATCCGTAATAATTGTCAGATCAAAGACCACAAGTAAAGAGCGAACGTTTCGCGCAACAGAGGAGTGTTTGTTTGTAAAGGGTTAATTGGAATGAGTTGAAATGACGCGCGTATTTATGTCTGTGGTTGAAAAAAGATATGATTTTAAATTACTGACAGCTATTTATTGATAATTTTTGTTGAAAATTTGTCATTCACGTTTTAGGATCGTCCCGATATCTTAGTCCTTATTATATAGATCTTCACAACATAGTTTGTGTATAATAAGTAAACAGAAAATAAATCTGGGTATCAAGAACTGATTTACAAAAGGATATATTATTATAACTCTTATACGACGGTCCCGTTCACAATTTTAAATATTGTCTTAGCGTACACAATAATATATTTTTAATTTTTCGTCGATCTGTCATATATTTATTTTTAATGTACACTTCCATACTTTGTATGCAACGTAATCCTACCTATTTTGTAGTCTTTCATTGCAAATCAGTTTTTATAACTGAAAATAATAAATTATTCTTAATGAATAAATCAAATAAAAATTAAATAAACCATTACGGTGGAAGATAAGAGTGGAAAACCCAACAAGTCGCATAAAAGTTTAAATCATTGTTTGGGAAATCAATTGTTTGACGATCTGTTTAGATAATAGATTTACTAACGAGTTAATTAATGGTAGCAGCTGTTAATTAGAGATGGGAAATGTATAGGATTTTAAGGAGTAATCAGTCAGAAACGAAAACAATCACAGCTGTTGTTATAAAGCTCGAACAAACTTATCGACAAACGACAGAACTAATTGAACTTTACAATAGGTGGAAAATACAATAGGTCTCTTTTCCCGAGATGCGAGCGATTGTTTGTATTTTTTTTTTTTTTGTATTTTTGTATTATTATTTATTCACAATGCAATGAAAAATACTATTGTGGTGATTTCCAGAAAATGTCCCGAACATAAACGTATCTGTCAAACGCATTAGCAAATAAATGTTAAAACTAAATGGGTATACAAAGTATTGTTTTACAAACTTCAAGTAATTAAACATAACTAAACATATGCGTCAGTGTTAGTGTGAGTTCATTAGGCAATGACAAAATGTATTGAAAACTGTGCAATTATCATATAGTTTAAGATAAATGCCCCTACTCATGTCTAAAACGTTTTTTAAGGTTATCTTGTGCATGGCTGAACATCAGTTTCATGTTTTAGAACTAAAATTTTGAGCAACCAGCACAAAAATCAATTTATCAAATATTCTCATTAGACACCTTTGGGATAAAACTTTTTTCTCTTGATTTTTTTTATGAAGTTAAATACGTACTGATATTTCATTTTATCTTCCGAATACCCTTTGATTACTAAAAAAAATAATTACGTCCTACACAAAGTTTGCGTCCAATTATATCTTACTTCTTGCCAGACTTGGTAAGTCAAACATGATTAGTACTTTTAACGTCAAGAAACCCCTTGGATAAAACACAGAAGATACTTTATTTCAGTTGTCTCATCTTTGAATATCGGGAATAATACTTGTTGAAACATTGTTAGCAATGCGTGAGCTTCATTTCACAATGTACACTTTATTTAACATCCGTACTACATCAGCCCTACCACTTTCAACATAATAGAATACATCCAACCATTCTGCCTAGGGCTACTTTCATTTGATTCAATCTCTGATGTTTGATCGTTAAAAACGTCGCCTCGTTCTTGCTAGTTTTTGTTTTGTTTTATCCTCGCTTCGCTGGAGGCCGCGGCTCGTTTGCATAAACGGGAACGTGCGTTTGTTTTTATATAATTTGTTTGACGTTATTTGCTAACTCGCTACACTGATTGTCAGCTGGAGACGTCGCACAGCGATGCAGGGCGGGATCAATGGGCAAATCACAACCGGCAGGTTGTATTTTAATAAGAATGAACGCGTTTTTATGGATAGATTTTTTTAGCCCTTCGTGTTCTTGAAACTAACTGCATTAAGATTTTGTTAAGATTAAAACTGTCTATATACTGTCTATATTCTCTGGTATCCTGTATGTAAAACTATATAATATGCTGAATTGTCTAATATGCTGTCTGTTAGACTGTCATTTAATATTTACTTTCTTACCTACTGACTATACTCTCTATTATGCTGTTTGTTAGAGTGTATAATATGCTGTTTAAAAATTGATAAATTTCCTAAAACGCATGCGCAAAAGGTTAATAAGTAATATCGAAAATTACAGAATGTTTAAGGAGATGAATGTATATTCATGTTACTGTATTATTCTTAAAATTGCCTCGTTCTTGATTACATTTTAATTGAATTTTGAGCTCCATAGCTGTACACTTACATTAGTTTGTATGTTCTGGAAAAAGTTTGATACTTGTACTTAACTATTCAGTAACCAAACTTGAGGTAAACAAATTACTTAGTAATTTTTATCGTTGACGTAAACTTGATTAAATTGACGTAATTTCATGAGATAAAATTGATAATAATAATATACTAAATTGTGTGTTTTAATTGGTTTCATATGCTAATGATTAAGTTCACGCAAATAAATACAATACATATAACAATCAAACTACAGAACAATAATATTTTTGATCACATCATTTTTATGTGTAGTCAAATTTGCCGTACGTAATTGGAAGATAATTTCAGATTATAAAATATGCTATATACCTCTCACTAAACCAAATCGTGACAAACATATTGTTTTGAATACAACGGCGGTTGGCAGTTGATATGATATTTGATTAGAAAATAGGGCTGCAGAGTTACCCATATAGGACCTTGTCTGTTGATTTGCACATCCATCAGTGTCAACTATGATCAGTTTTGTGGATGTCGAATCGAATTGTGAAATGTAATTTATAACTTGTAATGGTGTTCACTGTCCATCTGAAATATATTCGTTGTTCTGGTTTTACGGTGAAGTTTAATACACAAAACTAACAAACTCTATGTATCAAATTATATCCTTTTTACGTAGGGTCATAATGAATTGGAAAATTAAACCATTTATTACAACAGAAACCCGAAAGTATTAATTATTTGTTTGTGACAGTAATATTATATTGTGCACATAAAATGTATACCAATAAGTACGGAAATGTATGCATAGATATAACACCTCATAATTTATCGTTTGGTTTCTGTCTCCTCTGTTAGCTGTTGGAACGTGAGGCTTATTTGTTCAATCCTTGTAGATGTTCATTTTGTAAATAACAAGGATAAGATGGGAGAAACCCCCTAAACCTACTCAGGGCTTGTTTGCGTTCTCTCTCTCTCTCTCACTCACTCGTTGCCGATGTGTCTCGCTAAATTAACGAGGTGGGGTAGGTATCTCATCTCACCACCTCCTAACAAAGGTCTTGTTTTCTGCGAAGCTGGATTAAGTAACTAATTAACCCAGACGAAGATGAATTATCAATGTAATTATTGAAGAATAAGCGTGATGTGTTCTGGGTATTGTGAAGTACAAGTGTAGGCATGTAACTGCTTGGGTGACAATCAGTAGGTTTTACACTCGCTAAGTGTCAAGAGCTCAAGTGAAATGAGGGGATTAATGCAAGTTTAAATAATGGAGAAATGGAAATGAAACTTTCATGAGTTAATGGGGACAGTTGTTAATGAAGACGGAATTTATAATTAGCACTCAAAAGTTTATGACGTAATCAGATTTAGAGGAAATATTCATGAATGCAAAGTGGACTTGAAACTTCAACAATTTGAAAAGTCTTCATAAAAACTCGATTTTTGACAATTTTCTTAAGAAACGTATTCAATGTTGGTAAAAATTTTGCTAACTATTTAAAACTGAATTATATTTTCTTGCGTTTCTAAGTTGATAACTTTGATGATATATTTCAGTGCTAATGGTTTGCACGCAAAAAAACTATATTGTATATAAAAGTAATTTTTTTGCTAATTGTTTTTATTAGTGATTTATTTGTTTTATTTCATCAACATTACTAATTCTATTAAACACGTATGGGTGAGCGTATAAGTGAATTTGAGGTGTTATTCTCGGTGGATTACATTCTACTGTTCCCTCTATTATCTCGCTAGAATAAGTGAATCCAGGCTCTGAGAAGCTAAACGAGATAAAACTAAGTATTTGTCACCCCTAAAGCTAAGGTTAGGTACGTAAAGGGCATTACTGTTGTGTTTTGTTTTTGTTTTTTCAATGGGTGAGAAAATGCATTAATAATAAAAACACGTTTGCAACTTGCGTTCGAGAGATAAAACGTAATATTTTGCCACGATAGAACTAGAAAATGTTTGTTGGTGATTTATTCGAAAACTCGTAATGTGAGGTACTAATATTCCTCCGTTTCTCACCTTGTTTTTCAAGAGTTATTCCATCCCCCTTTTTTTAATTTACAAAATTGTTGCCACGGTTCTGAAGAATTCCATCATCATTTTGCATCATCATCTTTACAACTCGTATCCATTAATTTCATACTTTTGTTGTATATTATTTATTTCTGTAAACATGTACAGTACGTTTGTATTAATCAGTAAGCTGGATCTCCATGGTCATCCATATTAATTGACCAGCTGTCTAATCAAGATTGAATTAAACACTATAAACAATACATCTACATCGTGCTTACCATGTACTTACTGATTGTACCTTACCTCCCATTAAGATGCAACTGTTCCTAGAAGATTACCAACACATTCTTAACAAGTTTAGTTCAGCTGTTCGTTCTCTCTACCTTATTCTCTTTGCAGCTGTTTCACTCAGCACATAAAGCAAATAGAAGTAAAGAATGCAAGGGAAAATAAACCAACCATAATCCTGTAGTTTGTTCTAATCTAAATAGCAAGCGGTGTTCCTAGTAATTCTCTGCGGTCGCCGTACACAGCTGCTGCAAGAACTAGTTACGCGCAAGTGAAATAAGAAATATTCTGTTCTGCAGAGTAACGAGAGGAAACAGAAGAACGGAAACTTTATTCATGTATTTAAATTACCGATGAACGCGTTATTTGATATTGCGCAGTCTTGTTGGAAAAAGGAGATTTGGGAGTTTAAAATAATTAATACAACAATCAATTATAGAAAACAAGGACCGGTTCCACTATAAATTCTAGTTAAACTTGACTTTTCTATTTGATTGTTTCCTTCTGAACATAATAATGCAATGCGTGTACTTCGGTTTAGCCAGAAAAAGTTAGGGGATAAGATAATATGGATACTTTTGATGAATGTGAATTGGTTTAAATACTGAGCCTAGTTCAAAGAAAATTAGCCGTGAATGTGCGATTTTCTTGACAAAAGTTTCATTGGTTGACGTTTAAAGTTTACTAAGGTTTCCTGAAATTTCAACAAACTTGGAGTTGATTTTAGACGGGCAAAGAGCTAACAAATACAGAACAATAATCTATTCAAAATCGAAATTGTCTTAAACTGTAATATCCATTATAATTATTGTTTTCTCAAGTTTTAGTAAATTTGAAGGCATCCTAAAAATTCCATCAACATTTGGAGTAAACGTTTGACCGGTAAAATACGTCAGTTTATTCCAGTGATTTTCAAATCATAGTATTTCCTACGTAGCAGGCTTATGGTTAGTGATTTCGAAGGTTCCCTGGAAGTTTTATCAATGTAGAAGTGACCGTTTATCTACTAGAGAGAAACGGCGGGCAACGGTTCTTTACGAGTTGTGAAATTCGCTTTGCATACGCTCGTCCAACAAATCCATTTTAATCACTACATACACATTAAATTGATACAATGTTGTGTTTTATTATATATTGTAGGTTGTTATTTGTCAAATGTCATTAAAACCGTTGAAGACGACTGAATAGTTGTCGAAATATTGTTACATAGTTTTCTTTATTAACAAGTGCAGTGTATAGTGTAAATAATTCATAACATTATCAACCTCACGTGCTCTAAAAGTTTCATTATTATATTAGCAAAAATTACTCACTTATATAAACATTTTATTAACTACCACAACAAGACATAATTTGCATGAAATGCAATCCGCCCTTTTAAGGAACTATCCTGTTTTTATTTTGCATTTAAAGTGTGTATTCCATTATAAAACTAGGTTGGGTATTTTATGAAAAGAATTAATCCTCTCTCAGCAAGGTCGTGATATTAATTAAGTAAATGGAATAATAAACCGCGTTCTTGCCGTGACGACGTGTCAGTGACGATCCCTGGGGGGGACAGCGACAACAACATCTCGCTGTCTCCACCATCCCTGGAGTCCTGCGCCGGTTAGACGGCTACTCGAGTTGCATTTACTTGATTAGCATGTGTGTGTGGGGGGGAGGGAATACCTGCGAGTGGGTAGTTGTCGGGAAGCTGGCTACTTTTCTTTGTAGTCGTCCTTCGTAAATTAGTTTTCAAAACAGAATGAGATAGACGTAAAATGAATAAATAAATAAAATAATAATTTAATTAGAAAATTAATAAAAAAAAAAAAAAATAATAAAAAAAGCTGTATTGTCGAGTGAGGTGGGGTTGAAACTATGACTTAGTCACTGAGATGTTTAAAAAAAAACTTTGGTCTTGATAATAAAAATAAAGGTATCACAGTACATACATCCTAAACGATTTAATATAATGTTCTAAAATACGGAAGTAGTAATATATAGTTAAGTCCAGTTCCCATAGCGACACAAGGAATTGAAACAGACTGTCCAACTAGTTATTAGTATTACTATTTATTCAACAAATTCCAAACTATTACAAATACACATACAATGTAACACACCATATGAGCACATGTAAACCAAGAGCACATAACGTGGTTGTATTTGTAATGTACGCCAGGTTTTTGGCAATTATTCACTCATCAAGAGAGCCAGAATCTAATTAGTTACATGTTTAACTAAATTTTGTGTGTGGATATTTTATTGAAATATTAAACCACAATACACGATTATTCTACTTTATTTAAAAAAGGGCTGAGAAGATTAAATTCTTGGAAATGTCTAGATTGTTCGCGGAAAATTGATTGAGTTTCCATCTTAATTGACAAGAACTCTTGAGGGGCCACAGCTAAAAATAAGCTTAAAAGATACAATATAACATGATCCCGTCTTGTAAATTGATCAGGGAACCTTGTAAGGTTATTATCGTAGGAATTGCGATATTGCGCGAGAGAATAGCCCCCCCCCCCCCAGCAAGGTAATCAACTCAAACTCTTGGGGGATACGTCCGACACTAACTTATAATTAGATTGTAATACGATCATACCTCGCCTTCAAAACCTCGGAGAAATATGATTCCAGAGATTACATTTATACCGAGAGGAATGAACTTGTCTGCATCTCAATCAAATGAAACTCCCATGGGAGACGGGAGTTATGATTGAATGTGATTCTATCTTGTCTGGACACTCGAACACGAATGTTCTTGCTATTATGTTGGTTTGTTATCGCTCACTCGTCAATTGCGTCGGGCCTACAGTGTTGGATTGGTTGCTTTTGTTTAATGTCCACCACTGAAATTTAGTTATATGACTGAGTGGGTAGACTCTAAATACGAATTGATTTATTTAATTCCTGGTTTGATTAAAGACTTCTGTGGCGAGTACATAATATATTATTGATCTTGAAGTAAGACTATTTCGTTTAGCTTCCATCAAAGATAGCGGGTTTTGTAGGCCTACTGTACGCGCACTGTTTGACGACGGATCAAAGCAACTAGTCTGGGGTATATTGTGTGTAGAGAGAAGTTTGATCAAAGACGGTTGATTGAGATTGAACTCGCTTTGATTTTCTCGAAATTGATTATGATAATCCGTGAAGTTAATCGAAACATAGAGGGTAGGCTACGTTTGTATCTTCATTTACGATGATAGCTCTCCAAAGAGTCAAAGACTCTATATTTTCATTGAAGTTCGTAGATCAAAGAGTACTGTTTAATATAAATCGGCCCGATCTTTGATCGGGTATTTAGATATTTCAACAGTGTTTTGATGTTATCTGGAACATCATGAACTCAATTATGGTTTTGGTTATAAATGCACGGGTGACTGTAGTTATAGCACAACTGAAATAGTGTTTACTTAAATCTTAAATACAGCAATAGTGCGATTATCCTAGTTTCATTCTGATTTATCCGAGCTATATTGTTCTGCAAGTAAATGAGTAAATCATTTGCGACATACAAATTTAAACATATAAACGATATAATAATATAAACGTGTTTTTCAGCATCTTATCGTGGTCGTGTAATAGCAATAATGAACTCACTTCGTCAGAATCAGATTAACACGCGGTGTTGGTATTGCCCTTCAACATGGAAGATACAGTACGTATTTGCTGATTGTGGGGGTAAGGAGGGTTTTGACCATAGAAAGTTTGAAAATGTCCCTGCGCCTCCACTATTTTGAATGCGGAAACTGGAGGCGAACTATTAACAAGCGGTAGCGTACCCGGCACCTCCACCAAATATTTGAATTATTTTATTTTTGTATTCGTCTTTAACGGTTTGTTGAATAAGTAGCTTTGCTCCCAATTTTTGGCACGCCCATACTAGTGCGTGTGATTATGGCGCTGGCCTTAGCGTATCGCTCTACTAGGACAATGGTTCGAACCCCGCATAAGACTTGTTTTTTGTAATCGTCCTTCATCTTCATATATCACCACTCATCGTCTCGAATAGCCTAAATGCATTAATAGAGACGTTAAGCAACAAAAATCATAATTCATCAATCAAGAAATGATAAAATCCAGCTGAACCTTGGATTGAACCCAGGTCTCTCAAATGCCAGGATTCCTGAAGTGTTTTAGGCTGGTGACCCAGGTTCATCCCTGGTCGAGCATGTTTTGTGAAATTATTAACCTATTTAATGCCACCTTATTATATTCAGTCTCGTATATCCTGAATAATTTAGCTCTACCATACTAATACTGTGACGCAAACTTTACATTCTTACATTATCGGTGGAAGTTGTATTCCCAGAGCCTCGCATGCAATCAGTGTGTGCTAGAAAATGTTTCATTTCTCATTTAAATCTCTAAAAATTGATGAAGCTTGCTCGTAACACCACATCACTTAATAATTCATGAATATTAAGGTCAGTAGGTCAGCTGTCTTGTTACATATTGTACTGGAGAGGGGTGGATTGACATTGATTGACGTTATGTATCGAATCATATTATGTTTGAAACACCATATTGCACATGGTTCTTACGAAATATTGTTTGATACATAAGGTTAAAAAATACATTGAACATTATTTTGAACAGAAAATTAAATATAAACTTTATAATAAAAATAATAACGAAGGGATTGTTATGGTAACATTTAGAAGTTTTTCGCTTAAGAAAGGAATAAGATAAGTATGATATATAAACTTAAATTAAAATTGGCATCGCTCTTCAAAAAGGAAGAAACAAAGTGTATTTGGTGACCTTTGGTGTCAAAGGGGGGACTGCCTAGCATTAATACTGTAAAGTGGTATTTTAGTAGCCACAGAACCTTGTGAATCGAAGTCAGGAAATACTTTATTCTCCTCTTCTAAGAAACTCTCTTCAAAGTATCTTCTTCCTTAGGTTACAAAACAAATAGTCTTGTAGGAATCGGATACCTTCTGTTAGTTGAGGCAGCCGGCGCCAGACGTTTCAAGCGCTAGTGTTGATGCTTCGCCAGATTTGAGCCAACGTTTAATACTTATTTCACTTTTAGTGAACGAATCTCCCCAGTCTGTATCACTTTTCTGTATGTCCGAGCGTGAGCCATGTCTCACGTTGAAAACCAAACAAGACCTCCGTTTTACGTTTGTGTTTTCTTGACCTTCAAAAAGAATGAAGCCGAATGTTTTTGGTGACTGCGGGTTAGGGGGTGGGCAAACCTCCCAGACAGTTCGTCCGGCACCTCCACCATCAGTGAAGGTAACAACAAGCGTTGAACCCGAGAAAGTTGGGATAACCATATACCCGGCACCTCCACCATTAATACTCTAGGCTCCGTACTTTATGAATGTAATTATTTGTATAACGTCTATCCTAGTCAGATACAAAAACAAAATTTCACAATTGGAAAATATATTTTTAAATTTTTGTTTAATTAATTAATATCTTTGGACAAACTATACTTGTGGGAGCTTACACTAGTTGGGCTGGGCCTTTACTTTTTAATTAATTAATTTGTCATTTGTGATAAGTACATAGTAGAAATATAGTATTACATATAACTTTGATTAAAAAGATGAGGCCTATACAAACTTATGATGCGTGTACGCAGCTTATAGCTTATCTGGATGATTCTGCTTAACTATTAACATTAACTTATAAGTAAGTAATTGTATAAAATAAAGTAAAATCTTT
This sequence comes from Sweltsa coloradensis, assembly GCA_024449915.1. NCBI lineage: Eukaryota > Metazoa > Arthropoda > Insecta > Plecoptera > Chloroperlidae > Sweltsa > Sweltsa coloradensis. The sequence goes on from JAMZAV010002044.1 coordinate 43,785, forward strand.
CACTAGATTCTACTTCGAACAAATAATAAAAACTATGATTCATTCTCCACCTTTTCTATAAAGTTGTGTGTTATTGTGTTTCAAACAGAACATTTCTACAGCGTCCACTTGAACAACGAGTCTAGAAAAGAAACGAGTTCTTCGTATCCGGTTTTACTATCTTTTAATTTATTTTCTAGACACTGTAGCTCAATGTTATCTAGTTGAAGCTTTTAAGAAATGAGGCCAGACAATAAAACATCCCTCTTGGCTATTTTCTCTACGTCTTTTATTTCCTGCTGATTGGTCCGAATACAGCACGAACTAAATGGTTTTGACGGCGATTGTAAAACGATAGTCAGTAAATAGAAACGGGATTCTTGTGAGGACTTATCCATTTCACCATGGAATGTCTGTTGTGTGGACCGAATAGGCTCGGTTACAATGTTGTCCAAACAACTGTGTGTTTCTCCGAGTGGTTTATCTTCTATGGCGCCAAAGAACTCAGACTCCTGTACTGGCCAAATGTGATAGCATTCACAAGTACACATCATTGTACTGCTATAAAAGATCTTAAAAGAAGCTGATGATATTTTTATTACGTTGACGTTGCTTAAAACAAGTGTTAATCGAATTTGTTAAAGAAACAACACGATTCTGCACGAATACAAAAAAAAACTATTTTATTTTGAAACACATATTGCACAGGGTCTTACGAATTTTTTTGAACTTTAGGTAAAAAATAAATTGAAAATTTTTGAACAGAAAATTAAATATAACTTATATAAAAAAATAACGAAGGAATTGTTGGATGAGCGAAGCGAAGACTTCAATTTCACTGACCCCCCAAAAAATTTAGCTCGGGTGTTTATTTTTGTTTTTTATTTTTTATTTTTTTTTGTTTTTCCGTCTGTTTGTTCGCTCTCTGCCGGGCAAACGGCATATGCGATCTTGATAAAAATTTGACTCGACCTTCGTTTTCTCTGAACTTAGACTTGCTACATTTTAGGGTACAATCAAAGAAATATTTCCAGAATATCGTACTTTTACGTTTTTTTTTCGATTTTGAGTGCGATATTTTCGTGACTTTGGGCCGATTTTGCCCAAAAACGGGTGGGGCTACAACGTTCATATTTCACATGGACATTAAGGTAATGGTGATGTATTGCTTTCTGAAAAAAAAAAGTTGAAAAATTTTGCCAGAATCTATAGAAATAAAGTTTTAATATAAGTTTTTTGATTTTTTGTGCGATATTTTTCGTGCCATTTGGCCAATTCTGACCAAACGGGTGGGGCTACAACGTTCATATTATACATGGACATTAAGGTTATGGTGATGTAGAAACCTTTTGAAAGAAAAAGTTGAAAAGTTAGCCAGAACCCATAGAAAAAAAGCTTTTAAAAAAAGTTTGTTACGGTAAATAATACCAATTGACAAGAAACAAAAAAAACTTGACAACATTCACCTAAAATGAGTAGGCAGCAAAACAAAGCACTTGAAAAGTAAAGTATTCCACGCAAACTAAAAACTTTAAAAAGCTCATCCATCACGCGGCGGGACTTTAGCGTTTTCCTAGTTATGGTAACATTTAGAAGTTTTTCGCTTAAGAAAGGAAAAAGATAAGTATGAAATAAAAACTTAAATTAAATTTGACATTTCTCTTCAAAAGGAAAAACAAAGTGTATTGGTGCCTTTGGTGTCAAAGGGGCTGCCTAGCATTAATACTGAAAAGTGGTATTCTAGTAGCCACAGAACCCTTTGTGAATCGAAGTCAGGAAATACTTTATTCCCCTCTTCTAAAAACTCTTTCAAAGTATCTTCTTCCTTAGGTTACAAACAAATAGTCTTGTAGGAATCGGGTACTTCTGTTAGTTGAGGCAGCCGGCGCCAGACGTTTCAAGCGCTAGTGTTGATGCTTCGCCAGATTTGAGCCAACGTTTAATACTTATTTCACTTTTAGTGAACAAATCTCCCCCGTCTGTATCACTTTTCTGTATGTCCGAGCGTGAGCCATGTCTCACGTTGAAAACCAAACAAGACCTCCGTTTTACGTTTGTGTTTTCTTGACCTTCAAAAAGAATGAAGCCGAATGTTTTTGGTAACTGCGGGTTAGGGGGTGGGCAAACCTCCCAGTCAGTTCGTCCGGTACCTCCACCATCAGTGAAGGTAACAACAAGCGTTGAACCCGAGAAAGTTGGGACAGCCACATACCCGGCACCTCCACCATTAATACTCTAGGCTCCGTACTTATGAATGTAATTATTGGATGAGCGAAGCGAGACTTCAATTTCACTGACCCCCAAAAAATTTAGCTCGGGTGTTTTTTTTTGTTTTTTTTTTGTTTGTTTTTTTGTCTGTTTGTTCGCTCTCTACCGGGCAAACGGCAAATCCGATCTTGATTAAAATTTGACAGGACTTTCGAAATCTCTGAACTTAGAGCTGTATTGTTTTTGGGTACAATCGAAGAAATATTTCTTATGAATATCGTAGTTTTACGATTTTTTTTCGATTTTTTGTGCGATATTTTCGTGCCATTTAGGCCAATTTTGACCACACGGGTGGGGCTACAACGTTCATATTAAACATGGACATTAAGGTTATCGTGATGTAGTACGTTTTGGAAAAAAAGTTGAAAAAGTTAGCCAGAATCCATAGAAATAAAGCTTTTAATATAAGTTTTTTGATTTTTTGTGCGATATTTTCGTGCCATTTGGGCCAATTCTGACCAAACGGGTAGGGCTACTAACGTTCATTGGATGAGCGTAGCGAGCGTAGCGAGCGAAGCGAAGATTCCATTTCACTACACTGGAGAAAAAAATCCGGAATGTTTTTTTTTTTTTTTTTTTTTTTTTTTTTTTTTTTTCTGTATTTTTGTGTGTTTGTTAACACGATTCCGGCTAAACCGATACTCCGATTGCGATGAAATTTTATGGAGACCTTCGAAATCTCTGAACTTAGAACTGCCACGTTTTTGAGCGCAATCGGGAAATTTTTTCTCATAAAAAACGCAATTTTACGATTTTTTTCAATTTTTAAAAAATTTCTTCGACTTATAACACCTACATGCTTTATCCGATTGTAATGATTTTTTTACAGAACCTTAATTTTATGAATTAAGATATTTGTGTGAAATTTGAGCGTAATCGAAAAATTATTTCTCATGAAAATCAAAATTTTACGGGTTTTTTCTTTTCTAAAACAATTCTTTGACTTATAACACCTACATGCTTTATCTTATTGTAATGATTTTTTCACAGAACCTTAATTTCGTGAATTAATATATTCGTGTTAAATTTGAGCGCAATCGAATAATTATTTCTTATACAAATTGCAATTTTACGATTTTTTTCTTTTTAAAAAATTACGATTAATTAAAAAAATTAAGTTAATTTTTTTTTAAATTTAATTATAAAAATTAAGTTAATTTTTTATTTAATTTAATTTAATTTAATTTAAAAAAATCTTCGATTAAGTAATGATTTTTTCACAGAACAACAGAAAATCCGCGTAACACATGGCATCTCAATGCACCATATACGCTCATCCAACAACGCGGCGGGACTTAAGCGTTTTCCTAGTGTAATTGGATGAGCGTAGCGAGCGAAGCGAAGATTCCATTCACTACACTGGAGAAAAAAATCCGGAATGTTTTTCTCTTTTTTTTCCTATTTTTATGTTTGTATTTTTGTGTGTTCGTTAACACGATTCCGGCTGAAACGATACTCCAATTGCGATGAAAGTTTCTAGGGGCCTTCGAAACCTTTGAACTTAGAACTGCCACGTTTTTGAGCGCAATCGGAAAATTATTTCTCATGAAAATCGCAATTTTACGATTTTTTTCGATTTTTCAAAATATTCTTCAACTTATAACACCTACATGCTTTATCGATTTTAATGATTTTTCACAGAACCTTAATTTTATGAATTAAGGTATTCGTGTGAAATTTAAGCGCAATCGAAAAACTATTTCTCATGAAAATCGAAATTTTACGTTTTTTCCTTTTTTAAAACAATTCTTTTACTTATCTTTATCCTATTGTAATGATTTTTTCACAGAACCTTAATTTTATGAACGAATATATTCGTGTAACATTTGTGCGCATCGAATAATTATTTCTTATGAAAATTTCAATATTACGATTTTTTCCTTTTTTTAAATTACGATTAATTAAAAAAAAGTTAATTTTTAATTTAATTTAATTTAATTTTAAAAAAATCTTCAACTTAGTAATGATTTTTTCACAGAACAACAGAAAATCCGCATAACACATGGCAGCTCAATGCACCAATTACGCTCATCCAACAACGCGGCGGGACTTGAGCGTTTTCCTAGTATTATACATGGACATTAAGGTTATGGTGATGTAGTATACTTTTCCGCGGCAATTTGTGTGCAGTGCCTATTTCGCCGCTCTCCATTCGAGCGGAATAAGTAGTCTTGTCAACCTGTCATCCCCTAATTTCGCTAGGCGTGCGCCTCAAACTTCGGACAGCGATGCCGATACAGAGGCTTCACTGCGTTCAACATAATAGATAATAATTTAAATGTGTCGCGGGACCACATTGTTAGTTTTGATTTCTATTTGGCAACATGTATCTTGGTGGTGGGTCCAAAGTTGTGACGAAGGTATAATTGGTACATGAGTCGGCCTGTTTGTAAATTTAGTTTCTTTGAGGGATTAGTACTGCCCTCAAAATGGTGAGGATGACTATACCTTTTGAAAGAAAAAGTTGAAAAAGTTAGCCAGAATCCATAGAAATAAAGCTTTTCATATAAGTTTTTTAGGGTAAATAATACCAATTGACAAGTAACAATAGAAACTTGACAACAATCACCGACAATGCGTAGGCAGCAAAACAAAGCACTTGCAAAAGTAAAGATATCCCACGCAAACTAAAAACTTTAAAAAGCTCATCCATCAACGCGGCGGGACTTTAGCGTTTTCCTAGTTTGTAAAACGTCTATCCTATTCGGACACAAAAACAAATTTTCACAATAGGAAAATATATTTTTAAATTTTTGTTAAATTATTAGTATCTTGGACAAACCATGCATGTGGGAGCTTACACTAGTTGGGCTGGGCCTTTACTTTTTTATGAATTTATTTGTCATTTGTTATAAGTACATAGTACAAAATATAGTATTACATATAACTTTGAATAAAAAGATTAGGCCTGTACAAACTTATGGTGCATGTATGCAGCTTATAGCTTAACCATTTACGTAACTGATTAATAACTAATTGATAAAATAAAGTAAAATCTTTCACTAGATTCTACTTCGAACAAATAATAAAAACTATGATTCATTCTCCATCTTTTTTATAAAGTTGTGTGTTATTGTGTTTCAAACAGAACATTTCTACAGCGTCCACTTGAAGAACGAGTCTAGAAAAGAAACGAGTTCCTTCGTATCCGGTTTTACTATCTTTTAATTTATTTTCTAGCCACTGTAGCTCAATGTTATCTAGTTGAAGCTTTTAAGAAATGAGGCCAGACAATAAGACATCCCTCTTGGCTATTTTCTCTACGTCTTTTATTTCCTGCTGATTGGTCCGAATACAGGACGAACTAAATGGTTTTGACTGCGATTGTAAAACGATAGTCAGTAAATAGAAACGGGAAACTTTCTGAGGACTTATCCATTTCTTGATGGAATGTCTGTTGTGTGGACCGAATAAGCTCGGTTACAATGTTGTCCAAACAACTGTGTGTTTCTCCGAGTGGTTTATCTTCTATGGCGCCAAAGAACTCAGACTCCTGTACTGGCCAAATGTGATAGCATTCACAAGTACACATCATTGTACTGCTATAAAAGATCTTAAAAGAAGCTGATGATATTTTTATTACGTTGACGTTGCTTAAAACAAGTGTTAATCGAATTTGTTAAAAGAAAACAACATCGATATCTTAGCAACCGAATACAAAAAAAACGAAAAAAATTATAAATTTATTTCGAAATTCAGCCAGATCTCAGCTATAACTATCGAAACATGAATATGTCTATCATGGTGACTCATGACAGGTCACATTACTGGGTAGCTCTTTCAAGATTGTGAGCGTACATTATGAAAAACTAATTCATCTATTTATTGTACTGAGAAAATGGTTAAATGTTGAATTTTCGAGATACATGCAGTTCTCAATTCAGTTAAGTAATTACTGTGAAAATATTCCAATACATTCTGTATTTCATATTATACATTCTTTGAGCATTTGCTGAGTTAACAAGCATGAACTTTAATGCATTATTTTGTTTTTGACGGTATAATTGCAAGTGTTTATTTCTTTAAACGTAACATTTTATATTCATTAAATAACGGGAATGTTACGGCATTACGCAAGATAGGAAGTGAAGCTACATTATCATCAGATTCTCAAAGAACACACAAATAATGTCATATTATCGCGAATTAAATTTCTTGGTGGAGGTGCCGGGTTTGGAAAATTACCCCTCAAAAATGCTATCCTCGCCCCCTTGACCCCAGAATCACCAACAACATACACAACGTAGATAGTGAGACGTGACACATGCACAGACAGACAGATGGAGAGAAAAGTTACGCCTATAGTAAATCTACGCTCTATTATACGTTCTAACAATATTAGATCGCACCCTCAAGTTGTTTAAAAGGGCTATTTCCCCCTAAATTATTTTTTACCACATAATCTAGAGCATAATACTAAACTTTATTAACAGTTAAAAAAATTATGTATCGTTACTGTGATTTTACACGAATTGTTTAAGTTTTTTATTTATAAATTTGTGAAAATTAACGTTTTGGGGAATTTCTTAAATCAGCTTTAACCTGCTTATTTATTGTTACACATGTATACCAGAGCATCTTACCACTCTAAAATGGTCCTTCATAACATCGTGTCTTAAAAACTATGCACAAATATATACTCAAACACCCAAAAATATGCTTTAAAAAATCACACCCTTTCTTGGTTTTCATCATATTTTGACCGAACCACTTGCCCAAATTACAAAACAAAATATTTCAGATTTACGGAAAAGGCTGTCAAGTACGTCAATAAAAGCTATTATTTTTTGGGTCAAAAACCTCTAAGGTCATGGGGCATAAAGATCGTCCCCATGTTATTTCTTCTGGGAGATTTTTGCCGATGGGACCTAGCTCGAAAAATACCAAGTCTGCCATAGTGGACCCAATAATTTATCTCTTACTTTCTAAATTCGTAACTAGTTTGAATGAAATATATTGTTTTAGTTTAGCGGGTAAATACCCCTAAAGCAACGGAGAGTGAGTGCAACACGTCAATATGTCTGCCCCTCATTATAAAAACTGGTGTGTGCGCACGTAACGGCCATCCATCACCTACGAGACATGCATGCAAATAGCTACACTTTAACTCTGTACTCGATGGAAAATTAGTAATTCTTGTTCTTTTGTGTCCAAGTGAATCATGTATTTGGGACGCTTAATATAACAAAGATCATAATCATGCTCGGAATAACTTAATAATATAGAGGTGTAAGAAAATGGTTTACACTTTGTTGTACAAAATATTATAAATCTGCAACGAGTTTCCTCTCACTCGAAAGTCGGCTGTTTTATCAGTGTGCTTGTGCTCTGGAAACACGAAGTGGGTGTAATAAATTACTTTAATGTTATAAAGTTGTAGAAAAAGCAATATTGTAAGCAATTCTAAGATAATTATAATTATCGTTGCAAACTAGACTTTTCTTTTTCGTACTACTGTTGTGCAAATTTTACATTTTAGTTTAGAAAACACATACCTCATATTTTTTAATGTGACGTACATCTGAATAAGAAATAACTTTACAAATGTTTAGTAGATTTAAAGTCTCCACTATGAGGAATCGTTGCAATGATATGTCAATGAAATAAACTTACTTTAATGAAAACCTTCACACATTTGACAATTGCAAATGTTCAATTATTTTCTTTTTGACGTAATTTGTTCAATGAAGTATATCGAAGTCATCCAACCACCATTTTAAAATTCGTATAAAGAATCATGCTTTTTGGTAAGTTTTGATTTTAAATTGACTGGGGAATTTGAAAAAATACTTATAAAATATTTGCAAAAGCAAAATATTTATTAAATACTTTTACAACAAGTTAGCTGAAGAGAACTCGGTTCTCTGAGTCGAGCGCTGTTGATCTAGTTTTAGATAGAAGGGCTTCTCTGAATGTTGTGATGACAATCACCACAGGTTGGCAGGACGCCAAGATAAAGAAGGAAGGCTGTTCCTCTCCCTCTCTGTGTCTGGCATTCTACAGGTGTCCAACACTTGTTGAGGCTGGTAGGGGCACACTAGGACGTACAGGCTAGGATGTGAGAGAGGTTCTAGGTAGGGCTACCTTGTTTTGCTTTGTTTTATAGATTTAGCAACTAGTTTTTGGTCGATCTTTCCAATTTAAAATACCGATTTCGGGCTGGCCATCGTTCACGCGTGATCGGCGCCGACATGGTTGGCTTGGTGTACTTTAAATTAAACTTCCCGACAGAAAATCAGTTGTGCCACTCAATGAGACACCAAATAGAAATTTATTTTTATTTTTAATTTACTTATTACCACTTATTTGTGTTCCTTCTACTGTCTCCGCTTTATTCTAGTCAAAAATTGAATAATGATTTTGAAAGTTGTGGATAAATTCAATTCTCGTAGCTCCAATTCATTATATGATTAATCCTATTAATAAATCATTTTAAATATAAATATTTATGACAGTTCCATAAGGAATAAAAGTTACTAAATCGAAAATATATAGCTATCAAAATACAACGTAGGCATGCAGTACTGGAGGTTTTCGGCTAGATTTTATTGTGTCAATGAATGCTCACAACAATCTATCGTAGATTTATATCGTAAACTTGTGTTTTCTACGCTGTGTTTTAATTTAAAACCATTCAGATAGCTAGCACCTGTTTGCCCTCAGACATGCTTCCCCCTTCCTCCACCATACAGTTTACCCCCATCATCTTCTACATTGCATCCTCAAGTACATCCTCCTTGACCTGCCCAGTAGCTCTCTATCATACCGCACGTGAGTGATGCGACCTCTCTTCCGACTCTAGAGTCAGGAAGTCTCCACGCACGAGCCTGATTGGCTCAATCAACACAGCGGCACGGACCCTCGACAGAAGTGGTCTAGTTAGTAGAGTTTTTACCACCCGGGTGAGCTCGGACTGGGATTGGTCGGGGGATTCAGCGGTCTAGCAACGAGGCCACGTAGACAAGAAATGCGCAATTTGTCTATTATATCCTTGGTTTGAATGCTATGATGGAGTTTTCTATGGATTGATACATTTATTCGCAATTTTGTTTATACCTACTTTTGCAAATGCATCGAATATGCCTTCAAATGTATGTGAACTAAGGCTGATGGATACACAATAAATTGTGCCTGTACCGACAAGGCTGGCTCGTTCCACTTTAATTTTTAGAACTGATAAACTTATTTTAAAGACTGACATATTATTTAAATTTTGAAAATTGTATTATTTATTATTATATTCAAATTTATTCCGAATTTGGTGGAGGTGCCGGGTCCAATGTTAATGACAGTTTATCAACGAATATACACGCAAACAATTGATTTTTTAAATGTTTCACCACATATTCTTTAGCGTAGAACTAAAATAAAATAACACTTTTTTAGTTTTTTTAATATCAGTTATTTTACACGAATGTTTTAAGCACTTACATCCTGAAATTTGAGAAAATATGCGTTTTACAGACCCATATCATAATCAATTCTGTGACAGACTCTCAATACGATAAATCATTTTATTTATTTAATTGGTTAAGAAGTATCGTAAAATTCTTCTAAACTGATTTTGTTTAAATCTTTATTTCTGTTATGTTGTGCCTTTTCGTCTTTGTCTCTACGTATAATATGCATAATATATAACTTTGCTCATTTAAGAGTCTAAATATTTTATGTTTTCTAATTTTGTTAATTTTGATCTTATTTAATTATTTTAATTGTTACTTAATATCAATATTTTGTACTATTTTAAAACAGCCACGTATATAATTTTATCAATCACTTTGATCAGGGAATATAATTACGTTTAACAATTACAATTAAAACTGTATACTCAGTGTGTGCTAACTTTGGTTGCGCTGTAGATTCTCTGCTATTATGAGATGAAACGCCTGGTGTGGCTCGCAACGAAAAGCTTCTCTCAGAAGTCGTCTCAGTGTTGATTCTAGCGGCGCAATTAGAGCCCGTAGTAGCAACACTTGTGACGCGATCTAAGCGAGATAAAGAAACGCTGGGGTTTAATTAAAAATAGCGACGCACTGCCAGGGTTTTGAGTGATTGCTTTTTAAACACGCGCCAATCTGTCTGGAGATTCACAGCGTGAGTGAAACCGCGGAGCTTTGTGGGGAGGAGGAGTAGGGGGGGGGGGAACCGCTGCAAGGATGTTGAGATGCAAAAATATGTTTTGCCAGGAGTTTAATGAGAGTTTTCTTATGACAATTTAATAATTTGATTTATATTTGCACTGAACACACTCACTCTACAGTCTTGCACTCAAACATAATATAAAACACCACAAACATACATTCCAGTTTATAATATTTTCATAGATTTTTATATAACTAATTTTATATTGTATTGTAGTGTTGCGTTATGTATTGTATTGTTATGGTTTGGTAAAGTGCACGTGTGGACATTTTGTTCTGTTGTAATGTGGCCACAAAAATATATAAATTAATAAATACATGATATTCCCTTTTTAAATAATAATTATTATTGATCGAGCAAAAATATTTTGTGTTAAAAACCATCAGTTCAAACAAGAATCATAATATCTCGGATTTAAAATTTAGTGATTCGTTGAAATGTATTCAATAATAATAATGTTTACCCAAATACATAAATGCGCATTTGTTGTCCACTTTCCACTCAGTCACGTTACTGATTATAAGTAGGGGACTTTTATTAAAAGCAGACCAAGCCAACCCCGTTGATGGACGAACAATGGCCAACTAGAGACCGGTATTTTAACAGGAAATACCGACCAAATAAGTTGGATACGATCCCACCCTCGGGCAACGACAAAATGGACGAGCATCTGTCACTAGCTTAGAATTTATAATGTGCCTCGTTGCTAGGGAGGCTCCAAAGTCACCGGTAACATATTCCAAAGCCAGGAATTGATGGACTTAAATCTATATCAGATGTTTTAAATCTTCTGCTTGTAAAGAGATGCGAACCAGAGATCTTCTAGGACACTAACCATTGGACCAACAAGACAAACAAATTGTAAAGAATTTTAATTTTGTTATTACTCGATCTTTCATTGTATTTATCATAAGCTCATAAAGTTGTAATGATTACACCTTACTTGTGAAATGTGATTGATTGAATTTTTATCTAACCCACATACCGTACACATGAAGTGTTCTTAGTACTTGAATCATAATATTACTCACAATAATTAGTGACCAAACAAGAATATAATCAGGGTATTTTGAAAAAATATTGAATTACGCGTATCATACCCTCTGTTATTTCTTTTAGAATTTCTATTTGATTTGCGTGAGAAATGGCTTGTGTAACACTACGTTCTTGTTAGATTTATTATTTTTTATCATTATTTTCGTGTATAAAATTTAAAAAAATATTCCGTATTTGGTGGAGGTGCCGGGTCCAGTATAGACAAAATATGTATAGAGTTTGTGTTTAATAATAATGTATTCTTATTACATTTTATATTATATTTCGTACACTAATTCAAATAAATTCCGTAATTGGTGGAGGTGCATGGTCTTACAAAATATGTATAGAATCTGTGTTTTATAATAATGTATTGTTATTACATTTAGTATTAAAAATTTCGTGCACAAATACAAATATATTCCGTATTTGGTGGAGGTGCTGGGTCTGCCGATTCTGTCTCGTTGCGGTACATTTTTTCTTTTAATATGTTTTATAAGAGTGAGGTTTCTAAGAAGACGAGATTATCTGTGCAGAATGATTTTTTTGTGACAGATATCTATTTTGCGATTTGAATGTTGGGTTTTTATCAAATATATTTCAACTTTATCCTCCATCTATGAAGCGCGTATTTAAATTTCTTTCATAACATTTACATAATCAATCCATATACGTTACCCAATTTATTATTTTTAAATTGAACTTCAAACGAAAGAAATGTTTAATGAAAACCGAGCATTGGAATTTCATCAAAATGTTGTTAAAAGAAGTAATTTTTAAACAAGCTCGAAATGAGTTTACACAAGTTTGAATTATTGTAGATCGATAATCTATAGCAGTGTAATCTGGTTCCTGGATTCAAAACTGCCCATGGTTACACAAAGTAGCACAAACAAACGTAACGCGAATATATTTGTGTATTGTAAACCATTCGAGATTACAGTTTGACTTGATCGAACATACTTTTCAATTTAAAGTCCCGATCTTCGTATTTTCTCCCGTAATTGGTAATAAATGTTGGTCGTTGAACCGCATTTGCTCTCATTTATTGATATAAACACAATTATCAACCGCTTACATTGCTTGATATTTTGCCAACGTTGCCTAATTGGAACCACGCAACGCTGAAAAACTAAGGATATCCTCATCTCTTCGTTGTGAGCCAATTTATTCAGATTTTAAATCGTATAATCTAATCTCCGATATCGCACATTTCCATAACGAAGTGATTCACAAAGAAACAGCTGAGAGGATCAAACTCTGTAATTTATACACAGATACAACTTTTCAATCTCTTCTCTCTTCATGTCATGAAAAAACAAAAATATTGTTTTAAAAAAGAGAATATAGACACTAGCAATGTAATGTATATCACGTACCTTGATATGAATATGTACTTAATATAGGCTATGCAATTTAATTATATTCTGTCTGTGTGTGTGAGAATAATGTATAGTGATGATGTATGATGATATGTACCATGCATTTTCTCTCCTTTCCGCATGACGTGCTTGATAATATATTTTTTCGAAACCTGAAAAGGTACCCCAAACGTTTTTATATAACAAAAAATGTTTATGTTTTATGTTTCTTTTGTATTAAAAAACATACTTTATTGGATATCTTCGGAGTGGAAAATATGTTTTCCAAGCATAAATTAAGTTTGACTTATTAAAATACATGTTTTTGTCCTACACAACTTTCAAACGGCAGTTAGACTTAGACTCAAAAATTTCTAATGCACATCAGGAAATTAAATCCTCTTACGACTCATTCCAAAAATAAACGACTTTTTGTTGTGATCAATTCTTAAATTGATAATGTGTAGTATTTATACTTTTATTATTTACTTTATGTGTAGTAGTGATTTGAGTTAGTTTGAAAGACTCGTGTTTAAATGTTTGGTCATCTGTTTTGTTCCGTCGTGCGATGAGCTGGAAGACTTGTACAAGCGCTACTGCGTGAGACTCAAGCACTCGCTCTCCTCACTGTCTCCTCATCTCACGCAGGATGTGGTTTCGTCCTAGTCTCGCTCTGCCTACAGACAGAGGTGAGATGATGGGATGTTATCTTATTTATTACCATTAAAGCTTTAAAGCTTATTACTATTTCAAATGCAACACTTTAAATACTAAACTTACAAAATCCAAATTAACAAATTATTAAAATATATATTTTTTAAATAGCAAACTTGTCAATTTACACTACAAAGGAAATTTTATTTCACAAAAGTAGGCAGCAATTTTTTAATTTGTCCACATTTTTGCATTCTTAACTTCTTGTCTAATTGGATGAGCGTAGCGAGCGAAGCGAGTGAAGCGAAGACTTCAATTTCACCGACCCCCAAAAAATTTAGCTCGGGTGTTTTATTTGTTTTGTTTGTTGTTTTTTTTGTTTGTATTTCTGTCTGTTTGTTCGCTCTCTACCGGGCAAACGGCATATGCGATCTTGATGAAAATTTGACAGGACCTTCAAATCTCTGAACTTAGACTTGCTACGTTTTTGGGTACAATCGAAAAATATTTCTCATGAATATCGTACTTTTACGATTTTTTTCGATTTTTTGTGCGATATTTTCGTGCCATTTGGGCCACTCTAAAACCAAACGGGTAGGGCTACAACTTTCATATTATACATGGACATAAGGTTATGGTTGATGTAGTACATTTTGAAAGAAAAAGTTGAAAAAAGTAGCCTAATAACTAAAATAAAGCTTTTAATATAATTTATTTGATTTTTGTGCGATATTTTCGTGCCATTTGGCCAATTCTGCCAAAACGGGTAGGGCTACAACGTACATATTATACATGGACATTAAGGTTATGGTAATGTAGTACCTTTGAAAGAAAAATTGAAAAATAAGTCAAAGCAAATCCATAAAAATTAATAGTTTTTAATATAAGTTTTTACGATAAATTAATACCAATTGACAAGAAACATAGAAGCTTGACAACAATCACCTACAATGCGTAGAAAAACAAAGCACTTGTAAAATTAAGATTCCCACGCAACTAAAAACTTCAAAAGCTCATCCATAACGCGCGGGACTTTAGCGTTTTCCTAGTTGATATGAGAACTACGTACACTTCACACTACACTGTCTAAAATAAAGCAGTTTTCGTTATGTTATGCGAAATTAGCAGTGAAATAATTCAAATATAGTGTTAAAAGTAGTGCATGTATATAATATCCATGATTTTTAAACTTGAAACTGGATCTTGCAAAGTATTTGAGGTTTATCAGGTGTAGCCTTCAAATGCAGGTATCGAGTACAGTTTATTGTTGCTTTTGTTTAGATAATCAATTATGAGAGACAAAAAATCACTAATTGGTTGAGTCCCAGTTATATTATGCTTTCAATTTTTCATTCGTTGGTTATTTTTCTATATTTCCATGAAAAATTCCACATTAATTATTAATAAATTGATGTCAGCCAGTGATGCAAGCAATGAATATGCACTTTTTCTCAATCGACACCAGTCAAATTTGAAACGTTTTTAATGATTGTGTAAAAAGTCTATCACCAAATGAATGCCGATACTACATCATTGTCAGCATCGTACTTTACAACTGTTATATTATTTAATAAATTTCTTTGATATAATGTGCCAATCGATTTATCAGTAAAAATTGTTTTCCAGCATTAATTGGAAAATATTTTGCGAAGCTCTCTAGTACAACATACCTTTGTGAATATAAAATATTCAATACATTTCGAACCCCAGATATTAGTAACGAACACTTCTAATGGATAGGGAGGGATACACAGTACACACAAACACTATTGATTCGTGCAGCCATCATATCCATGCCTTTCATTCACCTACGGAGCGATTTATAATTCTCTGGAAGTTGAATTATTGAAACAGTTTTCATGTGTACGCCATCATAAATATACGTATACACAACATCCAACCATATATCACTCTTGCGCGTCCTTATTTTTCCCTCTCAATTGAAACTAATGGCATTGCAGGAGCCAGGCCATACTATACAGCCTCTATACGAGCACATGAGCTGATCACGTTATTTAGATGTAATGGATGAAAAGAGGGTTTCCGTGGTACAGTTTAATAATGTGCTGGCCTAGTTACTTAGTTGTACCATAGGTATAATACACACTAAATACTACACCTAAATCTAATAACAAAGTTATCTTAATAATCATTTATATTGTTGACTTAACTATGACACGGTTTGCCAACTTAGCACATCAATAGTTTACATTCATTTTAAAGGTATCTCATTTTTTATGAGATTGTCTTAAAAACGTAACAATTTAGGCTTCCAGAGCACAATATTTTTAAAGTCATAGCAAAATGGCTGAAAGTTGGTTAAATATAAAGGAACGAATAAAGCAAGGAAAAATGGCCGGGACAATTTTGCTCCCTTTTGACCATTATATGCAAACTTTGGGTCAATAAAAAAAGTAAAGTTCTAGGTGCAATACTTAAATTTTGAGGTATGATTATGTATCGTTTATACACCAGTTTTTGGGAAATAATTTTCTAAATACGTTTTTATTATTATTTATTTCATGGTTTAACGCATATACAAAATACATGTTATACAAACTGTAGCAACCGTTTTCTTATCACAAACTCTACACTGAAACGTATATAAAATAACTAAAGCTTAACACACGTATGCTTTAATACGCTAACGTTTGTAGTCTATGAGATTCAGCCCTACAATAAATCGGAGCGTTTATACGGAACTAGTGGATTAAATCGTACGCGTGCACGTGGAAACGGACTTGTTGTAATCGGCGCAACAATAAATGATCTCACATCCGCTTAAGTGATTACAAACCCTGGTATAAAGCTCTGGGCAGCCACCAGCTCGGCTTAAACCCAGCTTACATGATTTGTCACATAATCGCCTTTAATTTACTGGTTGCCACGGATGAATGCAACGTTAATGGCGTTTCTTCGTATAATTCATAATGTTTGCAACGATGAATTTCCGTTGGTATGAAATCATTAAAAAAGTTTATTTTTGTTGTTGTATAATAACAAAACGTTCCTGACCTAATTCCACTAGAAATAATCACATTGAATGCGTTAATTGACAAACACTCGTCAACTAGTTGTTCTTGACACTCCATGCATTCCACTCTTTCAGAAGATTTTTTATTTACAGTCATAACTGAAAGTGAAATAAAAATGGAGACGACGATGAAGATGGCGATAATAATAAACACTGAGCCCGGAAATCTCGCCACAAAATTAGTAGCTTAGTCCGTACTCAACACATACTCACTCTTCTAACAACGACTTTGGCGTTTTCCTAGTTGCATTTAATATTCGTTTTGAATTTGTTAGAAAAATTGTTGTGTTTTATGCATTATTGTTGTAATATTACTATTTCAAATATTTACTTAATTGTAGTTCATTATTATTATTATTATTACATTGTTGTGTCTGCATCTATTTAATAAGATTTATTAAGTTGTCCTCCTTTGTAAATCAGTTTTTTTAACTAAATATGATGGACGTAAAAGAAAATAAAATAAAATAAAATAAATAAAAAATAACTGGATAAAATTACATTATTCCATGTAATTGTTTGGGGAATTAAATGTAGATCACAGTGCATAATTATATTATAATGAAGTCAAATTCTCCATATTATGTATTAAACGAATGATTCGAATAAGAATGTTTTATGAGATTGGTAGAGGTGCCGGGTAGACCTAAAACATTTTTAACTCCATAAGAATAGCGTTGTTGGTGGAGGTGCCGGGTAGAGCGAGAAAAGTTTTAGTTCCATAAGAATAGCATTGTTGGTGGAGGTGCCGGGTCCTTGATTTTATTATTCTACGGGGGAGATATTATTGTTGTGGAATTTTTTAAAGTGTAGCACACGTGGAGGTGAATTTATTAATAAGACGAGTGAGCGAAGCGAATGAGGATATTACTAGGAAGCTTCGCAAACTCTTTTTCATGCGCGTTGTTGGATGAGCGTAATTATTTTTAAACGAAAAAAGCGTAAAATAGAGATTTTCATAAGAAATAATATTTCGATTACGCTCAAATTTCACACGAATATATTAATTTATAAAATTAAGGTTCTGTGCAAAAATCATTACAATCGGATAAAGCATGTAGGTGTTATAAGCCGAAGAAATATTTTTTTTAATCGTAAAAAGGCGTAAAATTTGCAATTTTCATGAGAAATAATTTTCCGGTTGCGCTCAAAAACGTGGAAGTTCTAAGTTCAGAGATTTCAAAGGCCTCCATTAAATTTCATTGCAATCGGAGTATCGGTTTAGCCGGAATCATGTTAACAGACAGACAAAAATACGAAAAGAAGAAAAAAAAAGAATTAAAAAAAAACATTCCTGATTTTTTTATCCAGTGTAGTGTAATGGAATCTTCGCTACGCTCATCCAATAACGCCACTTGATCGGGTCTTCGTCATAATTAATTCGTCTGTAACGTGTCTGTTTGTCCGGTCCCATACGGCCGACCGACCAAATAGTTGAGCTGAAATTTAAAACAGACATCCGTGACCAGGTAACTGTGAACTGCTAACAAAGAAAAATCCGTTGCGATTTAAACCTTCAAGAAATAAAAATTTCAAAAATTTCAACCTGCTATATGTATAGAAGGCCACAGCCATGGTTATAAAAATGAAAAATGATTTCGGTGACGGATAAAAAAAACGCCAAGTCGGTGGTTATCACCACGTGTTTTGTATTTTGTTGTCTTAAATGTCATAGGCCTAGGCGCTAGGAAGTCTAGATAGGCGTACGCTTTGGTAGGCCTGTTAGGACATTGGCCAAGAGCATGGTTCGCGCCTAAACGAACTCTATTTCACAAACGTCAGCTGGTAAGTAGAGGAGTATATTACTCCTCGAAACTAGGCTTGCTCACTCGTCCAACAACGACTTTGGCATTTTCCTAGTTTATATAATTCATTAAAAAACTGACTTGCAAAGGAGGACAACTAAATAAATCTAACTAGGAAAACGCTAAAGTCCCGCCGCGTTGATGGATGAGCTTTATAAAGTTTTTATAGATGCGAACACAACAATGAACTACATGTTAAGTAAATATTTGAAATAGTAATATCACAACAACAATGTTTGTTTGTTTGTTTGTTTGTTTGTTTAACAAATCATTCAATACAGCAGGTAAAACCATGTCAATACAAATTACAAACACAACACACATTTTATGATTTCTGTTCGTTCGTTTGCTCTATAATTCACTGTTGTGATTCGTGGCGATGATTGGTGAATGATGAGGGTGCCGTACAATCACAGAAACCCCATGCTCTATGCGGGATTCGAACCCACGCCCTTCTAGCGTCACAAACTTCGAGCCTGCGAATGATCACTTTCTTCTTCTTCCTCCCCAGACTGAAACCCTCGCCGTGGTGACTCTCTCGCTGATGACGGCCATCGGTCTGCTCGTGTTCGTCGTCGGCCAGTTCCCCTGCATCCTCCACTCTGACGTCACCGCCCTGCTGGCCTCGCTCGCGGTGACGTCATCGCTAGGGGCCGGCATCCTCGTGCTCGGGTGGTCCAGCGCCCCCCTGCCCATGTTCGGCCTCGTGCTCGCCGTGCACACCATGCTGCCCGTCACACAGGCGGTGGCTCTTGCGCTGGCCGCCATCTTGACGGTCGGCCATCTTGCGCTAGCCATCTGTATGCGGGAGTCGGGGACGCCATACTTCTTCTACCAGGTAGGACACAGACAAATAACTGATGCAACTTAATATTTATACAGGGTAAAGCATTATCACCTTACGCGTGTTTAAGGGATTCCCTAAACCTAAATATGATTTTTTAAAAGAATTCTGTAAAGACGTCTGAAACGTTATTACAATGAAAGATGGACCTATAATAAAGTTCAAATTAATTTTTTGAAATGTTTATAACTGGACATATCCTCATAATCCACAATTATATTCAAATTTCCCGAATCAATACAGCTAGTTCAAAATTGAATTTTGAGAACGGTATTTTGTATATTGTTTCTACATTCCTGTATCTACAATCTAAATAAAAGGATTAATGGTTTTCTTTTGTTTCTTGCGTTGCACGATTTTTTTTGCCTACCAGCACAATTTCAAATTTTATTCCGTTTAACGAAAAAAATCGTGCAACGCCAGAAACTACAGAAAACAATTTTCTTTATGCTTAGGTCGTAGATAAAGGAGTTTAGAAACAACTTACAAAAAACCGCTGACATAAATTCAATTTTGAACTACCTGGATTGATTTGGGCAACTTGATTATAATTGTTGATTCTGAGGTTATGGCCCCCACAAAACAAACTAGACGAAAGAACTGTACACCAAAAATTACTAGCTAGACTAAATGTCTAGTCATACTATTTGTCGCCTTAGACGAAAAAGCGGTGTAGACCAATGGACTACCAATACCAAATGTCCGTAGACAAATAGTCTGCACACTATAAAATCACATGAGACCAACTCCTAAGCAAATCCGGATCGCCAATGTACGTCGGAGGCGTTAAGCTCCAACCCATGGAAAATATTCACACTTTCGCATTTCCCCAGAGCTGGTCCAGTGGTCATGAGCGCATGGAGTGAAGACGTGAAAATCCCCCTGCTTTCGCGTGAATTTCTCTTCTCCAACCCGCTAGTTTTGATTGAATAATATTTATAGAAATAACGTAGGCAACTCGCAGGGGAGTCTGGCTGGTGATTGGAAGCTGCCACATGTAGAGGCTTAACAAAAGAACCCCCCCCCCACTCTCTTCTCTCTCCGCTGTAAACGCGGGTTCACAGCAAATAGCTCTCTGGCTGAAGAGAGTGAAATAAATCGATTACGTAACACAATGTTCTATTAAGCTCTAGAGAATGGCTCCTGGAAGAATGTGCGATAATCACCTTAAAGAAACCGAAGGAAGGAATTGTTTTGTTCGTTGGGCAACCAAAGCTCTCTAAAACAATTGTTTTAGGGGGGTTTTAAATGTGCCTTGTTGAAAGGAAATTGGGCTTAGTTAACAAGAGAAGATTTTTTTTATATCGATAAACGGAGTGAGAGAAAGCAGCTTTGGTTTCTAGTGCGATAAAAGCTTTTCAAACAAACAACTCAAAGAAACGAATTATTTTAATCTACTTTATTTGCACTTAGGTATTTTCCCTGCGTGTTTATGATGATAACAAAAAAAGTCGTATTGTAAAGTCTACTCACTCACATACATTACTGCATTATAAGATTCTACCCGGCACCTCCACCAAACACAATCAAAATTTATTTTTGCATGTGTCCTTTGTCTAGGTACGCTTATTTCAAGAAAACTGTAAAATCACAATATTTAAAAATTCCAGCCCTTTCCTCTCGCCTGTTAGTGTTTAGTAAGATAATCGAAATAATACCGAACATTAAACAAGAAAATCTCCAATACATCACTACATTAAAATACTAGGAAAACGCCTAAGTCCCGCCGCGTTGTTGGATGAGCGTAATTGGTGCATTGAGCTGCCATGTGTTATGCGAATTTTCTGTTGTTCTGTGGAAAAATCATTACTTAGTTGAATTTTTTTAAATTAAATAAAATAAAAAAAATAAAAAAATTAACTTAAATTTTTAAATTTATTAATCGCAATTGTTAAAAAAAATCGTAAAATTGCGATTTTTATAAGAAATAATTTCTCGATTGCGCTCAAATTTGACACTAATATATAAATTCATAAAATTAAGGTTCTGCGAAAAAATCATTACAATCGGATAAAGCATGTAGGTGTTATAAGTCAAAGAATTGTTTAAAAAAAGAAAAAACCCGTAAAATTTCGATTTTTATGATAAATATTTTTTCAATTGCGCTCAAATTTCACAAGAATACTTTAATTCATAAAATAAAGGTTCTGTGCAAAAATCATTAAAATCGGATAAAGCATGTAGGTGTTATAAGTCAAAGAATTTTTTTTTAAATCGAAAAAAATCGTAAAATTGCGATTTTCATGAGAAATAATTTTTCGATTGCGCTCAAAAACGTGGCAGTTCTAAGTTCAGAGATTTCGAAGGCCTCCATAAAATTTCATCTCAATCGGAGTATCGGTTTAGCCGGAATCGTGCGGACAAACAGACAAAAATACAAAAAAAAAAAAAAAAAAAAAACATTCCGGATTTTTTTTCTCCAGTGTAGTAGAATGGAATCTTCGCTTCGCTCGCTACGCTCATCCAATTAAAATAAGACCCAGCCAACCCCTTTGACGCCAACTGTAACCTAGCCACCGTTTGCAGTGGGGAAGCATCCTCATTATATCCTAAATATCGACAGAGATCGCAGGTCTAAGGTTAGAATCCTGACTTGCAGCTTTTCCCAAGGTTTTCTACAGTGGTTGTGATTCTGTCCTAAACATCCGTTTAGACACTCCCTTCGCAATTACTCAAACACTTTGTTAACGTATCATCAAATCAATCATCAATCAATCATCAAATCGTATCATTCAAAGGTCTGCTTTCAATTATGTACAATTTTATTTATCGTATTATTTTCAGTTAGTATTTATCTATGGAATTGGAAAACTAATTCTACTAATTTTTGATCATTTTTATTCAGTATAATATGAACTAAAATTACAATAAATTTCGCTGATTCCGGAACGTGCCCTCGGGCGTCATCCAGGGAAGTGTGCTTGGCCCCCTGCTGTTTAACGTCTTCGTAGCCGACCTCCCTACCTCGGCAAGGATCCAAATGCTCCAGTACGCTGACGACGTAACCCTGTACTGCATCGTGGTCACCCAAGAGGATGCAGACGCCCTTCAAGCAGACCTAGACGACATTCAGATCTGGTGCGACAACAATGGCATGTCGCTCAACGCCCTCAAGTGCAAGATGATGGACATCACGCGCGCGCGCACCCCACTATACTTCCTGTACACCATAGATGGTGTCCCACTCGAGTACGTCGACAAGCAGCGCCTCCTCGGAATGCACATCACAAGCGACCTCCGATGGAACGTTCACACCGATATTGTGCGGGCCAAGGCGGCGCAGGTGCTGGGTTTTGCGGCCCGCAATCTGCACGGGTGCACGCCGCGCGTCAAGAGGATGGCCTACCTGTCGCTAGTTAAGCCCACCATGACTTTCGGCCTCCCCGCATGGCACCCAACCACCATTGAGAACACTACCAAGCTTGAGAGGGTGCAGAGAAGGGCATTGCATTTCATACATGGCCGTAACATCCCCCCACCCTGTGACCAGAAGCAGGTTATGCCAATGACTATGCACCTGCAATACACCGACCTGGTGTTTTTTAAAAGATGCCTCAGTGGCGCCACTGATTATGACGTGTGCGCACGCATCATCCAGGGCCGCGTGTTGAGAGGCGACGATAGTAGGCACCCCCGCCTCCAACCCCCTCCGGCCAAAGGAGTGCTCGGCCGACGTGCTTTTTCTTTCCGGGTTGTTAACCCATGGAACGACCTGCCGCCCGCCCTCAAAGACTGCCCAGTAAGTCATTTCCCTTCCATGTGTAAGGAGTACTTATGGGAGAACCATCTACAAGTGCCGTGTTAGTTTCACGTGCTTAAGCAAGGCTCTTCGCGGCACGAGACTTCCACAAAGATATCAAGTGTTTTAGCAAAATATTTGCTAGCGTCGACGCCTTTTCTTGTTGTTAAAAAATGTAACAAGGATAAACAACAATAAATACTTGTCAATGACTGAGTTGTATTTAGTTAACCCTAGGCAAAATATCCCTACGGAGAAGTTTTTCAAACCTAAATTTAGTATTTCTCAATTGCATTAATCGGGAAACACTCCCGTAAGTGTATTCGATAACTGGAAATCAGGAAACCCAGGTTCGATACCCAGCTGAATGAATTTTAAGAGTTCTGGATTGACATCCAGTTAAATGTAATATCAAATTTCGCTGATTACAACCGTCAATTCACATTATTCCAACCCTCTCAAGTCTCCACGGTGCTCGAATTCACTCACACATCATGTCTGCTCACCGTCCATGTGATAATTGTGTGGTAGGCGTTCTCTCCGGGGATGATTGCACAGCCAACCTAGTTAGGCCCCACCGCAAACTAGACGGTCAGACAGACAGACGGACAGACGGACAGACGGACAGACGGACAGACGGACCCGCACGGGCGTAATTGCTCATCTGAACTCTATTAACCGCGTGATAATACAACCGAACGCATGGGTGGCTGTGAAAACATGAACGTGAACGAGAGAATAGCCCATTCTATTCAGTGACACCGTGTGTGGTGTTGTATGTGTGTTTAAATTTCTGTTACAAAGTGAATTTTCATTGCGTAATTAGTTGGGGGACATTCGCTTGTCGATGGTTTCGCCGTCTACAGGGTTGACTTGGTATGCTTTTGAATTAAATGCCCCCCACTGAAAATCAGTTATGTGAGAGAGTGGGTAGACTCTAAATACATTTTTATATATATATATTATTTGCTTTATAGTTTGTTACGTGTGTAACCTGTAGCAAGGGCTGGGAATTTAATCCCTCAATTAATCCCCCAATTAACGTTTGACTTAAAATTAATCAGATTATAACATTATCGGGCATATTGTTCCGGATCTTACCCAAATCCTAATAGAAAACTTTGGTTGAAAACCTGGTTGATAGACCTTTTTTCCATTGATAACCAAAACGTGTCTTATTTTCCCTAAGGTAGCTTTGTTTCTAATCCCGAAACCTAAGACTGTTTTAAAAGGTCTGCTTTCAATTATGTACAATTTTATTTGTCGTATCATTTTAAGTAAGTATTTATCTGTGAAATTGGAAAACTAATTCTACTAATTTTGTATCATTTTCATTCAGTATAATATGAAGTAAAACTACAATACATTATTGATTTAACAACGCACGAACAATCAACAACAAATCGTATTACACGATATCGTTTATAAAGTAATTGGTCATCTATGTCCAATACACTTACGTAATCGAAACTGTAGACATGGGTTTAACCAAATTCAATTTAAGCGGATCATTTCGTTCTATAATATCTTCGGTAGCTTAGCTATTTCCCATCTCCTCCCTACGATATACATGTACCGTGTTAATTCTGCGGTTTAATCGTGTAACTTGCGAGAAGCGCTCGTCTTCTAACCCTTCACTGCGTAGGTACATGTTCCGCGTGGGTAGCCATGTTACCTTGAGCACCGGACTAACATTGTGTACAACAACTTTAGCGTGGGAAAACACTCGCTGTACTAATAGCGATACCAGAAAGGCAGAGCTTGGTTTGTAGAGTGCACATTTCATATTCGACATTCATAAATAATTCGTGCAATTAATGTTTACTTGTATGATGCTACGAGAAACAAATACGCCGAGGGCAAGTAAACAATGAACAAATAAGAATTAGAAGAACAATAAATTGTAGCTGGACCTAAAACATGAAAAGAATTCATGGTATAAATTAAGAATGTATATTTGAAAAAATGAGAGGATGTTAACCAGCATGAAGTAATAGATGTAATTTACAGTAAATATTTTAATAAACGAATTAGGAACAACAATTATCCCTTTATTTACTAGACTTTTATTCGTAATATGATCTTGATAACAGTTTATTCAGAAAATATATTTTTGTTAATTCTGTTGAAATAACATATTCGTCTGGATGTGTTAAATAAGCCTTACAAACGTGCGAGTTTGGTCTATATCCCAAGTATTTCTCTAGGGTTCGCATTAACATTATTAACCGTTCTTTATCAATTTCACGAAAATAAATGGTAAACTAGTTCACTTGTTGTATGGTTGAGACAAGTCATTCTCAAAATAAACAAGAATAAAATGAAATGCATAGCTATTATTTATTTATCTTATGTACAAAATGATTGGCAGTTAGTGTCTTTAGATAGGGGAAATGTCAAAGTTATTTACTCACCAAGTCAATTTCGAGGAGAAATCGTTTTGTTTTTCATTTTATTGGATGAGCGTAGCGAGCGTAGCGAGCGAAGCGAAGATTCCATTTCACTACACTGGAGAAAAAAATCCGGAATGTTTTTTTTTCTTTCTTTCTTTTTTTTTGTATTTTTGTGTGTCTGTGAACACGATTCCGGCTAAACCAATACTCCAATTGCGATGAAATTTTATGGAGGTCTGTGAAATCTTTGAACGAAGAACTGCACGGGGGGAAAAATCGATCAAAAAATTATTTCTCATGAAAATCGCAATTTTACGATTTTTTTCGATTTTTAAAAAAATTCTTCGACTTATAACATCTACATGCTTTATCCGATTGTAATGATTTTTTCACAGAACCTTAATTTTATGAATTAATATATTCGTGTGAAATTTGAGCGCAATCGAAAATTTATTTCTTATGAAAATCGCAATTTTACGATTTTTTTCAATTTTTAACATTTCTTCGACGAATAAAACCTTCATGCTTTATCCGATTGTAATGATTTTTTTACAGAACTTTAATTTTATGAGTTAATATATTCGTGTGAAATTTGACCGTAATCGAAAAATGATCTATTAAAAAAATCACAATTTTACGCTTTTTTCGTTTAAAAAAAATTACGCTCATCCTTCAACGCGGCGGGACTTAAGCGTTTTTTCCTAGTAAGAAAAATTATGTGCTCCGCCCTTCTTTCTTTCTTTCTTTCTTTCTTTCTTTCTTTCTTTCTTTCTTTCTTTCTTTCTTTCTTTCTTTCTTTCTTTCTTTCTTTCTTTCTTTCTTTCTTTCTTTCTTTCTTTCTGCTTTCCCTCATCCAATGTCTTACCGTTGCACGTCTAACAAGGGAATAGAAGTTAAGCTGTGTATTGTTGCTGTACGAGGCTGGAGCAGCTGGAAGATAGTACCGTACTACAAAATAAAAATGTACATACCTCTAACGAACTACAAAATAAAAAAATACATACCTCTACTGCAATATAAAATCAAGTAACAAATCACAGTAATAGAACAATAATATTCAATATTCAATATTTCGTCCATTTTTTTAATGGTCTACTTCACTTACGACGACTTAAGGATATATACATAGAATGTGTTGTAGTAAAAGTTTTAATTTGTAAACATTGATGAAACGTAATAAAACAGTATATGTTTTCTATATTAAATAAATAGGCCACTACGAAACTCGATGCAAAACGTCTGCAGCATTAAAAGTAAATAATTCGCCGAATACACAACACCCGACATAAATGTTCCGTGTGATTCAATCAAGCTTGATCTGTCATGAGAAACGTTCAAAACTATTTGATTTATATCACGACAGTTGTCGTCTAAAGAAAATCCCATTTCCTCAACAGATTTTCTTCTTCCTTCTAGCTTTCCCAGTAAAAGCTGTTTCCACATCGAAAATCGATTACAAGATTGAAGAAGTGAAATATTAAAGAATAGTTAAAAGGAGATTAAACTTTCCTGAGCTCTCTGAGATTAATTCCTCTCTGGCTTTGAACTATTCAATGTTCATGTGACAAGTACGGAGCAAAGTGTAACTTCTGTTCGTCTGCATCACGGGATATTGACAATACACTGCTGGAGTACTCCAGGGGGAATTAGTGTCAAACGTTCTGTCGCGATGGTTGAGAACAATCGAACAAAACGTGAACGTGACTTTAGTTGTTGGCAAGGCTAGGTGCCCGGTAGGACGCCGCATCCACGCTGCGGTTCTCTAGAAAACTTGGGCATCTGAGTTGGAGCGTTGTAGACTTGTCACCCAGCCAGTAGGGAATGTAAAATGAATGGGGGGAGGCCGTCATGATCCAGGGTATATAATAATCATCATTTTTGGGGAAGTCTGCCAAGGGTGCAATCCATGCCTTTCTTCAGGTGTCTAACTAGGTGTGTTGGGGATAGGACAATTCTGAAGGGATGTCCGAGGGCTGTTTAAGAGGACACAATCCCTTGCAATTAAAACGACTGAGGAAAACCTCGGAAAAAACCTTCAGTCAGGATTGCCGGATATAATCGTATGTTGAGAAAGACAGAGCAAACCTTTTTAGACCAATAACTTTTAAAGAACACCAATCCTGAAGAAGTGACATGGACACTAAATGAGAATATCACCAGTGTTATTGACGAACTGACTATGGTAAAGATGAGCAGACTCTAAATATGATTTTGATTGGTACTTATTTTGTTGCAGCTTGGAGCCGAGACACTGTTCCTTCTATGTTCCTCGGGGACGGGTCTGTACTACAGACAAATGACTGAGGCTGCCCATCAGAACACCTTCGTGGGGACCAGAACCTGCATAGAGTCACGGGTTAAGCTCGAGTGCGAGAAGGAGCAACAAGAGCAACTGTTGCTCAGCGTCCTACATGTTTGGTACTCATCTTGTTGCAGCTCGGAGCCGAGACTCTGTTTCTTCTATGTTCCTCGGGGACGGGTCTGTACTACAGACAGATGACTGAGGCTGCCCATCAGAACACCTTCGTGGGGACCAGAACCTGCATAGAGTCACGGGTTAAGCTCGAGTGCGAGAAGGAGCAACAAGAGCAACTGTTGCTCAGCGTCATACCTGCCTACATCGCCGCTGAGGTGAGTTCAACTTATTGGTGTAGAACTCGTTTTATCATAATTTCGTTTATTAACTGTAAATAGCAGTTTAAATGAGACAATTGATTAATTTTTCGGTGTTGTCGTTTTTTAACACGATATTTTTTTACGCTTTTATGAATTTTTTTTATTTATAGATAAGGCTAATTTCGAACTATGTTATTTTACTTAAATTCACTGTTGGATTATGCTGTTAACATAACCGTTCATAAATATGAATTCAGTTAATGTATTTCAGTGTTAATATTTGCCCGTTTGGTGGTTAGCATTGATTTATTTCGGCATTTTCTGATCGAAAACGATTATTTCATTCACGTTTTAAACTAACAAATATCTGAGACCTTTTATCGGTAGTGATGTTTGCGAAGTCTACGAGCTTCTATTCGATTGATACTTTTTTGTTGTATATTTTCAGTTGTTGTGTTGTGTTGCGTTGTATCTGTGTTTATGTAAGAATTCAACCTTCTCTACGAGTTGTGTATGAATATTAAAATAGCCACTACGTTTTATTAGGGACTTGGTGGGATTTATATTGTTGTTTAATAAACGTTTTCTGCGAAGCTGAGAATTTTTTGTCAACACTAAAATACTGAATGTAAATTTGAACTAATGAACGGTTGTTCAAAAGTAAATACAAAACAATATTGAATACAAGAATCTCTTTTCGTGTGTTTTGTTTATTTTGTTTAACACTTCACTGAAAGTTTTCTCTAAACAGTAAATGGGTAAATGTAAGCATATAACAGTTTTAATATTCGCTCATTGTTTACAGCGATAGTGAAATTGCTTGAGAAACCTTGATTTAAATTGAAAACAGCGATTTCATTCATTTTATCTTTCAAGAGGATATATGAATAAAGTTTTTCTTTGCTTGCTTACACTGAAGTTCCCCCATATTTGCATTCGTTGCCTTTAGACAAACCAATATATCCATGCAACCTCTGGATATCACCACTTCTTTCAATTTCTTAAAAGCAACCAGACCATTTTATTTCCTTTAAATCGCTGATAGAAAACTCAAGATTCAAATTTCCAGGTTTTAATTATCTCATTTCGAAATTTTTGCTATTCGTGCTACCAACTGCTTTATGCAAATCCGATTGATATTTTCCCCCGGGATTCCTGAAGTGGGGGGAGAAGGGGGAGGGGGTTGGAACGCTGCGTGAAATTGACTTGGTTTCAAGCGTGATATTGGCGATACGTTAGGGGAATATTTAATATTTTACTCCATAAGAATAGCATTGTTGGTGGAGGTGCCGGGTAGAGCGAGAAAAGTTTTAGCTCCATAAGAATAGCATTGTTGGTGGAGGTGCCGGGTCCTTGATTTTATTATTTATACTACGGGGAGAGGTATTATTGTTGTGGTATTTTTTGAAAGTGTAGCACACGTGGCGGTGAATTTATTAAAAGACGAGTGAGCGAAGCGAATGAGGATAATTCTAGGAAGCTTCGCAAACGCTTTTTCAGGCGCGTTGCTGGATGAGCAAAATTTTTTAAAAACAAAAAAAAGTAAAATTGCGATTTTCATGAGAAATAATTTTTCGATTACGCTCAAATTTCAGACAATTATATTAATTCATAAAATTAGGCTTCTGTGAAAAAATCAATGCAATCGGACAAAGCATGTAGGTGCTATAAGTCGAAGAAATTTTTAAAAATCGAAAAAATCGTAAAATTGCAAATATCACAAGAAATGTTTTTGATTGCGCTCAAATTTCACACGAATATATAAATTCATAAAATCAAGGTGCTGTGAAAAAATCATTACAATCGGATAAAGCTTGTAGGCGTTATAAGCCGAAGAATGTTAAAAAATCGGAAAAAATCGTAAAATTGCGATGTTTATGAGAAATATTTTCAATTACGCTCAAATTTCATACGATTATATTAATTCATAAAATTAAGGTGCTGTGAAAAAATCATTGCAATCGGATAAAGCATGTAGGTGTAATAAGCAAAATAAATTTTCAAAAAATCGAAAAAAATCGTAAAATTGCAATTTTCATGAGAAATAATTTTTTCATTATGCTCATAAACGTGGCAGTTCTAAGTTTACAGATTTCGAAGGTCTCCAGAAATTTTTTTCGCAATTGGAGTATTGGTTTAGCCGGAATCGTGTTAACAGACAGACAAAAATACAAAATGAAAAAAAAAAAAAAAAAACATTCCGGATTTTTTTCTCCAGTGTAGTAGAATGGAATCTTCGCTTCGCTCGCTACGCTCATCCAATTACGCCTCTTGATCGGGTCATCATCGTGATTAATTCGTCTGTAACATGTCTGTTTGTCCGGTCCCATACGATTTATATTGTTGTTTAATAAACGTTTTCTGCGAAGCTGAGAATTTTTTGTCAACACTAAAATACTGAATGTAAATTTGAACTAATGAACGGTTGTTCAAAAGTAAATACAAAACAATATCGAATACAAGAATCTCTTTTCGTGTGTTTTGTTTATTTTGTTGAACGCTTCACTGAAAGTTTTCTCTAAACAGTAAATGGGTAAATGTAAGCATATAACAGTTTTAATATTCGCTCATTGTTTACAGCGATAGTGAAATTGCTTGAGAAACCTTGATTTAAATTGAAAACAGCGATTTCATTCATTTTATCCTTCAAGAGGATATATGAATAAAGTTTTTCTTTGCTTGCTCTTGCTTACACTGAAAGTTCCCCCATATTTGCATTCGTTGCCTTTAGACAAACCAATATATCCATGCAACCTCTGGATATCACCACTTCTTTCAATTTCTTAAAAGCAACCAGACCATTTTATTTCCTTTTATATCGCTAATAGAAAATTCAAGATTCAAATTTCCAGGTTTTATTATCTTATTTCGAAATTTTTGCTATTCGTGCTACCAACTGCTTTATGCAAATCCGATTGATATTCTCCCCCGGGATTCCTGGAGTGGGGGAGGAGGGGGAGGCGGTTGGAACGCCGCGTGAAATTGACTTGGTTTCAAGCGTGATATTGGCGATACGTTAGGGGAATATTTAAATAATAAACGTAAAGGAAGATTTTTATTTGAGATTTTCTTGTTTTAATGCTTGGTTTTCTTTCGAAAAGATAACTTAACAGCAAGAGGCGAAAGGAGAGGATTGGTATTTTTAATATATTGATTTTACAACCTTCTTGAAATCAGCGTACATAAGGGGAATAAGTGTTCGATTACATTTGGTGGAGGTGCCGGGTAGAGTGTGATAATGATGTCCAAAGATGTTTGAATAGTTTACGCTGAAATTATGTTGAAACTGTCAAACAAATGGAATCGTGTCCAGCTTGTTTGGTCGGAGTTTCCTATTCAAAATTCTATACTTTACTATACTTTTGACTTTTGTGTAATTACCCTTAAAACGCAACCGATTGCCATAAAATATTTCCACTTTACTAATACGATGCCAATAAATCCAAAATCGTATGGCCTTAAACGAAATTCCTGCCACTAACATATTAATAGATCAATGAAATATATAATTTGTTTTAATCTCAATTAATTATCGGAATTTCACGAACCAGTTTAATCTCAATTAATTATTGGAATCTCACAAACCATAGTCAACTGGTGTTTATTTTTTTATTCAGGTGTTAATAAATTTAAATAATAAGAAAGTTATAGGAACTCAACTTGGGGCCAACGATTTTTGGATTCCTTGTGATCGTATTAGTAAAATAATTAATTGCCGTGCTTTCTTCACGATTTGCACGATTGTTAAACTCAAAGCACCCTCTATGAGAATTAAATCACAACCGTTGAAGAATCCACCCCAAATTCTGTTAGTTACGCCCATCTTAATTACATACTCGTCTAATAAATGTCGTGAGTATCTCAACTGATCGTGGTAATCGCCAAGTTTCACGAGAGATCTTCACACCTCATTACTTAACACCGTCTTAGTTAATTGCCAGCCAGCTGACAACCGTAGCGCGCTCAAGATTACCACTACGTTAGGGCGGGATTAGAAGGGTTTATTAAGTTACAATATGACCCACTTACTTTATACAAGTCAAGAAGTTTGCAAGTACATTGTTTTACTTGTGCTTGGATGGTTGCGGACTTTATCGCAAGAGTTTGTTGAGAAAGCAACATCTGTAACCGCAAGGAAAACATGACGAAACACACTTCGTGGTCATTTCGCAATATGGTCGGTTGTGTTTTAGTTATTAGCCGAAGCAAGCCAATATATTATTTCAATTCCTCATTTATTAAATAAATTTCCATTAAGTTGGAAGCAAACTAAAAAATTGAATATTCTCTGACCCGGCACCTCCACCAAAAGATATAAAAAAAATCTGTGACTCCTTTGACAACTGTTGATTGAGTAGCTTCGCTCACTATCTTGCTACAGCTGTACCCGTGATCGTCGACAACAATTACCTTTGGTATCGGTATTGTACCAGTTTGCGTCGTTCACGGCAATCCTGACTGAAGTTCTTTCCCGAGGTTTTTCTCAGTCGTTCATGCGAATACAAGGGTCCTCTTAGACAGCCCTCGGTCACTCCTTTCCTAACTGCCCTAAAGGCTAAAGAGGGCACTGTGCACTAAAATGGCCATCTCGCTTGGCGAGAAAAATATAATAAAATAAAAATCAATAAATACGATTTTTTTTATTATTTTGAAGTTGAAACACAAATGATTACCGCTCGTTTACTCAAAAGTTATCTGAATTATTGTAGATTTCTGTACATCTAATAATTCATTTAAATTTTATATCAAAATAATTTAATAATAATTTTTGTAGGGAGACCCAGGGTGCAATTCACGCCCCTCTTCAGGTTTCTAAGGGCGTCAAAAACCTTCAGACAGGTTTGCCGGTCTCGACGGGATTTGAACCCGGGACCTCCCGAATCAGAGTCGCGCACTTAACGCTCGAGTCACCACTGTTTGTAATTTTTTTCTCTACTCGGCCAACCGTATCTTTAGACTGTCGAGTGTCAAGACAATAATAACGTCTACTCAGCGCTGCGAGTGGGTCTAAGCCTAAGCCTAGGCCTGCGCGCACAATAGAAACGCACAACACGCGCTATTCTATATGACAAAGATCTCCTCGTGATCGATGCGAGGTTAATATGGGATTGTCTGCGGCACAAAGGTGAAGGAGAGTGGGCTCCATACAAGATGGCTGCCGGGTTACTCAAGTGGGCAATGCAATCAAGTGGGGTAAACTCAAGTGGGCAATGCAATCAGGTGGGGGTGAAATTAGATGCGAAGAGATTGGTTCCGGGCGATGAGAATAAACTGGCTTTAAAGCTTTTGAATCCGTAGATCGGGTTCGTACACCCGTGTACTCTCAACAGGTTGATAACCAAGTGAAATCGTTGCTTTTAATAACATTTCAGTGATCACTCGACCAGCTCATTAAACATATTATTATGAAAATAAAAAATAAATAAAATAAATTGTATTTAGAGTCTACCCACTCGGTTATATAACTGATTTTCAGTGGGGGAAAGTAAATCAAAGCGACCAAGCCAACCCAGTAGGCCCCGACGCAATCGACGCGTGAACAATAACCAACCAAAGATCGATATTTGTAATAGGAAATATAGCAATCAGTGGTATGTACAGTGCGAACACACAAGAAATAATTGTTTAATTATTATAGAACCACTTAACTGAACTTTAACCTGGGGAACTTAATTTTATTCGCAATATTTCGGAGACTATAGACGATGCTTGAGGTAGGAGACGGAGTCTCCGAAATATCGCGAATAAAAAGACTTAAGTAGACCAGGTTTAAGTTCAGTAAATATACGTTTCCGGGTTTATGAGTTGTCCTGTTTTATTGTTAGGGAGTGAAGCTCTCCTATAGGTTTTACTTTTCTCCCTGTCCGTCTGTTCGTGTGTCACGTCTCACGATACAAACCAAACGAACGACACGCGGTTTTTGTCATCTTCGCCCCCCAACAAGGATGATACAGAATGTAATCATTGTGTTTAGATGTTTTAATGACAACGTTGACTGTGGACCATGTAGCAAGATCATCGGGACTTAAGGTTGGATCTTCTGGGTTCGAGTCCCAGTCCGTGGTCATTTGATAAAGTTTTTACCACGTCATAAACTAACAATCTTAACTATAATAATGTTAAGAATCTCTATACTACTTAACACTACAAACATTTTATTGTTTGAACTAGACTTTAATTAGAAAAATAAAGTTAATTAGTTTTAAAATTTGCTCGCAAACGAACACTTGCTGTTTCCTGAACTCGTTGCAATTATAAATTAGAGAGACTTATTTTCAAGCAATCTGGACTAAATATTGTTTTCTTTGAAGTTAGCTTTGCTTCTCTTTCATAACGAGGCAACTTCATTTTGAGACAGAAGTTGAAGAGAAAAGTGTATAATTATATATGTGTAATATAAAATGTATATACAAATAAGTATGTCGAGGATTACTTAAAAGAAAAACTAGTTCGGAAATACAAAGCTCTTTTTGTTATCTTTTAAAGTGGAAATTGCCATCTAGAGTACTAATATAACTTGAAGGTTGATCTTTTGTGTGAACAAGTTAAATCATGAATAGGATTGACATTTGAAAATATACAAAAATAAATAAAATAACTATCTTTTCAGCAAAACACCTTCAAACTTTAACAAAAACTGTCACCTTTCCACACCACTCCCCCGAAAAGCTCGAAAAGTATGAAGTAATCGTTTTTATTTATTTGTTTTACAATATAATTAACAGCACATAAATAATCGTAGACTGATTTCACAAATCCTATCAATTATCCAAGTGTAGGCAACAGATCAGTGCTCACATCAAACAAAAATAATTTAAAATAGTTTAATAATAAACAGCGTACTGTCTTTGATTCTTCGTATAACATAATAAC
Organism: Sweltsa coloradensis; assembly: GCA_024449915.1. NCBI lineage: Eukaryota > Metazoa > Arthropoda > Insecta > Plecoptera > Chloroperlidae > Sweltsa > Sweltsa coloradensis. The sequence goes on from JAMZAV010002044.1 coordinate 78,528, forward strand.
ACGTTATAAAATTTCAATCTTTGCAACAACTGTCATTACTTAAATGAAATTAAAACAATTGAAATGTATCATTATTAATTAGCAAGATCATATTGACAAAAATAATTTGAATTGAAATTAGTTATAATGCATTTTACATATGTTGCAGAAGTTAAAATAAATTATATAATTTATCTTGATCATTTGATCGTTTTTGTGATTTTATTTTATATTACAAATTTTGTAATCTGCTTTGTAATTTTAATTTATTTCAATATTATATTTACATTGTCAATACAGAAAGATAATATTATATTTGCAAATGGTGGAGGTGCCGGTTCCTGGAAGTTAGTGCGATGACTGAAGAGTTTAGTGGTTAGTGGTCTAGTGGTTCCAATGTTGAAGGCACCGGGTTCGAATCCTGCTACAGGCAGAAGATTTTAAACTTCTGGTGTGGACTTAGGTCCATCAGTTCTTGGCTAAGGAATGTTTAAACAGTGTCTTTGGAGTCGTTCTAGCAACTAGGCACGAAATAAAATCTACCGTTGTTTCCGAATTAACCTGGTTTATTCGGGATTCTCCAGTCGTCTCCAACTTATTTGATCGGTGTTCCCTATTTAAAATACCGGTGCTAAACTCGTAAATTGTTATAAACTTCTAACGAGATTAATCTTTGTTTAATTATTTATAAACTATAGTTGAATTAAAACGACAAGCTTAAAAGTTATTCCAATTTCATCTAAACAACTGAGATAGATAGAAACTTTGTCTGAAATGAGAAATTCTATGACAAGTGAAATCAAATCAAATGATAACTAACTTGAACGTTGGGCTGGATAACCTGGAGAAAGCTTAGATGGGACGAGCGAGTTTATAATCATGGCATTGTTATTCGAAATGGATTGGGAATAATGTAACTAAATTACTCTTGAATGTGAATGGGAAAATGAAACCTTTGGGATAATGAAATGAGTTTGTAAGTTCAACAAAGACTTGGTTCCTAACAATGACCTATGAATGAGTTAGGTATAAAGCGGGCATTTAAGGACTGGTTTAAAATCAACCTAGCTTCAATAAGCTTAGATTCAAATAATGACGAAACGTAGCTTGGGGGATATTACCCAAAATAAAGAATTCAATCCTTGAAAGCTAAACCGGAGGTTTATTTGGGTGCTGGATACATTTGACATTTGTCTGAGTCTAATTTCTGTAGACGTACATTTGATTGAACATTTGTCAAGCAAGTATATGTACCACACCAATGGGCTTAAAGTTACCGCTACGACACTAAAGCATGTTTTACGCCGCGATTGTAGAAAAATTTCAGTGTTCTCAGTGGAAAATTACTAAACCTCATCTGAATACAACCAAAACCAAAATAAAAACATCGCGCATTGGATTGAACCGTCAAGGATAGGATAGCCTCACTTGGACCGGTCTAATTTTTAGCTTAGACTGATGTTTTCATTGTTATTTGTAAGAGAAGAAGTTTTACCCTGAATTGTTGACCACAGCCAAGCCAATAACGCTTTGAGAAGTGAACGTTGAAAGAAAATATCAGAAGCTTAGAGAAATCATAGATTTTGTGAATCATTTCCTGCGTTCAGCTTAATGATAAAATCCAAACATTTCAATACTAATGTGCGTACCTTTAAAAAAAAGTGCTATGAGATTTATTGTAAAAGCTCATCCACGAACACATTATAAACCAATTTTTAAAACTATACATTCTAACATTATACAGTTCATACATGTATCAATCAGTTCAAGTTGTCAAAAAAAGTTCATCATTTAAATAAAACCAAATAATTGCATTCATATTAAACAACACAAAACAAAATTCACCTTGTAGTATGTAAATTTGTCATTTTATAGTCACTACCTACTTATTTTATTGTTTTTTTAAATGTGTGTTTGCCTAATTAAATTTAGACATGCATTTATTCATCTATTGCTAATAAACGTATTGAATCATTGGAGATCAAACACAGTGAAATAACCCGTTAGATTAGTTATTTCTGTAATATTTCGGTCTGTGAGAGCATAAAGTTTGAAAATAGCTTTATTGTTCATAGTATTACGTATTTTAAAATGTGTTCCTTGACAGCCAACGTGATTCATGCTGTAAAGTTCGGTGGTGTTTACACAAGAGATCTGAGCCAGTCAACATTGTTCGTCTAACCGCTGAGCAATGAGTTCCAAGATGTCACCGGAAGCTTTAAGAGGTGCATTCAGAAAGCGCCCTCGTCGCTCGGAGCGGGTTTCAATCAGTCAGCGGGCGACGTCAACAAATAAACACTCCGCTACGCAGCGAGAGAGAGCGCATGAATACATCAACATCTCACGCCGACTTGTGTGATGTGGGGGAAATAAATACACCCGACATTCAGCGTGAATGAGCGAGGATATTAGGTGAAGTCAAAAGATTGATTGATTGATTGATTGAACTGAAGTTTGAGGTTTCTTATGAAACTACGTTCATAAACAACAAATTCAAGTGTAATAATAATTTTTTTCTGAAGTTGTATATTTTAAGATGACATTAAGATCTATAAATTATATACCTCAATGTAAAATGACAACAATGACGTATTTGAGTGAACCCAATAAATAAATAAATAAATACTCAATAGAAAGTTAGAAAAGGGTATGAGGCCCTAGTCACAACGTGTAACTTACTATATAAAATACAAATATAAATAAATATCAACAAATAACATAATAATAATAATATTGGAGTGTACCCACTCAGCCACAGAACTGATTTTCAGTGGGGGACATTACATTAATTAATACCTACTGTTAGATCGGAGCATCTTGAATTATTATGTTTTAACCTCTTTGTTGTTCATTGTTTTGTTTATGTGTTCTTTTCTTCTTGTTTGATGTATTATTATCAAATCACCTATGTCTTCCTATGTCTTTCATCACCTATGAAAATAAACACTATTTCTCTTTGAATCTTTATGTATTTGTCTTCACCTGATTTACATGGTCCTCCGGGCCATGGCCATGACATGGTCCTCCGGGCGACCATGTAAATCAGGTGAAGACAAATACATAAAGATTCAAAGAGAAATAGTGTTTATTTTCATAGGTGATGAAAGACATAGGAAGACATAGGGCCGGTGATTTGATAATAATACATCAAACAAGAAGAAAAGAACACATAAACCAAAACAAAGAATAACAAAGAGGTTAAAACATAATAATTCAAGATGCTCCGATCTAACACCTACCGATAATTTGGTGACAAAGCACATGTGTACCTTGATTAAAAATTTTGAATACGATTTCACTTAGAAATTCTGAAATGATTCCTCACATCAATATATACATCGATATAAAGAGTTCAAATTTTATGTGACGGTTATCGCAACGTAAATGGTTTGGACAGGTCACTTAGTTTTGAGTCCTACATTGTAAAAAAAGAACATGCGATTTGTTTAAAGTGTGTTTATTTATTGTGACAAAAATCTGATTTTGGAAAATCCGCGTTATTCCATTAGCAAAGTGAATTATTTTGTCCTCTTACTAAACCCAAATTGCAATTTAAAAAAATCCTCCGAAACATTTCAATCCTGGAAAACCTCAACTTTTCTCTTGAGTATTTCTCATTTCTTTCCAAGTTTGACGAAGCCAAAGTTCAAATGAAAACATGAAAAATAAAATAATTTCCACAGAATGTAAACTTCCCTTACAAAATTATTTTTAAACTCTGGAAACTTCGATAATTTGTTTCATATTTGGATTTACGCTCATTCTTGACATTTCCAAAATGAAATTTCTATTTCACTTTAAATTGAATCGCGTCAACATTTTTCTATGGAACAGACGGCGATGACTCGAAAACTACGTCGTTACTTCCAAATATGTCAGCGTAGAATTGCAATCATGTTTCGTTGAGAATCTTTACTTGTGTTTTTTATGTAACACTTTCTTACTCTAGCTTATGTAATGATGTTTAATGTAAAACAATTTTGCCACTGGTTATAGAATGACTCAAGTTGCTTTCACAGCCACATTTTCCAATAAATTACGTGAATATTTAAAAGTAAAAGATAAAATGTGATTATCATTATTACAGTTAGTGTATATCGATTTCATATATTGTAAATCAACTAAGCGAGTTTAAAAGCTGCTGACTTTAATAGATTAATTGAAATTTTTTACGCAAAAATTAAACAAAAACGAGACAAATATGCATTTAAAACGCTGAGGTTAATGTTGGATTTTAGAATTTAAGACCAAGTTATTCTACCAAGTCATCATCATATACATAAAATTATTTTTTAATTTACGTAACATTATAACTTTTACAAGTTAAAAATTCGCTAACAGCTGTTCCTCACTTTACATGGTAGTAGATATCTGTAGTTAAAAACAGTAGCACATTAATTGCATTTGCATATTCGATTAAGACAATGGTAGTAGTTATAGTAGTAATATCAGTAAATTTGACACTAAACATCCTGCTTTGTAAATCAGTTTTTTTACTGAATAGGCTTGGTATTCGTTAAAATAAATAAAATTAAACAACAAATACAATGCAAGAATAAAAAAAAATCATGGTCCACTAGCAATTGTTTTGATTTATATAAGAAAATAAATATAATCATGAATAAATATTACAATAATTTAAAACCGATTTTACTAACCGAGATTTATTTATGGGAGTAGCAAAGTGGTTTGTAACTGGTGATGCTTATGGTTTTGTGTTGTAACGTGAAAACGTATATTGGAATGTTTATTGCAAGAATGTATTTATACTTTGTACTGTATTGCAAAATTCCTTCTGTTTGTTTATAAAGTTTTTTTTAAATATTTTAACTGTTTTAAGCTAAATTACTGTTCTGCAGAGTTAAACCAAGTTGGCGAGTGGAATACCCGACTCCCCAATCACCTGTTGGCAATTAGGGAGTTTTAAAATATGCGCCCATTATTAACAATTAACAGAAATTATTTTTAATGGAATGTTCTCTCCCAAAGCATTAGCAGAAATTAATATGGAGAGTGGGATATTTAACGCGAGAAAGTATTCGTTGTAAAAAGAATATCTTGCGTTTTATTATTTATCACAGAAAGATAATCGATGAATATAAACATAGCACCCTAACGATTAAAAAATATACTTGCAAGGTAAACAACCCCCATTTTAATAAGATTAAAACTGTAATGTCACTTTTATTCTACTCTAACATTAAATTAAGAAATAGTATAGTATAACAACATTATAACCGTGTTTTGTTCAGTTTATCAGTTTTATTATCATTCTCCGGTTAACAAGTCCTGGTGGTTTATTAAATTATACGTTCTGTTAAATAAAACAAAGAAGCGTCGCTAACACTTTTCCAGTCGCGGTGATGGATGAGATTTTTTGGCTGACTAATCTCTGTCCTATGATAAGTAAGGTTTTTGTATGCGTGGGATCTCATTACTTTTTCTAGTTCAATTGCAAAGTTATCAAATTGGTTAAATAAATTAAATATTGTCTAGTATTTGACGATATGAGAATCGCCAACATTAATAAAGCACAAATTATAACCCTTATATTAAGTAATCATCACTCAGTTCGAATCCTGGTGATAAACTTCTCGACGTTTTCCTACTCCCACGTTGGTGACTTCTTCAATGTGACTTTCTTGAAGAAACCAACTTACTTTTGACTTTCAGAAATGAATCTATAGATATAATTTATGTTTGTTTAAAACTATCTGTATATAACAAATTCATAATGTCGCCTCAATAGTTCAACAGACAAGCGTACTACCTGGTTCGGTTCCCGGTGTAGCAGCCTTTTTTATTTTTAGTTTAAATACTATTTAATTTATTATTTTTTTGTTTCCAGACACAATGCATTCTGTATTTATTATATGGATATCAATCAAAAAATTTTAAAAAATCCATCTCAGCTGGGTATGGAACCCGGTCTCCCGGTTGCCGGTCTGATGCCTTACCCTAAGCAACGTCTAGGTTCCAGGTTCTCTACCCTAAGCTATCGAGACGGTTATCTTGATAACTTTTGGATTGTTGGTGCATTATAGATCTGATTTGATCAATTAAATTGAGAGATATGTTTGCATATTTTAATTTGAATTGTGTGGTGTTATTTCCCAGGTGAAACGCAGTATAATGCTGAAGATGGCGGACGCCTGTCAAGACATGGCCAACAAGCAGACTCGCTTCCATGAGATGTACGTGCAACGTCACAACAATGTCAGGTAGGAAATATTGCATTAAACTTGTGTACGAGTCGCGTGGAATGATATGACCATCACGACTCTATCGATGCGAGAGAGAGTATACAGTCAAAAATAAAGCGCGTTGGTTTCATTACGTGGTCAAGAAAGGTTATTTAATCTTGCTCGAAATTTCATTTAGTTAGTGTTCTTTCCGCTCGTCCACAATAATATGCAAGTAGTGTGTTATTAGAGTTGTATTTCATAGATTTTAAGAGTAACTTACATCCACTATAAGATAATATTCGGTTAAAACACATAATAAGAGTTATTACGACTAACAATTTATTTAAATGAAATATTTCTTAATCTATTTTCTCTGTAGACATTAGACATATCCGAACTCCACTTTTACAAATGAACACATTATCATTAATTATTATTATTATGACTTCAATAGATCAAATTTCAATCTTCCAGTTTGTGGTGAAAAGCACAATTTTTACAAAATACAATAAGTTTGTCAATCCAAATTTACTGTCGAATGTCGACTTCCGAGGGGATATTATACATGTGTTAACCTAGTAGACAATATTCATCCACGAAATGCGAACCCCCCTTTCCTCCCCTTCCCGTGGACTTTCTTCCCATATCTCCTAGGCTAGAGTTGCGCAATGACCTAACAGTGGCGAGCCTTCAATGGAATTAAAAAATAATTAAAACAAGACACACTAGCCGTACGCTATAATGAATACCTAGAGCTTCATCTATGAACGAAATCGACCAAATCAATTAAGTCCTACTCTCGAACCCGGCACCTCCACCAAAGACTTGCTTCAGACCACTGCCTCCTAGATGTAGCCACGAGCAACATCTAGGAGGCAGTGGCTCAGACACTCTGCAGATTTACAACGCAATTTCATTTCGTGATCAATATTGTTAATATTGATTGATTGATGATTGTTTGAATTAATTTGATCTAGACAATCATTGTCATAATGGTTGTTACTGCATTCCAAAATGGATTACTAGGTTTAGGCCAACTGTTAATAGTTTAATAGTTATTTGAAAATATATCTCTGTATCTCTGGGCAGGATGGCCAATTAAGGGAACGTGTGTCCCTTTGTAGCCTATTACAAGTTATTTTCAAAGAAGAGCTTGATTGCAATAACATAATTACAAGGAAAACATTCATACATCGTAAACACACAATTCAAGGAGTAGACCAAGCGTGAATAATAGTTGTTGAGTTTATCGACGGCAAGAGCAACTATTAATCTAATGGTATCGTGTAATATATTATTTTAATATTTGTAAACTACATTTGCTACTGATAATTAAGTATATATTGTGTGTATAATGTAATTAATATGGTGGTAAACGTGCGGGAAAGAGGACAGAATATCATACCAATCAACTAATTGACAAGTTTATCATCTAAATGATGCTAAAGCTGAAGTTAATTAAATTGCTTGAAGAGTTTTCTCCGCCTCGTGTTTTGAGTCTCTCTGCAGTGGAGTGCGTCTAATAACCGCTAATGTGTTGTACATCGTACGTACGTAAGCGCTTCACAGGGTACGTATCATCGGTAGCGTCTACGATATCGAACCCCGGCCGAGTAGAAGACTAGCATGCTGAAGGTGGCGCTTTGTAAGAACGCGGATCACAAACGCGAGCTATGTACGTTGCCAAATACACAGTGCATCAATGTCACTTGTTGAGCTTAAATAATCCAGCGGTTTAGCCGAGGTTGTTTAGCCGGTTCCCACTCGAACAACGAAGTTAAGCAACCTGTCCTCGGGCGTAGTCAGGGGTAGAGTGGGTGACCGCTCTTCCCTGAGACACAGGTACACCGCTGGTAAGAGCAGATGGAGGGTTCGAGAGCTAGTGAAACGACTTCGTTCTCCTCGACGTCTGCTCGGCAGTCCGGGTTAGTGGAGGAACCTATATGACTGTCGAGGTCCTTTTGGATGGGATGTAAAGCCGTTGGTCCCCTTGGTACTTTTCCAAAGGAGTAGACTACGAGCCGACACCGGGTTTCCCCTCCTCCCTTCTGTTCATACTTTATCCTCATCTATCACCACTCATCGTCTCGAATAGCCAAAGTGCATTAATATGAGACGTTAAGCAATACCAAATCAAATCAATTGGGCTTAAATAGTGTGCTGGTGCAGTAAAGTCAAGTTTACTCTTCATCTCTGACAATCAATGCACGGTGTAGTCCTAGAAATAAACCAACCTATATTACGTTTAATGTGAAAGACATATTAAAAACACCTAGTGGTAATATCTGTTTTATTATACACATCAGTATAACTAGTGGTAATATCTGTTTTATTATACACATCAGTATAACTAGTGGTAATATCTGTTTTATTATACACATCAGTATACGCGGTGTGACCCGATAAAATTTGATTTATTTATTAAAAATCGTACAAATAATACAAATTAAATACAATACAAAATACCAATTATACAAAACACTTTCATGCAAGTTATTAATTGAACGAGTGAGCGTAGCGAACGGTGTGATTTCCATTCGACTTAATTGGCCCTAATTGTTTTTCTGCGTGCGTGCGTGTGTGTGTGTGTGGTGTGTACGTTGAAAATCAGCCGAATCGCTGAACAGATTGCGCTGAAATTTTAAACAGACATCCGGTACGAGTTTATTGAGAACTGCTAACAAAATCAGCAAGATTCATTGCGATTTAAACCTACAAGAAATAGTAAACTGAAAAAGAGACTTCCAATGTTTAGAAATGATTTTAACGACAATGTTTTGGATTTTGAAAAGATATTTTTTGTTTGTTATTTGCCTGGCCGTGAAATGTCGTGCCCAAGGTTTCTAGGCTCTAAATGAGAATGTATTTATTAATTTACTTTCTTATGGACCTTGATCACAGCCTTCCACAAATAATCAAAGATCCAACCGCCTATGCCTATGGGTCTTGTATATTTTGTTGTTTGTGTCAACAACAATCCGAACATCGCCGCCATCTTTTGGTCTGGCTTCCCTCAGTTCGTGAAATATTTGCATTTTATTAAAAGTGAATTGAACTATTTGTAATTGATATTTTATTGAGTTATCAATCAAATTACTATAGCCGGAAGTATCCTATAGTGGCTCGTGTATTTACTTTGTAAGTTATCGGATGTGTTGACGTATATTCCCTGTTATTTATTTCGTCATTGGTTTGCATGTATTCTCTCTGAAGGCCTAGGCCTAGGTCTGTCCAGCACGGTTGTGTACCGTCCATAATAACCCTTCTTTCCTCCCCCTACCCGTGTCTGGTTCTGACCAGCATGGGATTTTCCTCCCCACATCCCCTATAGGTTAGAACAACTCGTGGCTGGTTCTGTCCAGTACCTTTTCCTCCCATTGTCCGTGATTGGTTCTGTCCAGCACGGTTATGTACCGTCCATAATAACCCTCCTTTCCTCCCCTACCCGTGGCTGGTTCTGTCCAGCACAATTGTGTCCTTTCCACAATCCCCTGGGCTAGACTGACGCATTGTGACCTAACGGTTGACGCGATATTAAACCAAATAAACCATTTTTTTTTCATTCTTAACCCTCCCCCTCGCTTCCCGCCTGTGGCCGGTTGTGTCCAACACGTGACTGTCCGACCCACACTAGGACAGTGTGGTGCAATTAACTGGTTTTGTAAATTTGTTTCTTTGTATATTATATTACTTTTGTAACTAGTTACACTTCGTAATGGAGAACGCCAATAACTTAAAACCAAATAGAAAACGGAAAAAGCAATCTGACAAAACGAAACGTGTTAATAGTGCTAAACGCGTGCGTGTAAGTCGTGCTAACGAAACTATTACTGAGACTCTTCAGAGAAAAGAGGAAAACTCTGAACGTGAAGCTATTAGACGTTCACTTGAAAGTCCAGCCGAAAATCTCCAGAGTTAAATGTTTACGTTAAATGTACTCGGCAACAGATTCCCTTACAACTTGCATGGTCTATTACTATTCATAAATGCCAAGGAATGACTCTTGATTCAGCAGTTGTGGGACTTGGCACAAAAGAGTTTGCTGTAGGCATGAGTTTCGTTGCTTTGTCTAGAGTAAGAGCTTTGACAGATTTGTTAATAGACCCATCCTTTCCATTCGAGAGAATAAACTCTCTCAGATTATCTAGATCATTACAACAAAGAAAGCTTGAGCAAACAAGGCTTGAGTCAATGGCTTTTGGACCTAAAGACGTCTGCAATAAAACTTTTTCTCAAGGTACCATAAATGTGACCAAACCGTTGACTATCAAAAAGCCGAAACCTGTCTTCATTCAAACATTGCCTCCAGATAAAATAGTTAAGACTAAACCATTATTTACCAACGATGTGGTGCATTCAAAAGTTAGAACCGTTCTCAATCAAATAAGATATGCGTTGTAGGCGCGGCATTACGAATGTCAATGCAACTTTAACTGAACACTCGGGTTTGATTGAGTTTGCCTGTTCTAAACTTGACTTGATGCCACTTCAAACTCTTGAAACAGGTAATTTTCAACCTCTATCAAGGGCAGGTGAGTTTATTCCTTGCTTTGCGAACGAATTGTCGAGAGTGTTGACATCCGGAAGTGGCAATTGCTTGTACAATGCGATATCGCTTAGTTTGAAAGGCTGCGAGGATTGGGCCCCTGTGTTACGCATGCTCGCTGCTCGGTCCTTCTTCGAACATAGAGTCTATTTCGAAAAGATGATTCTAAGTGACGGTGATCCATGGAATGTAATTAGCTTCATTGATTCAGCTTCTCGTCTTACAAATTGGGGTAAATCAATGCACATACAGGCACTTTCCATTGCGCTGCATCGACCAATTTTTTGCTACCAACATTTCGTCAAAAGTGGTCCTTATATGAATTTATCATCAATCGAGTTTAAGACTGGCTTGTACTCAGGCAGAATACGTGTGGGAAACCATTTAAAGTACTTTGGCCATAACGTATACACCGAAGATCAAACAGCAATAAACATATATCTTCACGACGACCATTTTGAGGCATTGTTAAAAAAGACATCTTTCTGGTCGAAGTTCGAACCAAACACGCTCGCATACCCAACTGTTGATAATGCATGATTTAGATAACTTTAAACCAACATAGTGACCCACCTATAACCATTATCTGTTATTTGTCATAGTATAAAGACTTTTTAGTTCAATTCAATTTGCATGTCTTTTTGTCTCAATTATTATGATTTACATTCAGATTACTATTGCCCTAAGTAAATGATTTTCAATAACATCACTAACGAAACAACATGGCAAACGGTATTATTTAAAAACGGTGGTGGGTGGAACTCAAATACAGCAACGTCCTCGTCGTGAGTTCCGGATACTGGAAATATTATAATATGTTTATATCGTTTCTTGCTAATAGCTGTATGAATGGGTCAACCAAATCCAATCTACAATCTTGTTTATGCATTATGCAATATGGCGCATAATAGCATTTCGTTTTACGTACCCTTACACCAACTTAAATCAAAATCCTTTAATTTATACATAATATCAATCAACTCAAATGTAAACTGCTTTGTTGCTTTGCTACACTGCAAATTGCTCGTTATCATGGAAGATTTTAACTCCCCGTAACTGGAGGCGAGCTCTGGCAGTCGTTTCGAGGACCTTTCCTCCTTACCTTGACCACCACCCCAACTGACTACAGCCGAAACAACACGATGATGATAACAAACGATGGCTACCATGACATGATCACTCCCCCTTTCCTCCCCCTACCCGTGGCTGATTCTGACCAACATTGGACTTTCCTCCCACATCCCCTAAGCTAGAGTGGCGCATTAGGACCTAATGGTCAGCCTTAGATATGAGGAGGAAACAGAATGTTACCGGGTACTCTACACATGGCTCACTCACTCGTTTAGCAACGACTTTGGCGTTTCCCTAGTATAAATACTTTGCGAAACTGTTAAAGTGTAAAGGTTTAGGAATTCATCAAAGGAATAACATGATTTCAACAAGTACTTTTTTCAGGTCAAACATAAATCATATATGATTAAGTTTTTGATCATGGTATAAAGAAGGAGGGTGGCGTTAGGTTCGGTATAGACAGTGGTAGCGATACATATACTGCCAGTTGATACCATCCCAACAGGCTAAGTCGTATAAACGTCAGGATGTATATCATTTTCTAATGAACGACATTTAAAATAATAATGTGAAACATTTGCTGGAGACGACACCTTCCATTGTCTATTATTTACGATGCGTTGGATATCTCCGTAGAATATGATAACACTGCTGCAAATGGGGTTAATTGCATAGAATAAACTTGTGATGCGACCTAGTTTAATAGATACCCTAGTTAGTACATAGTCCCAACCTGTAGTTCTAGCGCAGGCAACACAACTTTGTTCCGGGCATCGTCCGTGAAACCACGTGGGGTCCATTGTTCTTGTTGCGATGTAAAGTTGAAGTTATCGACTAGCCTAGCGAGTAATAACAGGTCCAAAACACTTTAAAGTTAGCCGTTGAAGAGAGTTTGTTACTATGTTAGGTCACAGCTCCAGAGATAGGCAGGGTATATTTCTAGGTTGATGCGAGGATTAATTAGCTAGATACAGTGTGTGCATTAACGTTGCTAAAGTGATTAGTAAATAAAGGTTTGTGATAAGGAAAACATAATTGTTACCCCGTGCCCCCCCTCCCCCTAAAAAAAAAAATTGAAAGAAAATGTGGCGTAACTGTAGCCTAATCAGTGCAAATTAATGTAGATAAATATATGCGGGTCATTATATTAATAAAACAAATCAGTGTTAAGTCTACCCACTAATAAAAAATCCGTGGAAAATGGTGCATACATACGTGTGGATTTTGATAAGTTCCACACAAATTAAAACGTTAACATTTATTACTAATTAGATGCTTTTTTGGTATTGGTTGAAAACTCCAGAAACTGTCTTGCGTTGGACTGTCTAACAAGTAACTTATGTATCATGTTTGATATCATTTATTGACGTATACATTTATGTGGGTTTATTTATTTTTTGTTATCATAATTGTATTTTGTTAACTATCACAAAATAATGAACGTACGTTTCGAACTAGTTATCCGATCATGAGTTTGTATTGAACATCGCAACAAGACAAATTGAGCTTTTAGCAGACTTGCAGCTTCGACTTCTCGCCAAGCGTAAAGTGTTTTTCTTTCATCCACCTTTCAGCTCCCATCTAAGAAAATGCTTTCAATACCTCTCAACATCTTGGGAGGTGGAGCCGAATCTCGCTCCCCTCCTCACATATTCCTCAAGTACCTCACTCTGTGAAAGAATTCTCGATGTTTCGAAGTTTGATGAGGGTTGTTCTGTATTACGATAGGGGATGTTTTTGTGTTCTAGTGGGGTTTCAAATCCATGGGTCATGTTCACTACGGAAAAACTTATAATACTATATACTGTGTGGCTCGTTAATCTTGTGGTTAGCGTATCTGCTTCCAATGCAGAAGGTCCAGGGTTCGATTCCCGCCAAAGTCAGAAGTTTTTTAACTTCTGACTTGGACTTAAGTCCATCAGTTCTTGTCTTAGGAGTTTGTAAACGGTGACTTTGGAGCCGTCCTAGCAACGAAGCACATAATAAATTCAGAGTGGTGCTGAATCGGCCTTGTGATTCTGGCGTTGATTCGCGGGTGTTCGCACTGTCCATACTATTGATTGCTATATTCCCTATTAAAAATAACGATCTTTGGTTGGTTATCGCTCACTCGTCGATTGCGTCGGGGCCTACAGGGTTGGCTTAGTCGCTTTGATTTAAAGTCCCCCACTGAAAATCAGTTATATAACTGAGTGGGTAGACTCTAAATACAATTTATTTATTATTTATTATTTATTTACTATGATATAACTTATGAAGTTTGGACTGTGCGGCGATGCCCATGGTTCCTTTTGTCCCAAACTAATCACAAAACATACCTACGAGTTAGGCATTGTGTCCTTATTATGCCTCCATTCAAGTTCTTGTGGTGTGAGATAAACCTAATTTTCGTAGGTCGAGTCTGGAAATGATATTGGAAAACACATACAAGAATTGAATTTGTTGTAGATACAATTAAATCCTCCTTTCTTACAATCAATCCTAAACTCGAAACAGACTTTTCTAGATTTGACTTGTCGGGAAACACACACGTCGGTGGAATTGACAAGATTTAATGCAACCCTGATATTATTAAATCTGAATAAACGTGGATCTATCGTTTCCCGAGCAAGCTTTTGTTATTTTTGAATTCCTTTTTTACGTATTAACTAAAACTCAATGTATAACATTATTATAACATTTTGTATGAATAATGCACGTGTAGGGTCTTGTATAGGAACATTTTGTAAGTTTTTAAAACTATATTATACATGTTTTTCTGAAAATATCCTACCTAAATTGAGCTGAAACTTCAAAAGTTGATGAATAAACGACGCGGTGAATGTCTTGATCACTTGATGTAAATATTTAAAAAAAAATTATCATTTTTTCGTTCAATAAGATAGATTTTTTTACCATTTTCACCAATAATGAAACCCTTGGAAACTTTCAAATAGTCATTTTAAAATTACTCTTTTTACTAAATTGGTTAAACGTAAATAAATAAGCAGAAACTTGCATCCAGAAACATCCTAAGTATTTCATAGAATAGTAGTACATGCGACGAGTGATAAAACCCCTGCAGCACATTACTGTGTGGACGCGGGGAAATGCGACGGTCCAGACACGAAATGCGTTATATTTCGTCGCTTTTCTATCGCCCTAAGCTTCTTGTCATCTCTACCAAATAACGCCACGACGTTGTGACGCAAGGTAGTGCAGAAATACTCAGTGGGGACCACGTTTCGGTTATTTGCTTGTTCTTGTCAATATTTCCTGATTACGTGTTTTTCAGCGTTTTAGCATTGGTTTGACCGACACCATTACTTGCAATTAATAAAACATATTATTATTGATTCACCGTATTGATCAGCATACTATTGTATTGTTTAACAATTGTGCACGAGCGTTAGCAGAATATGCCAAACTCGATTATTGTTTAGCAGCCAATCATAGCATAATTGTTTTCGTTTCCCCACGTTGCATGTGCGTTTATGATGAAATAATGTGCATTGTAGAATATTGTTACGCTTCGTGCAAACTTATACAGAGTTGTATGTGCTCATTCTTGAGTCTTTATTAAGCCCCGTATTGAAAATCTGTTATAATTTACCTTGTAGCTACACAGATATATTTATTCTTATTATTTCATATACGGTACTTATTTATCAATGTTCACGAGACTGCAAACATCACTATATTTTGTTTTAGATACCGATATCTGGTTGGGTATTGTTCGCTCGTCGTTGGTTTATGTGCTGGCAGGGTAGGCTTGGTCCACTTGAAATTGATGTCCCCTAATGAAAATAAGTTATGTGACTGAGTGGATACTCAATAAATACCAATGTATTTAATTATTTTATAAATCACATTCATATTACAAAATTTACCAACATGAATAATTTAGAAAATGGCAATTCACCAACAGCTTAATGTTTCTAAATATTCTTTTAGAAGGTGACGATGTGTGAATCATATAGGAATGCAAACTGGCGACCCTGCAGTATTTTAAACAGTTTAAATGAACCTATTACACTGTTCTTGTATGGAAAAATTGAATTTATTGACACATTTCGAAGAAACGTAAGCCTTTCGAAACATATTAACAAATTATGTTTGTCCAACAAGTACAGTGTAATAAGTTCATTTAAACTATTTAAGATATAAGTATTTTCTATAAGTTTCATTCTAAAATAATTTCCCTACGGTGTGATTCTGCACCGTGTGTTCCTGCAGTGTCTTGGGGTGGCCGACTCTTCGGTCCACCGCCTACTAGATCCTTGCGAATAATATCACTGCATGGAGGAGAGAAGCCAATCAATGCCAATCAATATCCGGCCATTCCGAATGAGTAGTTGATGCGATTTAGCGGATAGGAAAGCGGCTTCGCGGTGTATGAGACGGGACGGTGGGGGGATGAACATTTTTCAAATATCACCAGTATTTTTAAGAGGAATCAAAACAAATTTCATCATATAGGTTACATCTTTGCTTCTTGCTTAACCCGTTTTGGCTAACAATCCATACAAATTTAAACTTGTTCAACTCCAGGACAAAACAGCGTCCATTTCTAGTCCGTTGTTCTCGAGCGGGTTAACAAGGTGAACAGATTCTCAAGTCATGTTGTTTTCCTTGATGTGTTGTTTTATTTGTGTTTCGCGTTCTTTCCAAGAAACTGGGAGACATTGTGCACAACATTTGAGTGACATTTATTGGATATAAAAGCTGAACAGACTTTTAAAATGACGTTTTACGAGTTTTTGCCAGACATTTGATATGTTCTTTAGACTTTTAAAAGGAAGCTTGGCTAGTATTTTAATATTCATATTTTGTTTCTGGTGGTTTTATTTTCCGTACCCAAAACTGTCATCTGATAGTCGTGATATTATCTTCCTTGTGGTCGACCGATCTTGCATTTATTATGGTAGTACTTAAAAATTAACATTTACCTTTGCCAAACAAATAATCTACCTACGAATAGTTTTGTGTTCAAAAGCATTTTAAAATAATTGAAAATGTCTTATACAATTGTTAATGGTGGCTACTGGAATGTGTGTAAATATCTTCTATTAAGTTACCTTTACTGGAATAGGTGTTATTATCTCTTTAAAGTTACCTGACTGGGATAGGAGCTATTGTCTTCTTTAAAGTTACATATAATTCTCGATAGATTGATTTTGACAATCGTTTTAAGTAATCAGAGCTCATACAAATAATTAAGGCATCTAGTAAGATCAATTAAGACTGTTTTGAGCCTTCTTCCGTATTGTATACAATAGTTGTGTTATTGAATGATTCATTCCACTCTAAGATCGGTCTAAATCATAATAATAATTATATCATTATCATCCTTTTAAAAGAGCATTTATGTTATTATAATATTTTATTAATGTTAAGAATGGGACAGGATTACTGTGGTGGATGGACCACAATAGACCTGCTTTCCTGTCTCACTCTCTCATTTTTGTATCATGGGTACAAATTACAGAAAATAATAACAAATAAATACATTTTTACTTTCCAATGAGCTAAGGTTTAATAAAGTATTAAAAAATCGTAAATTTCCACAACTCTATAATTTTCCTGAAACAAATTTTTTATGATCATCAAAAACACAACCTTTAAACCCATCCAATAAGATGCAACCTCTCATAAATCTGGACAATGGAGTACTATAAAAGTTTAAAAAATCTCAAATAATATATAAACCACAAGTCTTTAACAAATCTCTAAACATTAATAAAGTATGCAAACAGTTTACAACTCTTAGAGGGTCGGGTAACGCCAAGAAAATACGCTTCAAGAACAGAAATGTGGGTGACGATAATTTATGATACTTTAAACTTTAAAGGGGTATTCACCTGCTCAACTCAAAAAAATATTTCATTCAGGCTAACTCGTTATGAATTTAGGAATTACGAAATTAAGAAAAAAAAGGGTCCACCATGACCCGAAAAAAGGTTTTTGGATGTGGATTTTTCCAAACTTTGTATTTTTCGAGCTAGGTCCCATCGGCAAAAATCTACCATAAGAAATAACATGGGGACGATCTTTATGCCCCGTGACTTTGGAGGATTTTGATCATAAAAAATATTGGCCATTATTGACGTACTCTACAGCCTTTAATGTAAATCTTCAATATTTTGTTTTGTAATTTAGCCAAGTGGTTCTGTCAAAATATGCTAATTACCAAGAACAGGTGTGATTTTGGAACGCATATTTTTGCGTTTTTGAGTTGTGCACAGTTTCAAGACAAGATGTAATAAAAAATACGATGCTCTAGTATCTACGTGGAACAAAAAAGAGGCAAGTTAAAGTCGATTTAAGAAATTTCCCAAAACCCAATTTTTGCAAATATTTGGATAAAAAAATTGAAAAATTCGTGTAAAATCACAGTTACAAGATATAATTTTTTAAACGGTCATTTAAGTGTACTACTATGCTATAGATTATGTGGTAAAAAATATTTATTTGATATCCCCTTTAAACGAACTAGACGATTTCCCACAGAGCAACACCCGGGCTCTAAAAACAACAAACTGTACTCTTCAACCAGACCTTTATTGACATTCTTTCTATAGGGCAAGCAAAGCATTTAGAAATTGTTAATTTGATATCAGCTTCTTAGATATTTAATATGATTATATTGCGTTACAAAATTATTATAAAAAGACTTAGTAAAATGAAAGCTTAAAGAATGTATCTACTACAGCTATGACTGCATACATCATTATTAAGTACAGATCTGTATAATTGAATGAAAGCATCGACTCAGTTGTTATTTCTTCCTTGCGTACATCGTGCGTGTGCGTGGTGAAGGGTTGTGCGTCCAAGCTCTGCGCGCGCACGTGTGGACGGACAGCACTGCCTACATCATTACCTGCTCTTCATCTAGGAGTGAGGACTTCTTCATCGTGTGGTAATGACTCAATACCACAAGCAGGATGTACATCTGGAAGCCTGAAAACAAACAGATAGATTTTTTATTATTAAATCGGATAAAGCATATAGGTTTTATAAGTCAAAGAAATGTTTTTAAAAATGAAAAACATCGTAAAATTGCGATTTTCACAAGAAATAATTTTTCGTTTGCGCTAAAAAACGTGTCAGTTCTAAGTTTTGAGATTTCGAAGGCCTCCAGAAAATCTCATCGCAATTGGAGTATTGGTTTAGTCGGAATCGTGTTAACAAACACACAAAACTACAAACAGGAAAAAAAAACATTCCGGATTTTTTCTCCAGTGTAATAGAATGGAATCTTCGCTTCGCTCGCTAAGCTTTCTACGCTCATCCAAAAATATGGCAAGAACTCTGAAGGAGGAAAAGGAAAAATATGAAGAACGAGACAATATGTATGAAACATCATACATGGCTAGCGGACATAGATAAACCCAGGAGACTACAAGTTTGGTGGAATCCTCCCATCCCCTACCCAACTTCATTGTTGGAAATAGGTTCGGATATTATTATTATTATTATTATTATTATAGGTTCGGATATTATAATTACCAAGATTTATAATAAGAACTATAACAATACATAATTTCTAGTAGATTATCTACCCAGGGTCAAATGCATACACTTCTTCAGGTGTATATCTAGGATAATTGTGAAGAATGCCCTAGGGCTAAGACGACTCAATCTCTTATGCATTCGCATAAACAGAAGAAAACCTTGGGTATGTAATTATCTGTCGGAGGATGAAGACCGAACAAGAAAATTATAATTTTCTTTGACTCACTTCGAAACGTATAAAAAATGAAAAAAAAAATTGTATTTAGAGTCTACCCACTCAGTCATATAACTGATTCTTAGTGGGGGACAGTAAACCAAAGCGACCAAGCCAACCTTGTAGGCCCCGACGCAATCGACGAGTGGCGATAACCAACCAAAGATGGACATTTTTAAAATAAAAATCAATATAGCAATCAGTGGTATGGACAGTGCGAACACCTGCGGATCAACGCCAGAATCAACAAGGCCGATTCAGAACAACTTTGAATTTATTATGTGCTTCGTTGCTAGGACGGCTCTTAAGTCACCGTTTACAAATTCCTAAGACAAGAACTGATGAACTTAAGTCCACATCAGAAGTTAAAAAACTTTTGACTTTAACGGGATTCGAACCCTGGACCTTCTGCATTTGAAGCAGAGACGCTAACCACAAGACCAACGAGGTGTTGCACTCTGAACGCTGATCGTCTTAACAAGATGGAGCATGTATACTCACAGAATCCGAGGACTATACCGCAGGCTACTGCCACCCACATGCCGATGGTTCCGACCGGACTCATGAACAACGCTGCGCAGAGGAGTACCGTAGACTGGATGGCCATACCCGCCACCAAGAAGATGATCCAGGGCAGAACCAGGGCCGGCTTGTTCTGTAAGAGGGAGAACATTGCTTAGAATACCTGACCAGGCTAAACTAACCCCCCATGTAGGGTTCACATCAGTTGGTCACAGTACCTGACCAGGCTAAACTAACCCCCTCATGTCACAGTGTGGCAACTAGCAAAATAACTGTCGTGTACGGGTTGTTCTTAATCTAGGCCTACGTAGCTCTTTAAGAGTATGCAATAGTAGTGATTTTTTTCTGTAACTCTTCCTTAAGCCAGTTTTTATCAGATTTTTATCAGACTTTGCATATAGCTTATGGTCATGTATATACAGTCTTCTATAGTGGCATAGTTTTTTTAAACAATCACAAAAAACTAAATAAATGAAATGTATTTTTGGGATTTTTGTAAATTCATCATCAAAATTAATAAATTTCGGAATTTATTTGTGTGTTATGCTTAACAAAGTTTAGTAATCTTTTACTATAGAAGGGTGACCATATCCTTTCTTGACAATTATGCAAAATTGCATATCGATCGGATGACAACTGGAAGCAGGAATCTGGAATTGTTCCCAAAAAAGTTTCAAATAGGTATAGTTGACTCTTAAAGAAAGTAGGATTGATTTTATGTTCGGCACGTTTCGTTATCTATAGTCATAAATCAATACATCGTGATAAAACGTTGTATAATTGCTAATAAAGGACATATTATCATAAAACAGACAGAAAATGCAGACTTATGTGGGTGTTTTTTGGAAATTTTATTCATTCCAATAATAGAAAATTGATTTTAATTGTATTACTTTTCTTTTATCTTGATAATAGGTGCCTTCATAATTCATTTTTACCCAAATTATGATGAATTTCACAAATATGACTAAAATTGGCTAAGAAATTTAAACCCTGGTAAAGAGCATGCTGCATGTCTGTATCCTCCTGATCCAGCATTCGCCTATTAGTGAGGAAAACCGTAGAGTCAGGGATGCCCTTTGCAAGTATCGAACCGCTGACCTCCGGAATCAGAGTATTTTATTTCAGCGAAGTGCTATCTCAATCGTTAGATGACTAGGGTATGTCGAATGGCTGTAAGTAGGTCCATCCAGATTGTGTGTATGGCTGAGGAAAACCTTGGAAAAATCCTTACTGTCAGGACTGCTTGAGGCAGGTATCGAATCAACGACCTCCGAATCAAGAGCCGTGTGTAGCGCCGTGTTAGCCTGAGCTGACGCTAATGATGGTAATATCGATTAATTTATTTGCAGGACTGGCCACTGTACTAACTGTGCATACTTTACTGTAACTACACATACAATGAATAATTATTTAATGTTTTAAAACTAGGAAACGCTCAGTTGGACGCGCCACAATGCACATTTTTTTAAATTTTAAAATTTGCGACGTTCGCTGTCCACAGGGCCATGTTTCCGATATTATTTATTATTGCCAAGGTATTTGGGTAAACCCGTATTAGTAGAGTCATTTTCGACACTTTTGTGACCGTTGAGAGACAATGACGATTTTTCAACGGATTTGTCCTCTAAGAAGGTTTTATAAAAAATTAAGCCCCCATGCCCCTCGCGAAAGTGGGGGCATACCCCGCCGGGGCCCAAAATCCAATATGGCGGCCGTTTACCACATCTGACACTATCTTTGCAATGGTTTAGCCTAGAGTATCGCGTAGTATGTGGTTTTTATGGTTTTGAGGGTCGAGGAATTCGTTTCTGAAGTCGGTTTGGCGATTAGACCCATTTTTTAAAGCTTTGAATCCAAGATGGCCGTCGATTTGCAGCTTGGAATAGCCAGTTTCTCGAAATCGTAGTAGAACTTTCATATAAGACTCGAATGAAAGCCCTGTTCACATAATTTTGAATAATTGACAGAAGAGCTCTCAGATAGTGCTCATAAATCTAATAATTGGTCAAAACTTCAATAATAATACGAAAATATGTGCTCCTTTTATAGACAATTTAGCGATTTTCTAAAGTGCTGTGATAAGAGTGGCTATGGCACATGAATTGAGAGACAATGACGATTTCTCAACGGATTTGTCCTCTAAGAAGGTTTTATAAAAAATTTAGCCCCCATGCCCCTCGCGAAAGTGTGGGCATACCCCGCCAGGGCCCAAAATCCAATATGGCGGCCGTTTACCACATCTGACACTATCTTTGCAATGGTTTAGCCTAGAGTATCGCGTAGTATGTGGTTTTTATGGTTTTGAGGGTCGAGGAATTCGTTTCTGAAGTCGGTTTGGCGATTAGACCCATTTTTTTAAAGCTTTGAATCCAAGATGGCCGTCGATTTGCAGCTTGGAATAGCCAGTTTCTCGAAATCGTAGTAGAACTTTCATATAAGACTCGAATGAAAGCCCTGTTCACATAATTTTGAATAATTGACAGAAGAGCTCTCAGATAGTGCTCATAAATCTAATAATTGGTCAAAACTTCAATAATAATACGAAAATATGTGCTCCTTTTATAGACAATTTAGCGATTTTCTAAAGTGCTGTGATAAGAGTGGCTATGGCACATGAATTGAGAGACAATGACGATTTCTCAACGGATTTGTCCTCTAAGAAGGTTTTATAAAAAATTTAGCCCCCATGCCCCTCGCGAAAGTGTGGGCATACCCCGCCAGGGCCCAAAATCCAATATGGCGGCCGTTTACCACATCTGACACTATCTTTGCAATGGTTTAGCCTAGAGTATCGCGTAGTATGTGGTTTTTATGGTTTTGAGGGTCGAGGAATTCGTTTCTGAAGTCGGTTTGGCGATTAGACCCATTTTTTAAAGCTTTGAATCCAAGATGGCCGTCGATTTGCAGCTTGGAATAGCCAGTTTCTCGAAATCGTAGTAGAACTTTCATATAAGACTCGAATGAAAGCCCTGTTCACATAATTTTGAATAATTGACAGAAGAGCTCTCAGATAGTGCTCATAAATCTAATAATTGGTCAAAACTTCAATAATAATACGAAAATATGTGCTCCTTTTATAGACAATTTAGCGATTTTCTAAAGTGCTGTGATAAGAGTGGCTATGGCACATGAATTGAGAGACAATGACGATTTCTCAACGGATTTGTCCTCTAAGAAGGTTTTATAAAAATTTAGCCCCCATGCCCCTCGCGAAAGCGTGGGCATACCCCGCCAGGGCCCAAAATCCAATATGGCGGCCGTTTACCACATCTGACACTATCTTTGCAATGGTTTAGCCTAGAGTATCGCGTAGTATGTGGTTTTTATGGTTTTGAGGGTCGAGGAATTCGTTTCTGAAGTCGGTTTGGCGATTAGACCCATTTTTTAAAGCTTTGAATCCAAGATGGCCGTCGATTTGCAGCTTGGAATAGCCAGTTTCTCGAAATCGTAGTAGAACTTTCATATAAGACTCGAATGAAAGCCCTGTTCACATAATTTTGAATAATTGACAGAAGAGCTCTCAGATAGTGCTCATAAATCTAATAATTGGTCAAAACTTCAATAATAATACGAAAATATGTGCTCCTTTTATAGACAATTTAGCGATTTTCTAAAGTGCTGTGATAAGAGTGGCTATGGCACATGAATTGAGAGACAATGACGATTTCTCAACGGATTTGTCCTCTAAGAAGCTCTAAGAAGCTCTTATCCAAAGAAGATTACAAGATATTCTTGAGCAGGAGGAAGTCTGGAGCTAGAGGACGAAGTCAGAGCAAATATGAAAGCATTTGTCCTCTCAAAAGTCTATGCTGAAAGCGCAGATGCTACCTGCGCGCAAGCCAGAGCTTCGAAGTGGCACAAAATGAAGAACAAGAGTACGATTCGACTCCCACCTGATGACGACTCGTTGGATCTCCATGTGCAAAGGACGAATTACATTGTGTATTGCCAGCTCCATTACGAGCTGCTAGATCATCCGTCCCCCATTGGTCATGGCTGGGAAATTCTAAATGGGAAGTGCCGACCAGTGCGCCACACCCTACCCCCCTTGCCCCAGCAGCTCAAAACTCGTGGTTGTCCAGATGACAGAGGTGAAGATAGTGGCAGCGATGATGAGAGAAGTGAGTGTGGAGAGTCAACAGATTCAGACGAACAGTAATGGTGAATGTAGTGAGTGCACTAATGATTGTAGTCTAATTAAGAGATGTTATTGTGAAAGTTGTGCTTCAAACAGAAGTCATAGCTCTACTGTCAATTATTCAAAATTACTTGAACAGGGCTTTCATTCGAGTCTTATATGAAAGTTCTACTACGATTTCGAGAAACTGGCTATTCCAAGCTGCAAATCGACGGCCATCTTGGATTCAAAACTTTAAAAAATGGGTCTAATCGCCAAACCGACTTCAGAAACGAATTCCTCGACCCTCAAAACCATAAAAACCACATACTACGCGATACTCTAGGCTAAACCATTGCAAAGATAGTGTCAGATGTGGTAAACGGCCGCCATATTGGATTTTGGGCCCTGGCGGGGTATGCCCACACTTTCGCGAGGGGCATGGGGCTAAATTTTTTATAAAACCTTCTTAGAGGACAAATCCGTTGAGAAATCGTCATTGTCTCTCAATTCATGTGCCATACCACTCTTATCACAGCACTTTAGAAAATCGCTAAATTGTCTATAAAAGGAGCACATATTTTCGTATTATTATTGAAGTTTTGACCAATTATTAGATTTATGAGCACTATCTGAGAGCTCTTCTGTCAATTATTCAAATTATGTGAACAGGGCTTTCATTCGAGTCTTATATGAAAGTTCTACTACGATTTCGAGAAACTGGCTATTCCAAGCTGCAAATCGACGGCCATCTTGGATTCAAAGCTTTAAAAAATGGTCTAATCGCCAAACCGACTTCAGAAACGAATTCCTCGACCCTCAAAACCATAAAAACCACATACTACGCGATACTCTAGGCTAAACCATTGCAAAGATAGTGTCAGATGTGGTAAACGGCCGCCATATTGGATTTTGGGCCCTGGCGGGGTATGCCCACACTTTCGCGAGGGCATGGGGGCTAAATTTTTTATAAAACCTTCTTAGAGGACAAATCCGTTGAGAAATCGTCATTGTCTCTCAATTCATGTGCCATAGCCACTCTTATCACAGCACTTTAGAAAATCGCTAATTGTCTATAAAGGAGCACATATTTTCGTATTATTATTGAAGTTTTGACCAATTATTAGATTTATGAGCACTATCTGAGAGCTCTTCTGTCAATTATTCAAATTATGTGAACAGGGCTTTCATTCGAGTCTTATATGAAAGTTCTACTACGATTTCGAGAAACTGGCTATTCCAAGCTGCAAATCGACGGCCATCTTGGATTCAAAGCTTTAAAAAATGGGTCTAATCGCCAAACCGACTTCAGAAACGAATTCCTCGACCCTCAAAACCATAAAAACCACATACTACGCGATACTCTAGGCTAAACCATTGCAAAGATAGTGTCAGATGTGGTAAACGGCCGCCATATTGGATTTTGGGCCCTGGCGGGGTATGCCCACACTTTCGCGAGGGGCATGGGGGCTAAATTTTTTATAAAACCTTCTTAGAGGACAAATCCGTTGAGAAATCGTCATTGTCTCTCAACGGTCACAAAAGTGTCGAAAATGACCCTACTATATGTAAATCTTTACTTTGTGGATAAAATCCACCGCCATCTAGAGGACCTCTATTCTCTACTTTCTGTTGTGAGTTTCAACTGTTTTCACTATAATTCCTAAACTCATCCAAAAAAATCGCTAGAAAGTTGCATTAATTAATATTAAGAAAATTATGAATTGCATTAATTCAGACTAATTAACATTCCGTTAATATTAATTTGACAACGGAACTACCTTGTGATCACTATTGTACTTGGTACATTAATAGAGACCCAGTTAGAGTCTAATTCTCTATTTTCTGTTGCAACTTTTACTCCTTCCACTATAATAACAAAACTATCCAACAAAATCGCTAGGAAGATGCATTGCATTCAGATTAATAAACTTACACTTAATATTAATGTTACAAGTGATTTACCTTGTGGTCACTATTGTACTTGGTACATGAATAGAAACCCATCTATAGTCTTATTCTCTATTCTCTGTTGCGGCTTTGTACTCCTTCGACTATAATTCCTAAACTCATCCAAACAAAATCACCAGGAAGCTGCATTCAGATTAATGAACATCCCCTTAATATTAATTTGACAATTGAACTACCTTGTGATCATTATTGTACTTGGTACATTAGTAGAAACCCAGCTATTATTCTCTATTTTCTGGTGCGACTTTGGACTCCTACCATAATAATTCCTAAACTCATCCAACAAAATCGCTTTGAATCTGCATTCTGATTAATTAACATCCCCTAATATTAATTTTGCAACTGAACTACCTTGTGATCACTATCGCACCCAATTCCAAAGACTGTTTTTTGTACTCATTGTAGGTGATTATTGTCATGTTTCTCTACTTTTTAATTATTTGCCTGTAAAAGGCTTGTATTAAAACCTTTATTTCTATGAATTCCTGGCTAACTTTTCAACATTTTATTTCAAAAGGCACAACATCACCAACCTTAATGTACATGTAAATTATAAATGTTGTATCCCCACCCGTTTGGTCAGAATCGGCCCAATGCCCGAAATATCACGAAAATATCGCATTAACAATCGAAAAAAATCATAAAAGTATAATTTATGAGATATACTATTTTTCTCAGGGTAAGGTAAATTGAAGTCTTCGCTTCGCGCATCCAATCATACTCACATGTCGAACTCCGTAAACCATCAAACTAGTGATGATAAGCGTCTTCACGCAGATTACAACGTTGATCATATAGACCTTGGTTAGCGCTGAAACAAACACCAGGATATGTTTCAATATGCGTGTGGGGATTGGTAATATTGAGGCGGGACTGTAATAATAACGAGAACTCGGGCGACAAATTATTTTTCAGTATCATTACTTTGGATATTTCCTTTGCCCAAAATGTTATTTGTGGACTCTGTTTGGTCAGAAACTGTATGATTGTAAATACTTAACATAAAACCAATCACAACTTAATATTTATGTAATTTAATTATTTAAGTCCTAAAATTTTAGCAATGACGTTATAGTTCGGCATTTATTCCGATGTGGTCACCAGTATTTTCCTTTTCCCTTTTATTTTTCTGAGATTGTGATTATGATTTTCTACTGAGATAATGTTGTTAAATAGTGAAAATATCATAGGTTAATATCGAGTTCTACTTACTCATGCGTGTTTTGTTGTTGAATGTTGTTTCAATTAATTTTCTTCAACTAATCTGCATAAATTAAATTCTAAAACCAAATCAAATGTTCAAGCTCACTTCAGATAACAAATGGTGGCCTGGAACTGTGGAGTTGATTGATTGATTGATTGATTGATTGATTGAATATTGCTTAACGTCTCATATTATTGCACTTTGGCTAATCGAGACGATGAGTGGTGATAGATGAGAATGAAGTATGAACAGAAGGGAGGAGGGGAAACCCGGTACCGGCACGTAGCCTACTCCTTTCGAAAAGTACCAAGGGGACCAACGGCTTAACGTCCCATCCGACAGGACGGTGTAACTTTGACAGTATATAGGTTCCTCCACTAACCCGGACTGCCGAGCAGACGACAAGAAGAACGAAGCCGTTACACTAGCTTTCGAACCCTCCATCTGCTCTAACCCTCCATCTGCTCTAACCAGCGGTATACGTGAGTTTCAGGGTAGAGCGGTCACCCACTCTACCCATGACCACGCCCGATTCTGCTTAACTTCGGTGTTCGAGTGGGAACCGGTTAAACGAGCTCGGCTAAACCGCTGGCTAACTGTGGAGTTGACCACTGTTATGAATAATGAATATTTGTTACTGGCTACATTTCTTAGGTCTGAATTTTATTATAAAAAACATCACGATCAACTGTATAATATCACTGAATCAGTCAACGTTATTAATTACTTATCTTGTGCATTTGTTACAGATTTACTTATTTATTTTAATATCATTGCAGTTTAACCGTGTGATGTTCTGTGTAATTTAATATTTTAATATTGCTGTTAAGGACGAAACAGGATCACTGCGGTGGATGTGCCATACAAGACCTGCTTTTTGTCTTATTCTGTAATTTTTGCATTACGTTGATTAAAAACAAAAAAAAATACAATGTTAGTTACGTCACTAGTAAATAGACTCGAAATGTCAATATATATTTTGTATTTAGTGTAATTATATTTAACAAACCCCTTAACTTTTGAAAGTATTAGAAACTCTGGCCTCTATGGCAATGGCCCACAATACGCACATACAACCTCAGATGTAGTCTTGTATATTATAATAATGTTGGTCTAAACTCTCAACTCTAACCTGTCTCCCAGTAACCGGGCGGTTCAACCGGCTCAAGTGGGTCGGTCAACTCCGCTCCATTGCCTTGGTTGGTGAGGACTACCACGGACAAACCACTCATCACGATGCCGATAGTAGACATCACCTAACAAACACAACAACAACCTTGTGAAATGTTATCCGTAGCGATTCGTACTCGATGTATCTGCAACAAAGCACACGTGTACCAAATGTCCCATATGAAGAATATATTTGTCACATTTATTTATTTTTTATTTATTTATATGAGAGTCTAGTACAGCACAAGTACGATTTTACATAGACAATCCTAATATAATATACGAATAAAGTAAAAATTAAAATTACATTAATATTCCTACAAATTAACAAAAAATATATCAAAATTATAAGTGCAACAAAACATAAGAGTAAATATTGTTTAAATCATTACATTATACCTTACCGTAGTGAGACTATAAATACAATTTTTTTTATCCGTGTGCATTTTTGTATTCGTTTGTAATTTTTTCTGTGTAAAGAACCCCACTGAACTCGAAAGAACCGACACAGTTAAAAAAGTTCTTCATTAAGGGAAACTAAAAATAAACCATATTTAATTACCTGGCTTTGTAAAACATGTCATGGACACATTTGCGCTCGTGATAAAACCATTACATATAACACCACTTTAAAATGTATCATCGACTTCTTGCTGTAATATGATATTTTCGTATCTATAGCTACTGGCGCGCTCAGTCTAGTAGCTCCATCCTATCTTATCGTTAACTAAAGTTTACTCTTGGGTGCGAAGCCCTCCTATATGCGTGACTTTTATGACCGTCCGTCTGACTAGGCGTGCTACGTCTTACGATATAAACCGAACGAACCTCTGATTGACATGAGACGTTCACATTAAATTAGGAAGCTTCGCAAACGCTTTTTTTAGTCGCGTTGATGGATGAGCATTTTTGTAAGATTTTAGTTTGCGTGGGACCACTTTTCCTTTGCAAGTGCTTTTTGAATGCATTGTAGGTGATTGTTGTCAAGTTTCTATTGTTACTTATTGTTATTATAAACCTAAAAAAACTCATATGTAAACCTTTATTCTATGGATTATGGCTAGTATTTTCAACTTTTTCTTTCAAAAAGCAATACAACACCATTACCTTAATGTCCATGTAAAATATGAACGTTGTAGCCCCACCCATTTGGTCAGAATCCGCCCAAATGTCAGGAAAATATCGCACTAAAAATCGAAAAAAAATCGCAAAGTACGATATTCATGAGAAATATTTATTTGATTGTACCCAAAAACGTGGCAGGTCTAAGTTCAGAGATTTTGAAGGTCCCCTCCAATTTTCATCAAGATCGCAAATGCCGTTTGCCCGAAAGAGAGCGAACAAACAGACAAAAATACAACAAAAAAAAAAAACACCCGAGCTAAATTTTTTGGTGGGTCAGTGAAATTGAAGTCTTCGCTTCGCTCATTCAACAAGGTGCATTCCCTATATTGAGGCTGGTAGACAACTTCCGTTTGGGACATTCTGCACTTTACTATAAAACTTTCTACTTGAGGCTATTCGACCGAGTTTTTCTATTTTCTCAAATATGCTACCAAGTCAAAATATAGCGAATGGTTTTAAAACCTGGCTCTTTCAGAAAATCAAAATTATTTTTTTTTCAAAATTTTCTGATCGGACACACGGCAAATATCGCCTCTTCAAAATAATTTCAAACTTCAATTTGCCCAAGCACACCATTCAACGTAGGTAGTTGTGTCTTTGTGACATTAATTTTCAACTGTTTTTCTAGAGGCTGACCGAGAGAAAAAAATTTACCAATTGTTTTTCCCACGGATTTTTTTGTTTGCCGGTACAAATCGGTACAAAATACCACCAAACGAAAAAATTCTCAGGAAAGACAAGTGTTAAAAAAATCTCTCAGTCAGCCTCTAGAACACTAGTTGAAAATTCATGTCACAAAAACACAACTACCTACGATGAATGGTGTTCTTGGGCGAATTTAAGTTTAAAATTATTTTGAAGAGACGATATTTGCCGTGTGTCCGATCAGAAAATTTTGAAAAAATAGTTTTGATTTTCTAATAGAGCCAGGTTTCAAAGCCATTCACTATATTTTGATTTACGTTATGTTTTGGTGGCCCGAGGGGGCGGGGCCAGTCTCACTGAAGAGGGGAAATTTTGTTAACCCGGCACCTCCACCAAAATATATATATTTTTTTGTTTGTCTATTCTTTTTCGGCAATCTATTGATTAAGTAGCTACACCCGTAACCGTACTTGATTTTATTAATTGAGATGATGGAATGAGACTGATAAAAGGAATCCGATTTTTGGAAGCAACGGTCCCCTATTTGTAAACCTTTTATGTCCGTCAGTTCACCTGTGCGTGTGTCACGTCTCGCGATAAGAACCGAACAAGGCCTACGATTGAGATGCGGTTTGTTTCACTTTGCTCTTCAACAAGGATAGTGCAGAATGTGTTTAGTGACCCAGGGAGGCAGGACTAGCCGCTCTCAAAGCGGGGATTTACCAAAGCCAAGAACCTGCATAAACAAGGAGACCTGAATGCTGGAGGAAAGTTGATAATCTAACTCTCATCCTTCTTCTGCAATTTGATATATCAATACAAGAATGTGCACCTTTGTCGACCAATGCATCACGCTTTTAAATTGAAATGCTTGTTTATTGTGTCGACTTGTGGGTTGTGAAGATAGTGTTCTAAAGTTCTGCGTTAGCCTATCGAATCCGAGAAGACAACCCACATAATATGTCGCAAGCAGATTTCTTTACTCAAGATGTCACTGAGCTTATTTACTTTGAATGAAAACATTAGCTGGGTTCATTCATACACCACTACGAAAATTATTCATACATGGAAAAAGTGCTGAAATGAGGATATATTTATAGAAAAGTCGAAGGTCAAACACGTATCGTCTCGCGCGTTGTCGACAAAACTGTAAACATTAAGTCACGAAGAAATCCAAGAATGTAAGATGGAATACACGTGTTCGTTCACAAACTGCGTCATCTTCAGTCTACTTGCAACAATATTCACAAATTGACACGATGCTGGTATTAATTTTTATGTATTTATTTGACGTTGGTGCTTTAATAATATGTACACGAATAACCCCGAAAAAGATTTCATCTATCTTACCGTGAATGTTGCTGATTTGCATATAATAATTTGCAAACGTCCCGTGTGTCCTGTTGCAATGTGACCAGTGGCGTAGGAACCGGGGGAGGACAGGGGGGAAATGTCCCCTCCCCCCCTCAAGTGTGACCCAGGATGGGGCAGGGGGTAAAACTAACGTGAGTTAAAAATTAATCCCAGAATTTCCGTACTAAATTTGCACTTATACAATTCGACAGTCATCTTGGTAAAACGAATGTTTGCCTGTGCTTCGTCATTACATAAACAATTAGATTAAAATTTGCTAAAATGGGCCACTTCACGTTCATTTTAGAGTTTTTAGATCGCAGATAGTTGCTGTAAAACATCGTCTACATAGTCCAAGTGCAGTTACGGAAAATAACTGCAGTATGGAGACCCCAGCTGCCGCCCATAAAATCTGCAAGTACATTCCCCCCCCCCTCTCTCCAGCTTTCAATTAACGTTCCTACGAGCCTGAATGTGACCATAAAATGAATAATGTTGTCGACAGCAGAATGCCGTTCAGCCTTTCACAGATTCTACAGTGTTACAGATTCTATAACAACATATTTCGTACTATGGAATGGATCACTTACCAAGTAGACATATCCGATGGCCAATGACCCAGACTTCAGGGAACACCCACAGCAACTTCTCTGTAGCCCCATCGCGCTCTTGTCTTGTGGTGCGGGTACAGCGAGCTCTCCAACTTCACTGAGCGTACTTACTCGACTGGGCTGTGCCTGTGAGTGTGCGGCTGTACCAGGAATAACCCGACACCGCGCTTATCAACAGGAAGGAAACGGTCTGTGCCAGCCTGAGCCACTGTTTGTTTGGAGAGAGATTAGCAGGTGTTAGGCCTAGGCTAGCTCGAGCTAGATGCAGTCCTAGCTACAGAGGCTGCAGGACCGATATACCGAGGCCACCGAGATGTAGACGCACTCTTGTTCCAGCACGTCCGGAGTGACGTCACGCGGCTGTCACGTGCTAGGAGAGGCTTGTGCTAGCACCTGCAAATTTTTGTTCGTTCAGATTACTGACACCACAGTTGTTACAGAAGCAGAAATGAAATGCTTTAAAGTATTTTTTTTAAATTGATGAATACAACTTCGGATTTTGTTAATAAGTCAAAATTGACAAATTACGTGAATGGTTTCTGACTGAATAACATAATAATATATTGATGATCTTCGACAGAAAAGGGCTGCCCATGTAAAGTTTGGTTAGTTTAATGTACTATGTCGGAGCAAACTGGGTTTGAACCGAGGGTTTGAGCTCGCTGATTACAGCGCATGCGCACGGACCATCTGTTGTTCTGCCCGCATAGAAAACAACCTATGTTCACAGGTTTGAAGAGCAAACCGACCAATCACAACCCGTACATCACATATTAATACTTCTTAGAACACATACAGTGGGAATGACTGAAGACTCTTGTAAAAATTAACAAAATTTGCGGGGTTATAGCCCAAACAAGCGTCACAAACATTCAAGACTTACATTCAAAGTGGTTGATGAGATTTGTTTTGGGTGGTTTGGAAGAAGTTTGGTAGTCTTTAGACAATTAATGTGGCCACAGACTTGGCATCTTCAGCACCTAACACATATTTAACGTGTCACGTAATTTGTGACTGTGAGGGCATTCACCCTATTTTCAATATTGTTTTGCTTTTATTGCCTATAAGCTGTTGGAAGTAATTTGTAATTTAAAAAGGCCTACTTGGCTTCGGCTTTGCCCCCCTTGTGAAAAATCTTGTGCAGGACGCCCATAATTATAATGCGATTTGACATGATTTATGAGATTCCGAATTGATTATGTAAAAGAATATTTCAATAGGGAATACCCAAACGTACAATAATGCAATATAAAAAAATTATAAAAACGAAAGTTTAGCTATGGTAAATGGTTTTTTGAGATGTCGAATTGAAGTGTTTTCTTGGTTTAGTTATTGTTTGAATAGAATTATATTTCTGTGGAAACTAGTGGTGTGCAAGGGGTGTCTGATACACTCGAAATTTCAGGTCGGGTCAAGTATTTGGGGACTGACCAGAACCAGATATAGCCAAAAATGTCATAAGATTTACGGTTAAATAATACAAAAATATATTTCGAATGGATGGTGGAGGTGCCGGTCCAGACAATTTCTAATTTTGTTACTTGTATTCCAAATGCCATTCAATAAAAATACCTACTTACAATGGAAAGTGAATTGGGAGAAAATCATAATGTAAGATTCCTATCCAATCAGCGGTCCTCGATTTAAAATCCGGATCGATCATTGGCCCGCCGAAACCGCGTGCATCTGTTTCCTTGCTTCGGAACAACTATATCAACCTTCTTTCTCCATTTGAGGTGAACAACAGTGAGTAAGATATCTGCATCAATAAAACAAAGAACCAACAAAAAACTCTGCTTGAATCACCTCATATCTTCATTTAAATGTTAATATAATGATGGAAATAAAAGGTATTTCCACAATAATTTCCCCAAAATTTCATTGAGTGCTTATTATTTTGTCTGTGTCGTTTACCTAAAATGTAGGTAGATTGTATTGGTTCTTGGTTGTAGCATACAAAACTAAATGATATAGCTTTGCATGAGAACGATCGCTGTGCTATATCACCCCCATGAGACTCTTAGTCCAACAGCAAACAACACCTGTTACAGAACAAACACGGAAACACTTGTCATCAACCACATGCACATGTTATACGAGGGAATTAATATTGACACAGGGGGAAATAGATTTATATGTATCTCGCAGTTTTAACTAGTGTTAAATTAGTAAATAGTGCTACCATGCCCTGAACGCAATAAAGAAACTATGCCCTCCAAAGTACATAATTATAATTACTAGGAAGCTTTGCAAACGCTTTTTCAGGCGCGTTGTTGGATGAGCATAATTGGAAAATTGCGATTTTCATGAGAAATAAATTTTTCGATTGCGCTCCAATTTCACACGAATATATTAATTCATAAAATTAAGGTTCTGTGAAAACATCATTTTAATCGGATAAAGCATGTAGGTGTGAAAAGTTGTAAAGTCGAAGAAATTTTTTTTAAACAAAAAAGCGTAAAATTGCGATTTTCAGGAGAAATAATCTTTCGGTGGCGCTCAAATTTCACACGAATATATTAATTCATAAAATTAAGGTTCTGTGGAAAAATCATTACAATAGAATAAAGCATGTAGGTGTTACAAACCGAAGAAAGGTTTTAAACATTGGAAAAAATCGTAAAATTGCGATTTTCATGAGAAATAATTTTTCGTTTGCGCTCAAAAACGTGGCAGTTCTAAGTTTAGAGATTTCAAAGGCCTCCAGAAAATTTCATCGCAATTGGAGTATCGGTTTAGCTAGAATCGTGTTAACAAACACACAAAAATAGAAAGAAAAAAAAGAACAAAAAGAAAAAAAACATTCCGGATTTTTTTTTCTCCAGTGTAGTGGAATGGAATCTTCGCTTCGCTCACTACGCTCATCCAGCTACCTGTCCTTCCATATACAGATGATGAATTAGGCTATTAGGAATAGTAGCAAGAAAAGAAAGTACAACATATTATGTTATTAGGATTAACCTCAACTTTCACCAATGACTGGGGTAACTCGAAAAAACTTTTCAGTCAGAGCTGCCGGTGACTGGAATGGACCGTAACCAGTGTTTGGTCGACGTGCTACTTATGTCAGTTGTAAATACGTCGTCTCCCCCGTTTTCCCATATATTTTATATTTCAATATCAACGTACCAAACTATTTAATCAAATCCTTACATTATTCATATTTTCGTTATACCAACGGAAGTCGCAGATAAATAGGCAAACAATGATATCTACAGTCATCGGATATTTGCGTCGGTTGACGCTCTTATCGCATCTCAAACCGCGCATGCGCTAACTCTTATATTTCCATACTCGACATTCTTCATTCACCTTGTAAGCATTTTACAATCTCGCGCTACTGCTGTTGACCCCTCAAAGAAATGTGTTTAGCCTAGCTTGCCAATCATCACGGAAGAATAAGATATAGTATGCCATGGTAATCGGATGACAACAAGTTGCTAAATATCATTGAGTAATCGAACCGGGTTCGACACCCGGCTGAGATGGTTTTTTTAATATCGGGATTTATTTTCAAATAATAGAACATCAACTAACATAGGTTGCGCCAATCCTTCTATTCAGTGTGAGAAAAGTTTTGCCGGTCGAAAAAAAAATCGAAGTTCCATCTAGGCCTAGTTGCCATTGGGTGCAAACATACGACACGTATTTATTTTATAATTTTGTTACACAGGGTGTTGCACTGTGTAACAAAATAGAAGAGAAAAATTTCAACAAAACCATCGAAATACTGATAGATTGTAATAAATATATTTTATTTAATCAAAATAACTAGTAGACTTTTCAACAAATTAATAATATTAGATTTTTAAGGGTTTCGTGGTTAATTTAACTTAAATACAATACAGGTTGTTTCACCACTTGACAATGAGTAAGTCAAGTCAATGTGGCGAAACAACGCGTCTTGTATTTAATTTAAATTTTTTATTATCAATATATTTTCTCGAAATATGTTGTAGATTGTAAGAAATGGGCAGTCGCCTAATGTGAAAAACACATTAGTGTCATCGTGCACATTTTGAATGCGAGATTCTATTACTATATGTTATTTTCTACCATTACGTAAACCTGTATTTAATTGAGGAGAAACCAGAAACCAGCGACACTTTAACCATTTCATTGCCACGATTGTGAGGCGGATTCATGCACCATTGCCCGTTATGCAACAGATTTTATTAAGTGAGCGAACGACACAATGTATTCTTTAAAACTACTTCATTCATTCACTCTTTTATTCATTGCCACTGAACTTGACTTTGCGGTTTGTTTTGTGAAGTGACAACTAGACCAGATAGATTATTTATTTGGTAAATATTAACATAGAATGAAAATATGTAATAAGAGTGTGATTGAGCAAAAGCAATAGAGAGCAAGACAGGAAGTGATAGAGAAATTGTCACATAAACATCCAGTATAGTGTCCGTCAATTACCAAGCAGGCGTATCCTATATAAAACGTTCCAGCCTTCAGTCTACACCCACAACAACTCTTCAGCCTCATAGTATACAATGTAGATGTGGATGTATTAGACGGGTGAGCGAAGCGATTCAGAATTACAATTTAAGATAAACGGCGCTTATTCTGTGACTCTGTGCATGTGTGTGGTACTATAAAAATCAGTCGAATCGCTGAATAGATTGCGCTGAAATTTTAAACAGACATCCGGTACGAGTTTACTGAAAACTCTAACAAAATCATCTTGATCCGTTGCGATTTAAACCTTCATGAAATAATAAATCAGAAAAATAGGCTGCAAATGTGTAGGTTTTATTTGAACGACAATTGTTTTGTTTTTGAAAAATTATTTTTATTTGTTGTTTGTCAGGCTGTGAGTATTGCATGCTGTGACTAAGGTGTATCGAATCTTGCACGCTTAAAATTCCCCAAATTCCGCTCGGAGATTGAGTAAACCTTGCAATCTTTACACGTATTTCGTACTGCTTTGGCTATGTTTTCCACAGTATTGTCACAAATCATAGACTACACTGCGTTATATGCATTTCAGAACATGTTTTATAATTTTTTAAATACGAATTACGATCCAAATATTAAAAAACCTTCCCCGACCAGGGGATTGAACCCAGGTCTCCCACATTTCGGGTATAAGGGCGCTTTATCCAACTAGATTAGGAAAACGCCAAAGTCGTTGTTAGACAAGTGAGCGAGTCTTGTGTTGAATACGCGTGAACATCTGCATTTAAGTTTATTGATATATAGATATAAATAATAGGGTTTCGATTTTATTTATTATAAGGGCGAGTCAACTGTGAGGCCATAACGCGTCACATCTCTGAAACGCAGCTGTTTTAACTGTACAGAGACACGCGCATTTCACGACGGAATATATAATTTTTTTAAATGTTTTCGTAAGAGCTATGTAGTCTTCATTGACAAAGATCTAATAAATGTGATCAGTAAGGCTTTTAAGTGTCGAATAAATTTAATATCTTCTGTTATTATTTAATATAATATGTGAATATAATTTTTCTCGCGGGATATAGTTAATAACTCCACAACACAACACAAAACAAACAAACAAAACTCCATGGGACTTAATATTCACTATTTTCATTTTCTGTGACGTTTTGTAAAATTTTAATAAAATCCGGTGATTTCGCATGGTTCAATATTGGATGTGGTTAACGAACAGGCATACCTTATCACTTATCAGGGATTTCTGAATTTCAAGTTTACATAGGAGATAAGTGAGCCGCTAGGAAAATAAAAGTGCAGCTGTCTCCACATACCCAAAATAGTGTTGACTTGGAAGATATCGTGTAGAATGAGGCACACAATAAGTTATATTTTTATAATACTACATTGTTACCGTCCGCGATGACGCATACTTTTCTTTTTATCACTGCCTGGGGTTCGAATGTCTATTTCGTTGTCTAGAGTGGCCTAGAGTGGCTGGTCTCTTCAGGAAAACCTCTCAATTCGAAGAGTTTATTTCTTTATGTATTTATTTTGTATGTATGTATTTATTTATTTATCGTCTATCCTATTCATTTACAAAAAACTGATTTGCAAAGAAGTACAACTATAAATACATATGTCTTTATAATACAAAATCGGGAAAAAAGTCATATCCGAAACGTTTACTCAAAAAAATATTTATATTTTTTATTGCGAACTTGTTTTTGTCTACATCAAGTTAGGCTATATCGTAACTTTTTTAGCTGCAATATGATTTTGATATTTACAAAATATGTTCAGTTATTCATCGAACATTTCAGGCAATACAGTACAAGATGTTCTTATACTGGGTCATCCTTTTCTCAGTATTCTCCATTCACTACTTACTCTACATGACTCGCTCACAGTCACTCGTCTAACAACGACTTGGCGCTAGTACGTACCCGATTCTTTAACAAGAGGGTTCAGTTCCAGCGAAACATCGATTATTTGTCTCTACTTTGTATCTTCTTTTGTAAGTCTTACAAAGTTTAATCCAGAACTCTAAACATGATACAGATACGATGATGCGGGTACATTGTTTGACGTTCAAGTCTGCCCCCAAGTACCCGACACAACCCGGGCCCGCACACCGGTAGTATATTTTAGTACAAAGCATACTCACAGTGTAAGACATCGTTGGTAAAAGAATTTTGTGTTTTCATTACAATCGTAACAGGCCATGGTGACAGAAACGTTTGCTTATAGGTAAACTGCCGCACAGCCCATACTTTTACTGTATCTACACTCTACAGAGGCTGCAAGGATCGGCTATATATATTTCTTTCTTTCTTTCTTTTGTTTGTTTTAACGTCTATCCTCTTCCTAGCTAAAGCCATAATAAGCCTTCATCTAAATCATTTACATTACTATTGATATTATTAGCTTTTGACATGAATGAGCCAAATGAGAGTCTTTTTTACCACTTAAATATCACATGCACCAATTTCTTTGTGCGTTTAGTCGTTTTATTTATTAATTAGTCAATATATCGGCCTACATTATTTTAATGTGCATTTTTCTTTTTGAAACTTTTAACGGTCATAAGCATTAATTATAAGGGTGATTGGATATTAATCGGCCAATCCACTCCAAACCTTTTAGTTAACACTTATGGCCGTTACAAGGTTCAAAACGTGAAGTGCATATTTAAAATAATGTAGGCCGATATAGTCACTAACTAACAAATACATAGACTAAACTCAGAAAGTAACTGCTGCACGTGATATTCATGTGGTAAAAAACACTCTCGTTGCTCATACGTTTTGTTTTATTTTCAACTGATCTTAAGTCTAAATACTAAATAATTATATATAATTATACATTACTAGGAAAACTCCAAAGTCGTTGTTAGACGAGTGAGCGAGCCATGTGTA
Organism: Sweltsa coloradensis; assembly: GCA_024449915.1. Lineage (NCBI taxonomy): Eukaryota > Metazoa > Arthropoda > Insecta > Plecoptera > Chloroperlidae > Sweltsa > Sweltsa coloradensis. Next base: position 118,069 of record JAMZAV010002044.1, read on the forward strand.
GAGTACCCGGTAACATTCCATTACCTAAGGCTATTGGATCTAGACTGCATGGGTCTTTCCTCCCTAGCCTATCATAGACAATAGTGGCGCATTATAAACTTACAATTGACGCGCCCTTATACCAACTTAAGTCAAACCTTATCATTTATACTTTATATATCAATCAAGTTGAATGGAAATGTTCCCGGGTACTCAACACATGACTCGCTCACGCGTCTAGCCTAGTTAACGTGTTACATGCGTTGTATTAGAGTGCACAATAAGGACTGAGGCTACTAACGCAAGATATCATCTCTTTTGGTGGAGGTGCCGGGTTCAACATTATCCCTTTTAAGGCCAAAATCCAAAATCGTAAAAAAGCATCATTTTATTAAATAAGTGTTGCTATGGAGTCCTCGATTTTCGCTTCCCTGACAACTGTGCATTGTTTCTAACTACTCCGATATAAGTCATCCGAGCGAACAGAAGTTCCTAAAACTCATGTCCGGTTTCCTCAAAGATTTTGTATGAACCAATCACAAGGTCAGATCCAGCCATCCTGAAACACATCCGGTCCGGGAGCCTTAACTAGAGATACGTTTTTTAGCATTTAAATTTAGAACAACATAACATTATTTTTTCAAATTTAGCATTTTGGCGCGTCTTTTTTTACATTTCCAACAAAACCCTAAATGTTGAGTGTTTCTTACACTTCTAATGGTGATCAATAGTGAATTATAGTAACATTTCAATAATTCAATATAGTCACATGAACGTTAGAATACATTTCTAAACTAGTTCTCAATAAGTATTGAAAAACAATATTTTAAGTAAGATTTGCGTAGCATTTGAAGCGTTTTGACTTATTCACTGATTTAGCGTCAAAACCCTAAAGCGCTAAAAAGCAAACAGGCATAACCCATATCATGTTTAAGTTAGTTTGTGAGTGATTTGCACAGTTTGATAGTAAGTTAAACATGAATACCATGGAAAAGATAGGGCTAACGTCACCGGGTCTTAGGAAACAGTCACTTTGTCGCTGCCAGGTGGTCTGGTTTACATGGGTAATTGATGGTGTGATGTGATTGAATGGTACGAGCAAATAGTGCGAGACTTTGTGTTATGACAGAACTTAATGTAAACTTTGAGGTTCTGGTTATTGTTTGTCAGGGTTCTTGGAAGTTGGTAGCGGATAAATCAAACACATGACAATGTGTTTGCAAACAAGTGGCTGTGCAGATATCTTGGCTTCGGTTTGAGAATTATACAGAACTTGACTGGATATATTTTGGACGTAATGTAGGGTGTGGCCTACATAGAGTAAGGCGGGATCTAAACAAAAGACCTCGAGTCGATTCACAACTCTCAGTTAAAACGTGGCTTACAAGTACATTCGGTGGTTATCTATAGCCGTTTTATTATTAGGTATTTCATGATGTTGATTTGACTTGCCTTTAACAAGATCGAACGAAGTTGAAGAAGAAAGAAGAATTATATTGTAAAGTGACCCCCCCCCCCTTATTACCCCAGCCGCCCCATTCCCCATGAATTCATGATTGTCAAATAATTTGCAATACCTTTGTACATTGTTTCAGAATTTTCAGTAAATGTCGATAAGTTTGTTTGTAAATATGGAAACTCTAAGGCTCACATACAGTGTTGTTCGGCGCGTTCATTTATCGTTACATGTGCGGAAAATCTTGTCACAGATTAGTAATCGTGTTGTTTATTTAGTTTTACAGTGAGAAAACTCGCTTAATTATTATAGTCCGACTTCACTTCTCAACATCTGGTAGATATGGCGGTAGTTCGAGCGCTTGCCGTATGAACTGCTTTTACCGGCCCCCTAATTTGCTGCAACACAGCCTACAGCCAAGCAGTTCCGGTTGCTGGAGATAACTTTGTAAGAGAGAAATATAACCATACCCGCTGTACCACGGCTGTACAGTCATTAAGTATAGAAGATGTATATAAATCGTATTATAAATCAACTGTATCCCTACTAAACATCAGTTGTTAGTGCTGAGTGGGTGTGTTTGTTTGTTTCAGCATCCTGTACGCGGACATCGTCAACTTCACCCCCCTCTCAGAACAACTGAGCGCCTCGGATCTGGTCAAGACCCTCAATGAACTCTTCGGAAGGTTCGATCAGATTGCGCAGGTCAGACACTAATATTATTATTTTATTAACAACAGGTAAATCTACCCACAAGTGTAGGGTTATTAAATCTAGACATATAGTATAAATGCACTTTATTCACAACTTAAAAAACAATAAATATACGTGGTACAAATCATTAAATACGCGAACAATTGTATTTAAAAATTTAAAAAATACAAAGAATACAATAAGTCAAAAATAACTGGTGAAGTAGGAGCGAGAAAAATAACAAACACACAAAAATGAAATGTGTCCTACACTGAGAGTGAAACAACCATTATTACATAATAGAATAGGTAGATAACTGATATTATTGATTCACAGTAAGTAAAAACAGAGCGTAGCGAAAATGTACAATGGTACGTAGGGGCAATTATTAAAATCATTGTCAGCTGAAACTTATATTAAAACTAATGAGATATTGCGTGTGATTCAGAATTTAAAATAGTGAGATTTTTAATAAAGCCGTTTAAAAGTTTACAGTGCACAAACAATGTTATCAAATTATTTGCTGGGTAGGTTCTATTTCTTCTTCTTCTTCTTCTTCTTCTTCTTCTTCTTCTTCTTCTTCTTCTTCTTCTTCTTCTTCTTCTTTTTCTTCTTCTTCTCCTCTTCCTCCGCCCCCTCCCCTTCCTCCTTCTTCTTCCTGAACTATCCGCCTTGTGGGTTGTCATCACTTGCCCCGTCACAAGTTCATCTGAGGTTATTTGTCTCCGGAATGCGTTTAACGAGATTCCGTTCTGTAGCGAGCGACTTCAATAGAACGGGTAACATGTGAATAACGCCCAGATTAGATATTGTTTAGCTGATGTGTGGGCGTCTCATGGGGTCTCCTTGTCGCACATATTATAAGTCTTGGGGTGGGGAGGGTGGAATTGTTGAGGGATCTCATCAATAATGGCTGCCAACTTCCCCGTTGAGGGCGGAATTTCAATATTATCATAATATCTTGAGCTTATAATTTGGTAGAACAAGTTTGTGGTACGTAGAGAGTTAGCTTACACGTTGCACTCAGGATTTAAAGTCGGAGGGTTGCTAGTTCGATACCCGATGAAACTTTTTAGTTGGTTTCTTTATCCAATTACTGGGATATAGTTCTGGAAATCCACTCATCCTATAGTTAGATCAATAATATTTAACATCTAAAGTAGGCTAGATCCCTAGTCATTGGTCCACTGGCGTGACTATTAGAAGCCACCTTGAATAGGTCAGTTTGTATGTTAAATTAGGTTGTTGCGATTTGTAGCCCAAATATTTTCAAGATCTGTCAGGTTGACAGGTGAGCATATTAGCCATTAACACCAAATGATTCATAAATTCCCCTTTTGTTTGTGCATTCCCATGCTGCACAAGCTAAAACCATATCAAACAATCCACAAAAATTCTTAATCGCATCTAAAACATAATTTAAAGCATAAATTGAAACGCAAAATCGCCATCTTGAAAAGGTCAGATTGACGCTTCAATTTGGTACGCTCGCGCCTGTACGGACGTATTGAGACTGGGGATCTATAGCCTATTATAGATGTTAAATATCGAAGTTAGACACTTTTAAAAAGTCAATTATTCCTTTGCTGTTTTCCTACGAGAAACATACAATATATAACATGTTATCAGTAATATTTAAATAATGATTACAGGGAAATGAAAGGACCGTTAAAACGAGTATGAATAGAGAAATGTTTAACTGTTTCATTTCAAACTAATCTCGTGCTAAACGTGAAGTGATTTTGAGCACAGAGTCGTTAACATTTACCCGATAGTTGTCGTATGAAAGGGTAATTAAAGGGGTATCCGGTTGGTTAAAGCCCTCGACCAATCACAAGCGTCGTTATTATCACCGTGATAATAACGTCGCTTGCACACGATTGCGATATATGACTTCGTTAAGAGAGTAATTCTAGCCCCGCGTATGACCTAGAATATCGAGCGCCGGTATTGGAAGTTAATCGCTTTCCTGTGTCAGAGGGGATAATCACTGTTCAATCCAGGCTGTATTGTACGATGCACGGTCTTAGTTGGGATCGACAGCATTAACATAGGGAAAAATATATCAAATTTTGAAATGTTTGTCCGGTTAAGATGGAACCTTCGGCATTAATACTTACACATTATAATCCGTAAAAAAGTATTTATTCATATTATTATATCAAGTTATTGTTACTGTTAATTTTATAAAATTTATTTTCGATTTTAACGCTCACTTCTCATAATCACATTATCACAACATTATTTCATTCATACAAAATCATCTATGAATGTGGAGTTTTTATTGGAATTTTATTTATTATTTAGCTATTGATTATGGTCTTAAATACTTCGCCCAGCATCAGACTGAAAATAAAATATGTCGTGAACATCAATTAGAAATTAAATAATTATAAAAGTGATATTTAAATGCAATGCATTATCATACTAAAAACATTATCGTAACAAATTGTATTTCGTCATCGCACATGATGCAAGCTTTGCACATAACGCGACCAACACTATTTCCTGATTCTCAATCAATACGTTTTTCCCACCTGGCACTAACTTTCTTTATTAATTTGTCGCGGTACTAAAGTATTTGAGTTTTGGTGGAGGTGCCGGGTTTCGTTCATTTCTGTTTTGATTTGCTGTATTATTTACATGTTCGTGTTTTTACTATGTAAGTTGTCACTTTTCAGTATGACTTTGTGTATTATTATCATTGAGTAAAGAACATGTAGGTAGAGTCACAACGTCCATTGCGTTTTGTCTACGGAAACATTTACCGACTTAGACGTAGTACCATTGAGGCATTGAGTTAAGAAATATGGTTCTATACTCAATGTTATTGCGTTATTTTGGTAGTGTGTGAACTTGATTAACGAGGGAGCGGAGCGACTGAGTGTCTCCATTCAACTCAAACGGCTCTCATTCTGTGATTCTGTCTGTCTGTACGTCGAAAATCAGCCGAACCGCTGAACAGATTGCGCTGAAATTTTAAACAGACATCCGGCACGAGTTTACTGAGAACTGTTAACAAAATCAGCTAGATCCATTGCGATTTAATCCCTGATTTTTTAAAATATCGATACCATTTGTTTAGTAGCAGCTAGCGGGACGAACTCTAAGTGTCTCCCATGGCATAGTGGTAAGCATAGAGCCTACCGCGCACGGAGGGTTGGGGTTCGATACCCGTTAGTTTTGAACTTTTTTATATTTTTACACCTACATATTATTTTTGAGGAATGTGAAATGTGAAATAAAAATTAGGTGATTTTGTTTTATCTTGGAAATTTGTTAATGTTTCACTCTAATACATTTTGAACACGATTCGCATTTAGAATGTTCAATTTAAACTAGGAAAACGCCAAAGTCGATGTTAAACGAGTGTGTGAGCCAAGTGTTGAGTACCTGGGAACATCGCCTTTTCTCCCATATACCTAAGGCACGATCTAGCCCAGTAATGGGAATGATACCGGGTACTATACACATGGCTCACTCACTCGTTTAACAACGACTTTGGCGTTTCCCTAGTACTAATCAATGGACTTAAATAAACTTCCCTTTATAGGACAGTGGGATACATATTTCCCACCACTTTTCAAACGCTACACAGTTATATCTGCCAGGTTTTTTTATACAATTTTTAACCCGGGTAAAAAGCTGCTCTGTTTTGTTTGGAACTAGTAGAATTTTCCCCCAATAAATTCTAATGACTAATCATAAGACTTTTGTAATGATTTAAAAATCAAATTGTGTATAAAAACACAAAAATACACACATCTCCCGGAATGTCCCGGATATTTTGTTTTCCTGTAGAAGATTCAATTTAAACATGTAGAAAAAGGGAAAAACATGTAAAATTCCAAAACAAATCTAATTTTTAAACTCAAATTTTGATTTTTTCCCCCAACTTTGATGTCAATAAGGAATCCAAAATCTGCATAGTTTTCCTAAAAGATCGAGGAAATAAATATTAAAAAAACATAAAATTCATTAACAAAATACCAAATTTTAAATTGTTAAAGTAGAAAGCAAATTTTTGAGTCCCGGTCTTTTGTACTATAAAGGGTTCAATTGACTGTTGTTGTTATTGTTGTCTAGGAGAACCAGTGCATGCGAATCAAGATATTGGGAGACTGCTACTACTGTGTGTCTGGTCTCCCAGTCTCCCGGCCTAACCACGCCTACAACTGTGTCAACATGGGACTGCAGATGATTGACGCTATTCGGTGAGAACATGAGTCTTTTTATACAAAGAGTTGTGAGTATGCTCACTACTCTGAAATGCTCGGTTTAAGTAGAAAGTCTACTCAGAAAGAACTTCGGGATAAAAGACATGCTACATATCTCCACCACCAACGATACTTTGTACTATGTATTTAAATCAATCAATAAACAGCCCGGTTTCCAACCATTTTGTTTTGTATAAGGTGGGAGCCCCCCCCCCACATTCTTGGACCCCCGGGTTTATCATGCCTGACGCGTCCCCACATTAAACCCTTTCTTCCTCTATTTTCTCTTCTTCACATTTTTCTTTTGTTCGTGTTATTACGTATTTTTCTTAAATGAAACGAATCCAAACGACAATAAAAATGATGTAAAGTTTTGATTACAATAACGACTAGTAATTTAAATAACACCTCACCACAAAGCGAACTATTATGCCACTTTTATACCCCATAACATTTTTATAGCACTTTAAGAGCAGAATGATAATGATGTTTTTAATATCATCATAATCATTAGATTTGCAATCACGCTGCTAGCTGTGTGTAGTAGCGTTCAATGGCTCTCACCATTAGAACACCATTACCTCTATAGTCTATAGCACGGTGCACTTAGCGCTGTGTAGAGCTTTTCACTGTTCGATGAGGCGAGACGCTTTCATTCGTGAAGCGTGGTCAGAGGGGTGTTAAAAGATTGAAAGGTCAATGATGGATATAATTTGAGCAAACGCGAACGCGCTCGATCACCAATTCTGCTCTCTGAAAGGTGTTATCAAATATGGAAAAGGGGGAATCGTTGCAAAATTCGCAAAGGATACGCATAATTTCTCCGTTGCATCCATCCGTTGTGAGTGTCACGTCCCAGGATAGAAAACGAACAAGACATCGATTTTGTTGACATTCTCCTTCAACGAGGATATTACACAATGTTTGGGTGGCCTAAGTACCCAAATATGCAATAAATACCCGGCGCCTCCACCAACCCACGATATTACGTCCAAACAGAACGTATTTTTATTTTTGTATTCCTCTTAGTACTAGGCACCTTTGCAAACAACGAGACTTAAGCCCAGAGAAACGTTTTTATTGTATTATTTATTATTATGGTTTATTAAGTACAATACAAAACTTGTGCTTCATATATAATATGTATCGGATGATGGATACAATGACCAATGGTGCGCATACTAGTTAAAATTATACCTTTTAAACAGCATTTTTTTGCATTTTTGTTTGCATGAAATTTTTATTGCTTCCAATATTTTCTGGAGTATATTTTTTATTCTGTTGTTGGATAAACTAGGAAACGCCAAAGTCGTTGTAAGACGAGTGAGTGAATCATGTGTTTCGTGTCGTTATGGTCGTCGTCGTTGGGGAGGTCGTCAAGGAAGAAGGAGGGGTCCCCGACGACGACTACCAGAGCTCGCCTCTAGTTTCGAGGAGTAATAATATACTCCTCTACTTACCAGCTGACGTTTGTAAAATAGAGTTCGTTCAGGCGCCAGCCAAGCTCATGCCAAATGTTCTAACAGGCCAACCGAAGCGTACGCCTATCTAGACTTCCTATCCTAGGCCTATGACTTTATGACAAAAAAAACAAAACATGTGATGATAAACACCGGCTTTTTTATCCGTCACCGAAATCATTATTGTTTTTTTCATTTTTATAACCATGGCTGTGGCGTTCTATACATATGGCAAAACATTTGCAATCTAGGTTCAAATTTTTAACAATTTTATTTCTTGTAGATTTAAATCGCAACGGATTTTTTTCATTTTGTTAGCACTTCTCAGTTACCTGGTCACGGACGTCTGTTTAATATTTCAGCTCAATCTATTTGGTCGTTCGGCCGTATGGGACCGGACAAACAGACACGTTAGGCCGCGTTCACACTAATTGGTTTAGTTATAAGGGGATAGGACATACGTGTTAATTTTTTTACGTTTTAGTCTTGAGAAATTGTTATAACAAAAACTAAATTCTTACGACGGACCAATCAGACGTCAGTAATCCTTAGGACGACCAATGAAAAGGAGTAACTTCATTATGACAGGCCACTGAAACATACTTACCAATCAGGATATCGGATTTCTTATAACAAGACTAAAACAAAGTTGTGTGAACGCGGCCTCACAGACGAATTAATCTCGACGAAGACCCAATCAAGTAGCGTTAAAATATCCTCATTCGCTTCGCTCACTCGTATAATTAATAAATTCCCCGCCACGTGTGCTACACTTTCAAAAAATACCACAACAATAATACCTCTCTCTGTAATATAAATAATAAAATCAAGGACCCGGCACCTCCACCAACAATGTTATTCTTATGGAGCTAAAACTTTTCTGGCTCTACCCGGCACCTCCACCAACAATGCTATTCTTATGGAGTTAAAAATGTTTTAGGTCTACCCGGCACCTCTACCAATCTCATTTAACATTTTATTCGAATCATTTGTTTATTACATAAAATGATGAATTTGACTTCATTATAATATAATTATGGACTGTGTTGTGCATTTAATTCCCCAAAAATTAACTTGGAATAATGTGACTTTTTTCCCGTTACTTTTTATTTATTGAGCGAGCGTAGCGAGCGTCTCCACTTGACTCTTGTGGCTCGAATGTCTGTTTTTTTTTTTTTTTTTTTTTTCTGTTACTGCTTCGATACAGGTCGCACCGTTTCTCTGATCGACCTGAAATTTTTCACACATGTACATACCACCTAGGCGGGTTGCTGTATAGTTTTTGGACAAAATCCGATCGTTGGTTATAAAAAATAAAAAATAAAATAAAAAAATAAAAATGTTCCGATCGTTATGAAATTTTGCAGGGTCAATAAGTACATCATTCTCTCATATTTTCCAAATTTTCAGCTAAATCGGTCAAGACCTTAAAGACTTATTGGTAATCATAATTCGAAAAATGATGTTAAAAAATGAAGGAGGCAGTGAAGATACAAAGATACACTTTAGAAGGCATGACGTGAATTAGTACAATGCAAAGATCTTGGAATAGTATATAGTGTACAATGTCAATATCCAGTTAGGCCTACACTGTGTGATGGGCCTTATGGGAATGTCGTACTCGGGTCATGTTGCACGCACCGGTGCTCGCTCAACAACGCGTCCAACTGAGCGTTTTCCTAGTTTATTTAAAGTCTTATTCTTTTCAGTTAAAAAATTGATTGACAAAGGACAACTAAATAAATCTAATTACATAGATGCAGACACAACAATGAATTACAGTTAAGTAAATATTTGAAATAGTAATATTACAACAACAACGCATGAAAACACAACAATTTTGGTTACAAATTCCAAAAGGATATTGAATGGATGCAACAAGGAAACGCCAAAGTCGTTGTGAGACGAGTGAGTGAGCCATGTGTTGAGTACCCGGTAACATTCCGTTTCTTCCCCCTACCTAAGGCCTCCCGTTATCATAAGCTAGAGTGGCGCATTATGGCCTTACAGTTGACGCGCCCTTATTGCAACTAAACTCAAAAACCCAATTATTTATACCAATATAATTATTTTACTTAAATGCAAATGTTCCCATGTACTCAACACATGGCTCACTCGTCTAAAAACGACTTTGGTGATTTCCTAGTCTAGTTGGCTAAGGCGCCTTTATACCTGAAATGTGAGAGACCTGGGTTCAATCCCTTGGTCGGGAAAGATTTAGTAATTTCTGGATTGTATTTTACTAGGAAAACGCTTAAGTCCCGCCGCGTTGTTGGATGAGCGTAATTGGTGCATTGAGCTGCATTGAGTTATGCGAAGATTTTTTTTAAATTAAATTAAATTAAATTAAAAATTAACTTAATTTTTTTAATAAATCGTAATTTTTACGTAATTTTAAAAAAGAAAAAAATCGTAAAATTGCAATTTTCATAAGAAATAATTATTCAATTGCGCTCAAATTTTACACGAGTATATTAATTCATGAAATTAAGGTTCTATAAAAAATCATTACAATAGGATAAAGCATGTAGGTGTTATATGTCAAAGAATTGTTTTAAAAAGAAAAAAACCCGTAAAATTCCGATTTTCATGAGAAATAATGTTTCGATTAAGCTCAAATTTCACACGAATATCTTAATTCATAAAATTCAGGTTCTGTTAAAAAATCATTACAATCGGATAAAGCATGTAAGTGTTATAAGTCGAAGAATTTTTTTAAAAATCGAAAAAAATCGTAAAATTGCGTTTTTTATAAGAAAAATTTTCCCGATTGCGCTCAAAAACGTGGCAGTTCTAAGTTCAGAGATTTCGAAGGCCTCCATAAAATTTCATCGCAATCGGAGTATCGGTTTAGCCGAAATCGTGTTAACAAACACACAAAAATACAAAAATACAAAAAAAAAAAAAAAAAAAAAAAACATTCCGGATTTTTTTCTCCAGTGTAGTGAAATGGAATCTTCGCTTCGCTCGCTACGCTCATCCAAAAAATTATAAAACATGTTTTGAAATACATATAACGCAGTGTAGTCTATCATCTGTGACAATACTATGGAAAACATAGCCAATACGAATTACGTTTAAAGATTGCAAGGTTTATTCAATCTTCCAGCTCTATTTGGGGGTACCTTGAGCGTGCAAGATTCGATACACCTTGGGCACTGCATTTCACAGCCAGGCAAATAAAAAACAATTTTTTATAAAAAAAAACAAAACCATTGTCGTTAAAATAGTTCCTACACATCGCAGCCTATTTTTCAATTTATTGCTTCTTGTAGGTTTAAATCGCATCAAATCTAGCTGATTTTATAAGCAGTTCTCAGTAAACTAGCACCGGATGTCTGTTTAAAATTTCAGCGCAATCTGTCTAGCGATTCGGATGATTTTCGATGTACACACACACAGACCCACCCTCAGAATCACAGAAGAGCCGGTTTTCTTTAATGGTTTTCTCAGTCGCTTCGCTCCCTCGTTTAATTATCTGTCAAAGTTAATCACCCTTAATAATGAGTTTGTATAAGCTTTAAGTTGGTCGATATCATGGTGAGAACCAGTAAAACTAGCTATGATAAGGTGTATTCTGGACCTTAGATACCGTTTGTGATCATGATTGGAAAGCTTATCCATAAAATATGTAACTGCTTTATTTCTGGTGGGAAACCTGTCCAGGGTGCAATGTATGCCCCTCTTTAGGTGTCTTTCTAGGTATATTGAAGTCAGATTCAAACCCTTGCATACTTATTAAAGCCTGATAAAAAAAAATCCCTCAGTCAGGACAGCCTTTCCGGGATTCGAACCCGTGACCTCCCTAATCAGTCTCATCCCAACACAGTCGGTCAATTTGGTTTTCGACTTTTGACAGAAAAATCTTTCAAAGATCGAACGCTCTTAAAGGGGCTATTACCTCAAAAAAAAATTTACCACATAACCTATAACACAATACGACACTAAAATGACCATTTAAAAAATTATATCTTGTAACTGTGATTTTAGACGAGTTTTTCAATTTTTTTTTTATCCAGAAATTTGGGAAAAATTGGTGTTTTGAGAAATTTCTTAAATCAGTTTTAACCAGCTTCTTTTATGTTCAACATAATATAATACTAGAACATCAGACCAATATAAAATGGCCCTTTATAACATCGTGTCTTGAAACTGTGCACAAATACATACTCTCAAACACACAAAAATATGCATTCCAAAATCACACCCCTTCTTGGTAATCAGCATATTTTGCCCGAACCACTTGCCCAAATTACAAAAAACAAAACAAAGGGAATTTGCAGAAAAGGCTGTAGAGTACGTCAATAATGGCCAAAATTTTTTTGATCAAAATCCTCCAAGGTCACGGGGCATAAAGATCGTCCCAATGTTATTTCTTATCGGAGGTTTTTGCCGATTGAACCTACCTCGAAAAATACCAAGTTAGACAATTTTTTTTCGTTTCACGGTGGACTCAATAATTTTTCAGTTAATTGCTAAATTCATTACTGGTTAGTCTTGAATGACATATATTTGTTTAGCTTAGCGGGTGAATACCCCTTTAACACTTAAAGAGTGTATTTCCCCCACCAACCACCCTCTTGAAGGTGTTCTCATTACGTCGTACGCCACCTTGTTTATAACCCTACTCCCCATCAATGTTCGCTGAGTCAACTTCTTGCATCATTTGTGCCTCCCATAGTCCGTGGAACAAGCTGCTAAAACTATAGGAACATTTCAAATCCGGAAACCAGCACCAAAATTTAGGAGCAGGTAAAAGACATATTTTAGAATGTTATTTTCACGGGGGACACGCATGGTAGCAAATAAGTCACCAGTCATGGCGTCCACAAGATGGCCGCCAAAATAATTCTTAAAATTGCTGTAACTCGAGAAATAATCATCAGATTTGGATAAACTTGGTTTTGTTTTATTCGGTTTTTAATGCTCTACAAAAAATGTCATTTGAAATTTTACCGTAAATACAATAGTTTTAATTATATTTATATATTATTACAATGTATTGCAATTATAGCACATTTAATAATAATAATAATTTGATCTTTATTGTCAACGGGACCGTAGTCCTACAAGTGCAATATAATATAATAATAAGAAAGCTTCTAAAAATACGTATTGTTCTACTAGTTAACTTAAGCTAGACTAAATTAAAGTAAATTAAGTGACTATTGTATAGTGCAGAAGGCATAAAGTTACGATACAGGTCATAGCAAAATTTATGACATTTAGAAAATACATTTCGAACTAAAAATGTATGTAGGTCTATGTGTGTATAGATGTAAATTTAAGAAAATTACAGATTGTATATATTTAAAACTTACAGAATAGTTTTTAATTAAGGTTACAAGACTATGTAGGTTTTACTTTTATGCAATATTATTCTAATTCTATATACAGTACTAAGCAAATGCATCGTTGAGGAATACTTTTAGAGTACGTATTTCAGTATTGTTTATGTCCAGTTCAGGGTAGCGGCTTAAAAGAGAGTTGTAAGTTAGCTGTATTCTATTTACACATGAGTATTTAAACAAGTCGATGCGGCTCCGAGGAATAGCGAAAGTGAGTTGATTGCGAGTGAACCTAGAGGGAACATGCAGGTTCACTAGGCACAACAATTGCGAGTCGATTTGATTGTGCAATAACTTGTATAGAAATATGACGTCAGATGCCTTGCGGCGATTTTCCAAAGTTGGAATATCCAGACTTTTGCACAGGGTGGTGTAGTCGGCTCTATGGTACACAATATTATTTTTAAAACACACGAATTTTATGAACTTCTGTTGGACGCGCTCAACACTTTTGGTTTTCGTCACATGGTGGGGGTTCCAAATCACACTGGCGTAATCAACTTGTGGCCTTATTAAGGCCATGAACAGTTTTCTAGTAGTGTTAATAGAGAAGTCCCTGGCACAGTTCCTCCTCATAAAACCGAGCATTTTTAGAGCTTTGGGTATTACCTGCCCTAGATGTGCATTGTACGATAGATCGCTGGCAATTTGTACACCCAGGTCTCGGATGGAGTTGACCTTAGCAAGCGCAAAGTTATTGAGATAGTAAGTGAAGTCTATTGTGTTTTCTCTTGTTGGTGAATGATATGAAGTTGCACTTAGTGACATTAAGATTGAGCCTCCACGTTTTACACCAATTTGAGAAAGTTTGGAGTTCTTGTTGCATTTGTTCACAGTCGTTGACGCTACTCACTGGGCAGTAGACCTTGAGATCGTCAGCGTACATGAGGCATTTACTGGTCTTGAAACATGATGGTATATCGTTAACGAATAGTGTGAACATCAGAGGGCCTAGAATTGAACCTTGGGGCACCCTGAAGTGACAGGTTCAGTGTCAGAAGTGCCGTCATCAATCAGTACGCTTTGTGTTCGACCAGATAGATAACTAGATAAGAGTTTATGTACTTTACCACATATTCCGTAGCCTTTCAGTTTGAGTAGTAGGAGGCTGTGGTCTACACTGTCGAATGCTTTGCTGAAATCGGTGTAGACTGCATCAACTTGACTTCCGTTGTTTATGTGAGATGCAATGTCAGTCGTGAACTGGGCCAGGTTAGAGACTGTTGAGCGGTGTTTTACGAAGCCGTGCTGCTCAGGTGCGATGTGACTAGCCACGTGGTTGAAGAGACGTTTGTGAAGGATAGATTCGAAAACTTTTGAGAAAGTGGAAAGTAACGAAATTGGCCTGTAATTAGCTACGTTGAATCGGCTACCCTTTTTGAGCACAGGTGTGACAACCGCGTGTTTCCAGCGAGTAGGGAACACACCAGTGTTTAGGGATGCATTGAATATTATTGCCAGAGGTTTTGAGAGAGAACTTCTGCAGTATTTAATTACATTTATTGGTATTTTATCGGGACCCGGAGATTTTCCATTTTTTAACTTTCGCAGGCAATCTTCAATTTCACGTGCTGTGGTGGTTAAGGACGGTAGACTTTCGGTTGAGTACGGTGAGAAGGGTGGGGGATCGAGCGGATTCACAGGGGGTGGAAGAAAAGACGTTTTAAAGAAATCAGAAAATAATTTGCTGCATGTAGATGTGTCGCAGGCCTTTTGCCCGTTGTACTCGACTGCAATAGGAATTCGCCTTGTTCTTGTTTTGTGCCTCACGAAACTCCATAAACGAGCGGGATTTTCAGACACTGATGCGTCAATTTTACGCATGTATTCCTTATATCTGTTAATTTTGAGTTTTTGAAAGGCAGTACGTTTAACTTGAAACTCAATTTTGTCATTCCCGTGTTGAGATCGCTTCCAAGCCCTGTGAGCACGGTTTTTGTTTTTAAGGGCCGCAATCGTCTCGCTGTCGTACCAGGCCGGGTATTTTCTGGGGTTGACTTTAATTTTTGGTACCGTATCTGCGATTACCCTCATTGTGATATTATAAAATGCATCACAGATGCTGTCAACATTACCTTTTTCCATGGCACTCCAATCAGCTGACTCGAGGTTTTGATTGAGTACGTGGAGGTCGGCCTGTCTCCAGTTGAACCTGTGGTGGTTTGGTGGTTTGTGGTTGACGCTCGTGACAGGGATTGCTATCTCGGTGGTGAATGCTTGGTGGTCGGAAGGAACAGCTTGGTCCGTAGGTTTCACGGTGATTTTAAGATCAGGGTTATTGACAAATAATAGGTCTAAGAAGTTATTATTGCAAGTGGGAAATGGATTGCGTTGAATAAGGTTGAATTCGTTAATTATCTCGTAGAATGATGTGCCTGTTAGAGAATTTATTTCGGTCGCGGGATGTAGGTGTTCCGTGTCTGCATTGCGGGAAAGCCAAGAGATTTGAGGCAAGTTGAAATCACCGCACAAAAGAATATTGTCCAGGGGTCGAAGGCGGGACTGCACGCGCAGCAGAGAAGCTTGTAGGTTGTCCAACAGATCGACAGATGTAGGTGGGGGCAAATAGACGCATCCAGCGAAAAGGCTAGAATTTGCATTGATTGTGATTTCGACCCATACAATTTCACAATCTTCAGATTCGAGGTCCTCACGTCGCTTAGACTGTAGATCTGCATTCACAGCCATCAAAACTCCCCCGCCTCGTTTAGTTTTGGCGTTACAGGTCTGCGTTCGGTCCCTGCGGTGCACACTAAATTGGCCACTGTCGAGTATTTCACTGTCGAACACGTTATTATTCAGCCACGTCTCAGTGACACACACGATATCCGATTCACTGTTGTCCGAAAAGTAGAGATTGAAGTCAAGTAATTTTTTATTTGATATACTTCTAGCGTTCATGTAATAGAGAGATATTGTATCGCGCGGTGTCCGTCTAATGTGTTGCGAGCGTACGTGGTGGGTCACCGGGCCGGGGTTCACTTGGATGTCGCCGGCAATTAACAGAAGACACAGGGCTTGAAACGCCAGCGAGGGTGGGTTGCGAACCCTGCGACCAGGTCTGTTCACTGGCGAGGGTGGTGGTGTTTTGCACTTGGCTGCCACGGAAGACGACGCGAGACCGGCGGAGGCGTATGCTGAGAAATTAAAACACCTGTTTGAGTAATGAATTAATGAACTGTTGTAGTTGAAACTTTTGCACTTGTCACTTTTTGCCATTAACTTTATCGAGCCTACCGCCAGAATTAGAATACCGAGAAGAACTATGAGAAATACTGATTTGTTTGAAGAGCGAAAAACTCGCGTGTCTTTACCGGGCGCCATATTGGCTTGTTTGTGTGTTTGGTATACATATAATTATTTATACGTAGAAATCGTTAGATTGTCATAAAATTTTCAGACTATACTAAAATAACGCCAATAAATCCAAAATTTTAGGTCCCAAAACAAAATTCTTGCAAATTTTTGATTAATTAATTAATGAAATTAAGCATTAATTAAAGTCCAATTAAAAGTCTCTTATTCACGTACCAAAGTCACGTAGTGTATCACACAAGAACAATATGACCACAATGAACCAAAAAAATACTAGTTCCAAAAATTAATTCCAATCACTTTCCTATTAATTCAATTAATTCAATTAATTAAAAATAATGACAATAATCTCAATTAATTTCGTAAAATTAACACAATGTGGTCGACCTTGGAATCATTTTTAAGCTAGTTTTAAGACGAATAAATGTAATGAAAAAAATAATTAATTAAATCAATTAATCACCGAATTAATTACATTTTAGTTAAATTATCTCACTTTTGACATATGTCTTGTCATGTTTACCTAAAACTCGATCGATCGTCATAAAATTATACCACTTTACTAACATAATGCCAATGAATCCAAAATGTCATGTCACGAAACAAAATTCCTATAACTTACTGATTAATTAAGTAATTAATTGAAGAAATTCTTTAATCTCAATAATTGTTGTTTACAACCACGTAGCACATACAAAATGCCAACAGGAGTATTAATTATAAACAATACGAGTATAATTTTAGAAATAAATAGTCCCAAAATGAAGTTCATTCTATTTTCTCGTTAATTGACTTAGTGCATTAATTAAATTAATTGATTTAATCACCATTTGTTGTGTAAAATTAACACAGCCAAACTAGGAACCATTTGCAAGCTTATTTTACGGGAAAATAAATTTGTGGTGGATTCAATTAACGGGAAAGTAGCATGAACTTAATTTTGGGACTATTTATTTTCAAAATTATACTTGCATTGTTTATATTTGATACTCCTGTTGGCATTTTGTATGTGCTACGTGGTTGTAAACAACAATTATTGGGATTAAAGAATTTCTTCTATTAATTACTTAATTAATCGGTAAGTTATAAGAGTTTTGATTCGTGACATGGCATTTTGGATTCATTGGCATTATGTTAGTAAAGTGGTAAAATTTTATGACGATCGATCGAGTTTCAGGTAAACATAACAAGACATATGTCAAAAGTGAGATAATTAAACTAAAATGTAATTAATTGAGATTATTGTCATTATTTTTAATTAATTTAATTAATTTAATTAATAGGAAAGTGATTGGAATTAATTTTTGGAACCAATATTTTTTTGGTTCATTGTGGTCATATTGTTCTTGTGTGATACACTACGTGACTTTGGTACGTGAATAAGATACTTTTAATTGGGATTTAATTAATGCTTAATTTCATTAATTAATTAATCAAAAAGTTAGAAGAATTTCGTTTTGGGACTTAAAATTTTGGATTTATTGGCGTTATTTTAGTATAGTCTGAAAATTTTATGACAATCTAACGATTTCTACGTATAAATAATTATATATATACCAAAAAGTGCTATAATTGCAATTCATTGTAATAATATATAAATATAATTGAAACTATTGTATTTACAGTAAAATTTCAAATGACATTTTTTGTAGAGCATTAAAAACTGAATAAAACAATACCTGGTTTATCCAAATCTGATGATTACTTCTTGAGTTACAGCAATTTTAAGAATAATTTTGGCGGCCATCTTGTGGACGCCATGACAGGTGACTTATTTGCTACCATGCGTGTCCCCCGTGAAAATAACATTCTTAAATACGTCTTTCACCTGCTCCTAAATTTTGGTGCTGGTTTCCGGATTTGAAATGTTTTTACGCTTGTTCCACGGACTACCAGTCCCAACAATGAATTGAGTGTCGTAATACCACGGGTAGCCTCGCTCAGGGGACTGATAAATGATTCAGGATCCTCGCGATGCCTGGATTAGGGGGTAGTTTTACAGCAGAGTGGCAGGGCGCGTAGTGCTGGGATATTCATGAGGGTGAGGGTAAATAACACATCAGGTGGCGACCAGGGACGGCGCTTAACACACCCACTAGCCGAGGACTCTAGTGCATGTATCGCCGTCGGACAGATAAATTAAATGTACAAGGATGATGGCTGAGAAGTTGGCTGAATGAAAGAAGGACTTTAATATATTTAATACAATTTTTGGACAGTAAAGAACACAACGAATATAGTGCAAAATAAAATTTTGAATTAATATTTTAAAGTTTGATTACAACACAATAATCTTATATCTGGAAATGAGGTTTTCTGAAATAACGTTTGAAATACGATTGGTTTTGTCAGATGGCACAAATACGAGTTCAGTACAGGTAACGAAAAAAATAGTACTTTATTACATAAACCAATTCCCCTTACACTTAGGTAGAAGACAATGATACAGTAATTTAAAACACTCACAGAAGGACGGTTGCACGGACAAGTGATGCATATATTATATATATATATATATGGGGGTCTTCGCTTTCCAATGTTTCAAAGTCAGTTACGTGATTGAGTAGGCTCTAATTAATACGTTTTTTTTTTAAATTTATGATAGAAAGTCACGTTTTTCCATGTATAAATTTATTTTGAAATGATTTTTGATAACGTTTCCTCTCATTTGATTTGAACAATAGAAAACAAAGTGTGATACACAATCCAAACATCCTCCTCTCTTGCCAACGAGACAATCCCGAGAAGTCTTAAGTGTTTTTAGAAACACGTGTTCAGTCAAGCTTTACTTTCATGTCTTACACTCATTATTCCCATATTATAAAGTTTTAATGATTTTAAATCGAATCATGCACATCGTGACTTATTAAAACTAAGTTGGGTAAGTTCTTTTGAAGTTTCTCAGTTTCTCAATCAAAATTTTGTTTCATATTTTTCATTAAGGAGACTCACACAAAACTTCACCTTCCAGGTTATTGCTAAGTTTTGAGATATTTTAATTACTAGTTCTAGATTTCCCCTGTCTTTTAACATTGCAATTGATCATTTTCTCATGCTATCATGTTCGGTCCCGCGTCTCTTCATTCCATGTGCTTTGACCTGCGAGCTACTGTGAATGACTTTTAAAGAGTAGAAGTTCCGGAGTTCTCACGTTACTATAGAGTTTATAGCCTCCTTCTTGAACCCACGTCTCGGTAAATACCCTCGCACAGGTCTCAATAGCCCAACATAAGACGATATGGACCAGCTTATAGGTAGCCTCGACGAGGCACCGTCCGCTACGATCATCGTGACCCTCTTTCTCAACGGTGTTTACCTCTTCGTCAAACTCATGGACGGGCGTAATGTCTGTCGCGCTACACACTCTCAGAACAAACACAGATTCAAAAAGTTTTGAAGTATAACTAGAATGGAAATTTATTTAGAAATAGTGTTTTCAAGAAATAAGTAAGAAGCTATATTAAATTCAACGGGGCCTTAAAACTGTGTTGTGTGCCTCCCGAAACCCAAACGAAAAACTAACCAATAATTTAAAATTAAATAAATATGTATTTCAATTAAATTTTGTTATTCCATAAGTTCAATTCCGACATAAAATTAAAAAATTAGCAAATAAAAAACCTACTGAAGCTTTCAAACTTTCTGTATTGGGTCTTTGAAATATATAACGTACACAATACAAAAGTAGAAGCTTAAAAGTTGTTTCAATTGCCGTATGTGTGTTTGTGAAAATATATAAAACTGTATTTTATAGGTTTTGCTGCTCGGAATTATTTCACAAGCCAGTACTTAAAATATGCAATGATTGTGAATATTATTTGGATCACGATATAACATGTTGAATTGTTGATCACAATTTTCTGCTCTGTTTGTTCGCTTTCAGTAAGTTTTATGGTGTTTTATACGAACGGTTATTGAAATCCTTTTTATTAAAAGATTTTAATTCTAACCAGATTATTTAAATGGATATACATGAATGGGATTCAGTAAATAACTGAATGAATAAATCCCACTTCTTTTATTATGTTACGGTTTATATTAAATTAATATCGTATCTCGAATCGTTTGGAATATTATTCACTCGTGGACGTTTCTTTTACTTCGCATTACAATCGGTATATTATTTTTATTAAAATATGATTGCCTTGAAATCAAGGACAGTAAATAACATGACAATATACTAGAAATTAATTATACACAATATTTAAAATTAAATATTACAAACCCATTTTGTATCCATATAATATGAAAATACAGAAACAAATTTTATATTTTAAAGGAAATGGTTATTAAATCATTGAATAAATGGGAAAAGAGGTATGTAAAGACATGTGGGTGGATATCATACTGCAAATTAAAAACACGTACAAATAATCTTGGTAGACTTTTAACCAAGAAAGCTAGAAGATCCAAGAAACCGTAGGGAGGAAGGAGCAATATGTAGAATGTTTCTTGTAAATCGTAGTGGAGACATAAATATGTGGAGTGGCTAGAAGATTACAAAATATAAAAAGCAAGGATGAGATGAACCAAAGAAGCACCCAACTCTTTGTTTTAAAGGACAAGTAAAGCAATGAACATATTATACAGGTGAAGCTCAAGAGTGACGCGCGAGACTTGATAAGGGGGGTGTCGGGTACTCGGTTCGTACCCCGCGGCCGGCAATCCTTCAATGCCTTCACGAGACTGACATGTACACGGCACGCTCGTAAACACTCAAATTAAGATGAACAACGCTCTGGAGAAAAATTGAAACTACATACGCGAATTCTAAAATGCACACGACACAGATTCTTTTATGCAGAACCATTGCAGAACAACATACAACATACAACATAGCTAAATGTAATAAGCCTTACTATTCAGTCAACGCGACGGGAGAAACCTCTTCTTGTTCCGTTGCGTCGACTATATGCGTAACCATGGTGTATTGTAGGGTTTATTACATACTTTAATTCTGTTTGTTGTATGTTGTTCAGCATAAAAATATCTGTGTCATGTGCATTTTAGAATTCTCTTATGTAGTTTCGTTGTACATCTTAATTTGAGTGTTTACGAGCGTGCCTTGTACATGTCTGTCTTGTGAAGAAAAGTTTAACCAAGGATTTACTCATTCAAATATAGCTATAGTTTCATACAATGAGAGGAACATCTTATCGTCCGGCAAGTTTCCTACGAGACATTTCAAAGTCGTAAATAAAGTTAGTTTTAGTTTGTGTTTTTATTTGATCATTACTACAAACGATACAACAATTTGTGGATTTGTTTTGGCTTTATTTCTTAAATTCTAAAAAGTTCGACGAAATAATTTTAACCGTCTCGACAGCGACAACTAAGGAACCTCTGCTGGTGTCATGTTCCCCGACACAGCTAAGACGCTGCCCTAGTTCGAGAAGAGTCTGCAAACACGGCGCGCGGTTCTGAGTCAACACCGAACTAAACCCTGAGTTTACCCAACCTGGTCCTTGTTGTCCGTGGAAGAATATTGTTTACTTTGATATCGAGGAGAAACCAACCATAACGATAGATAGTGCATGTGGGCTTGTCTCTCAAACACAACTTTACATTGGGATGTCCTATATTTAAAATGTACTATTACTAGTCCGCTACGCGAACGCTTTTTCCAGTCGCGTTGGTGGATAAGCTTTTATGGTTAATTAATCTTTGCCCTTAAAGTACGAATTTATGAGAAATATTTCTTCGATTGTCCCCAAAATCATGACACATGTAAGTTCCGTAGTTTCGAAGGTTCCCATAAAGTGTCATCAAGCTGATGCAAGTATAAGTGGTGAAAATAAAGTGTAATTTTCGTTTTGCCCATAAGCGGCGTATTTTTCGGAAATGACGTAAAATATATCTAAAGTTCGAGGACATGATAAGATTTCACCAACGTTTGGTGGTTTTTGTATAGCCAGCCTTCATTGATGAAGATATCAGTACATGAGTAGGCGACGAGGCGTACTCTAACTTTAAAGGTCGTTGTTCTTTGTTGGAACAGAATGATCATGTTCATCATCATATTAATATTTAAATAACTAAACTCAAACTACGCCCGGCTTTGTGAGGCTATACACCCTACATCAAAGAGGGGAGTTAGTTACTGGAAACTGGGCCTGATTGTTTGACAACACCACGTTCGATATTTACTTTCTAAATTATTGGCTTTACAAGGGAGGATTTTGAAATTAATATCCTATGCAGTGTGTGTATTTCCATCAAGCCCTTGATGTTTTGTATTCGCTGTTTAGTAAAGGAATAATTTATCGTGTTATGTAAATGAAGTAGAGTAACGAACGCAGTACATGTTGTAAGGTTAATGCTAAACAAAATACACATTTCAGCGATGAGTTAATATTTTGATTAAAATCGAGAATTTGCATTCCAGTTTTACTTGTTTGTTCTTCAATCGCATGTAAAATGAACCTGATTTGACTTTTCCCATGACTAAAAATTACATTTGGTGAAATTTTTCTAAATCATTGCAAAAAGAATATAATATACAAATACATTTTGTTAATTAGAAGTACTGATACACTGATAAACATACCGCCATCTTCAATCCTGCCTGAAAGTTTTTCAAAATTCTCTTCAGTCGTTAATGCGAATGCATGGGATTGGGTCTCTAAACAGCCCTCTGACTTTCCCTTCACATTGTCCAAACTTTAAAAAAAAAATAGTTAGACTCTTAAAGAGGGGCTTTAATAAACACTGGGCAGGTTTTGCACGAGAAGTTAAATTAATGAACATCTTTATAATTTGAACGCGGTTTACAAATGGTATTTAACGGTCTACACTTATATTTAAATACATAAAAATTAACAATTTAAATTGTTTAATATCACTATTTTACTCGTCAAATTAAAACAATCTTAGATAGTGTGAACGTTGAATAAACCTCCCTCAGCTCATCATTAAGAACTGTATTTCACCGTCTAGGGAGTCTTGCTTGAGTGAAATCCTCCCTCACCGGCGGAGCTAGCCAACTCAGTTTGCTTCGCGGTCTCGCAGTAGTTTTCCCTTGTTAATTGGCTGCCTCATGATAATCAGTATTCAAAGTGGCGGTTAGGCAGCCTAATTGCCACCCCCCCCCCCCTCACTTTCATCAACATCACCCGACGAGAGTGACGAGACAAGAAGGCCGACAACGGTGGCTCGGCCGATAGAGATTGATTCTGGACAGTCAGTGACGTTCACCTATCACTCTTAATATAAAGGAATACATTCATAATATACATACTAATACCGGAGCAACAAACATAATTTTAAAGCATGTTCTTTCATTGAGTGCATTGTTTATCAAAATTACACTTTTGATTTGTATTTTTGGTTTGGTCAATGGCGAGAACAACATTGATATTTTGAAATGAGATTTGTATTGTTTTTTGACGAAAAGAACCAGCCAAGCGAAAGGGTTTAATTTTAATAAGCTTACGGCTTGGGCTATAGAAATTAAATAGAATCACTTCCTCAAAATTATATAATTTTGAATATAAAGCATTTCATTATTCTGTTTTCGTTATTAAAATATTTCCAAAGGGGTTGGCTGTTGTTATGGTTGTTAAAAGTTGCACATTAGTCCCCTCGAGCGTGGAGAAGCCGAGGGTTGAAACTTGAGGCCTGGCTCTCGTACAACGACGCTTGAAACTTTCCGTGACGTCACTGCGACCAAGCTGTTGATTAGCCCCAAGGAAACAATGCGAGGACCACACTAGAATGCTTACGGTCTGCTGACTGCTACGTCCTAAAGGGGCCTCACACTTCGCTACATCTCAGATATAGGTAGAGCGTAGTCAGTGGTGAATTAAGGCTTTTTAACTTGGGAGTGAGTTTAATTCAATGTATTGGACGCTTACCTAACTAACTATTAATGTACGATAACCAGGGACATCTAGTCTTGACTTATGGGAGATCGGTTAGCTTATTGTGACCGACAGTTTGGCTCGAGCATAAAGCGCGCGACTCTGATTTGGGAGGTCCCGGGTTAACATCCCGTTGAGACCGGCAATCCTGACTGAAGGTTTTTCCGAGGTTTTCCTCAGTCGTTAATGCGAATGCAAGGGATTGAGTCCTCTTAAACAGCCCTCGGACATCCCTTCACAATTGTCCTATCCTCAACATACCTATAGTTAGACATCTGGACGAGGGGCATGAATTGCACCCTGGGCAGGCTTCCCAAAAAATTATTATTAATTCATAGCTTATTGTGACGTCACTTTTCTATTCGTCCGTCCGTCCGCGTGTACCAAGAGTTCGTGTGTTTGATACTCGCTTGAGCAATCCTGTCTCGTATTTACCCCGGAAAATAATCATCAGTCAAAATGGAGAATAGTGGGGTTTTTGTCGCTTAAAACACGATGTGGAAATTCATTCACACATTATCATCACACCGTTAAACTAAATATTAACCACACTAACAATCATTTGGGAAACCGGTTTAACTAAACTAAATATTAACCACACTAACAATCATTTGGGAAACCCGGTTTAACTAAACTAAATATTAACCACACTAACAATCATTTGGGAAACCACGTTAAAACTAATCAAGCTCATGCGAATTTCTACCAAATAATACAGCTCTACCTAGTAAACCATCAGCTACTTTTTCCTGTATTTAGCTTCAAATAAACCGTCCATTTCCTATTGATTATTTAATTGGAATTTCTCGTTCGTTGTAACATACAATTTTGAATCATTAATCTAAACATCCTATAGGTGCAAGTATAGCTTTTAACACCAGCGTTTCAATACTTAAGCACGAATTTAATGGGTAAAAGTGAATGTTGCTAAATTATTTTAGACCTCAGTGTTATGTTCCATTTTCTTATAACCTACACGCATATCAGGTAATCCTCCCCACAAAATCAACGTATTCGCACTCATTGCACGAAGTGTCCGCCTTTGCCATTATTAACGTTGGATTAAAACCATGAGATCGTTAGTTCGATGGATTTAAAAACGTTCTTGGCGGAAAGTTTCGTTTTGGATTACAAATCGGTAACATTCAACGTAAACTTTGACAGGTTGTTAATTCATTGTTTTCCGCACCAAAAAAACATGAAAATCAAGCTAGAAAAATGTTGTATTTTAACGTAACATAATTATTACATGGCAATAAGTTCATATTTTAACACGTCAAATTGATTAACGTCTTTTGTTTTTAACTACTTTTATAATATACTATTTTTGATTAAAAAGATAGGGTGCCAACAGCTTACCTTAGATGGAGTAGGCGCACTGCGAAAGATAGTATAAACACAAATACAGAAATAAACAAATTAACTACATAATGTGTGTGTTATATTGTGTTATATTATGTAGTTAATTTGTTTATTTCTGTATTTGTGTTTATATTATCTTTCGCGGCGCGCCTACTCTATTTATGGTAAGCTGTTGTCAACCTATCTATTTATGTTATTTACATGATCCAGCCTTTTGGCATTCCTTTCAAACACAAATAACTATTAATTTGTATTACATATTATTTGTTTTATTAAATTTTTAAGCCACACAACGATATAACATCATCTTTACTCATCATAAAGGGATGTGTTAAAGTTTTACCATCATAACTTACCAACTATATCAGAGTCAAATATGAACCAACTTAGATGAGCACGGATATTATATTGCTTTTCTTCTATAAAAACAAAATAACATACTTCATTGACTTTATTTATAGTTATTTTATTTTATTTATTTTTAATATCGTTGTTAGCTTAGTGTGAGCTTACCTTGCGACACTGCTCGTTGTTATTGGCGTACTCTAAATAAATAAAAATAAATAAATTGTATTTAGAGTCTATCCACTCAGTTATATAACTGATTTTCAGTGGAGGACTTTAAATCAAAGCGACCAAGCCAACCTTGTAGGCCCCGACGCAATCGACGAGTGAGCGATAACCAACCAAAGATCGATTTTTTATTAGGAAATAAAGCAATCAGTGGTATGGACAGTGCGAACACCCGCGAATCAACGCCAGAATCAACAAAGTGTGTGCTTCGTTGCTAGGACGACTCCAAAGTCACCGTTTACAAACTCCTAAGACACGAACTGATGGACTTAAGTCCAAATCAGAAGTTAAAAAACTACTGACTTTAGCGGGAATTGAACCCTGGACCTTCTGCATTGGAAGCAGATACGCTAACAACAAGACCAACGAGCCACACACAAGACCAACGAGCCACAAAATAGCCTTCTTTGTTTGCATCACATTCACGCACTTTTTTTATGCCAGTGGATTCATTTTATGTTTTTCCTAAATGTAGATTAATTGTTATTAATAATGACCGGATTTAAACCAACTCTAAGCAAACCCCGTGATGAAGGATCGAATCTCCCACTCACACACCACCACAAACATTACTTAACTTCGCAATCATGACGGAATGTACTTGTAAAAAGAAGGTGATTTGCTCTTTTATTGACAGCTTTATATTATCAAACTGAATGAATGTGATGATTGAACGGGACGGATGAATGACTAAGTTAACATAGTTTGTATTCAAAATTAGTATACTTACCTCTTATCTAGGAATAATTTAAATAATATCGATTATTTGCTGTATTACACAATATTTTCATGTTTATAAAGTTGGATGGTAGAGAAGTCCCAACTGACCTTAATCACGCCTTAAATGAAGACAATCTATCTATATATCTCTCCCTCTTCCCCCCCCCCTCTCTCTCTCTCTCTCTCTCTCTCTCCTCCTATCCCTCGAATATTATGCCACGTTTGTTTTAGCCCTGCGTGTTTAAAGTTTGAACTGGCTAAGCATCATTAAGATGTATTCATGAGTTGTGTCAACATTCACCTTACAACATGCATGATCTAATTAAGCTCGCCAGTCACAGCCGCAACCACCATCAGTTAAACTTTACTGGTTAATTGAATAAAATATATAGAACATTCGTAGAACATGCTAAAATGTAATAAACACTAACAGCAGAGGAGTTGGTTCAAACAAGATATATTCTGAATGTAGTAAACCTGTATGCAATGTGGTAATTTATGTATAACGGAGGTTTTAGGAAACAAATAACTGCGTTACCGCAAATAGAGAGCAAAGCTTGTACACACATGTTCCACTAATGGTCGAGATGACAATTACAAGAAACTATCATAAATTTCTGGGGAACTAACCCGACCCCAACCCTTAATGTAACCAAAAACATTCCGCAGCATCCTTGTAAAAGGGCAATGTTGGAGGTCATGTTCGTTTTTTATCGTGAGACAGACGGACGGACAGAGAAGTGTTACAAATACGAGACTTTTCCTCTCTTATTAGTATTCTAACAATTCAAACGGATACAAAAACTCTCAAAACAATGTCTTATTTGTAAACCCATCACGATATTGCCTGGTGCGCGCGTGGAATCTTATTAGATAAGAAGTTTCGCGTAAATTCAAATTAAAGTTTTTATGGCGAACGGAGAATCGTTTTGTCGGTTTAAGTCGTTCGTGAAAACGTTAAGTAGAGTGTTGTAAAGGCACACTTACTTCTTAAAGCCCTATACCGCGTAGCCAAACCCATTTTAAAAGTTTAATCAAATCTCTCTACTTCTTACCCTAGATGAAGAAAACATGATCACACATAAAGTAAGTTATTTACTTCCATAAATATCTAACCTCTAATCGAGTTTGAGCTTAGGACACGAGCTGTAATATATTTAAGAGGGTTTCAGCAAGTTATTACTTTTGTCATGAGTTTAAAATCAATAAATTGTACACGACGTCCTTGTAATAAAACAAGCATCTTTTAATTTCATTATCATTCTATTTGTCGCTTATTAATAAACATATCGAGAGATCAAATTATTATTTTTATGTGACAAATTATCGTTGGTATACACTATTTATAAATGGGAGCCTTATAAAATGTTGTCAAGATGTGTGTTTATTTCGATATTTTGTAATATATTTTGCAATACTTATTACATAATTATAACAACCAGGGGCAGCTCTTTTTTCCTTCAACCTCTTGATAAAATATTATGTTATTATTTTGGGTCTGGAGAAAATAATAATACAAATAAGTAAGTGGCTATAGCTGTTTTATAGCAGCAGCTGTTGAGGAATCATCAGCGACACGGTTCAGAAAGTGGTTCTAAGATTTAGAAAAATTATGAAAAGGGAAATGATGGAAAATGAGTTTGTCAAGGAATATTAAGTCTTAATAATTTTCATACAACCACAAATTGTTAATTTTAGGTACTTGCCACCATTTAAACTACATATTTGCAAGGAAAAATAAAATTTTTTCTTATAGTTTGACCCGGCACCTCCACCAATCAATGTTTTTCCAGCAGATTCTCTATCTTAGAAGCAATAGTAACTCTCAATGCTTTACTTTGTTAAGTTTGCAATTCTTTGACCTACATTACGAGACCACGATGAAACAACTGTAATTTAACCTTTGTAGGGAAGTTTATCCCTGCGAATTACGTTCTCAATTTCCTGCCCGCATATTACCAACCTCTAGCCGTGAATCTTCTGGTGCGCCGCTAGGGACTGCCACTACACCGCACCGGAAATAGCTAGAATCACTAATAGGAAGTGCAGTCTATTCCAGTACAGTCTGGGGCATAAATCAATGGCTGTCATCACATTCAACAGTTTGGCGTTGCGGGAGTACCTATTACCCATACCTATTAGAAACCAAAAGCTATTGTATGATAAAGTTGGAGATGCACGTCTACGTTTATTAAGTTAGACGAAGAGAAAAAGGGGGTGAAGTGAAGAATGATGATGAAGGTCACCTGTGACCTTTCATTTTCTTTCCAGGCATAACACAATTAATAATTATTAAAGGACGCATGTCATTATTTCGCTTTATTAGCAAATTAGGTACAATTTTTATTCATCAAGCTGACGATGGCTTCGTAGTAACAGTCTTGCACTACTTATCTTAAGTTCTAAGCATTCCCACAAAATTTTTAAACGTAAATTTATAATAATTTTTTAAACATTGTATAAAAACCTTGTATGTTTATTTATAATACATGTACAAATAAATATAGAAACAAACACAATATACATTTAGATTATATATTATTTCTGATATTTTGTAGTATTTGAAGCAGGAAGCAATGGTATTACAGTTTAAGAGAGAAGAAACGTAAGATTTGGTAGCGAAAGTTCACAAATAACTTTTTATAATTAAAGTAAACTATCAAGTTAAAGGGGAAAGATCACCACCAATATTGAAACCACGCGAAATAACCTTATTTTAGTAATATCTCTCAAACCGTACGTAAAATCGAAAAAGGGCTACTAGGTCTCACGTAGTTTTGCTAGAACTACACCCTGCATGAAAAATTATTCAGATATTTTAATCAGTAGCGTTTTTAATTACGGATAACATTGACTTAATTTAAACCTTGATTAAAATTATTACTGGTTACGATATTTGAAAAAGGGTTTATGCCAGATATAGTTCTAACTAAACCACATGGGACCTGGTGCCCACCTTTTATTTTTTGTGTAGCATTTGTGATGTATTACTAAAATAAGGTTTTTTGCTTGGTTTAAATATTGGCGGTAGTCCTTCCTCTTAAAATACGAAAAATGATATAGAATTTAATACCATCCACCATTCGCTGAATACCCAACTGACAGATCTAACTATAAGTATTAACACCCTTTTTTACAACCATTTGTCACTAATCTTTGTACCGTTCATCGCCTATGTTTTGTAGCTAATTCTCTCCGGGCGTCATCCCGTCACTGTACACCTATAGTCACCCGTCAAAGCTATATCTCGGCCCCGGGGTGACCCCCTCGCGCTAGAGTGGGCCAGGCTTTATGTTCCGCGTTTGTTTGCTCCCCGGCGGGGTCAGGGGTCAAGCTTTACACAGCGGACGACACAAAGTTGGATAAATAATAGACTCGTGCGGTTTTATGGGATAACTCCGAGGTTTCCAAACTGTGTTCCGAGTCAGGGATGGTTCATAGCTTTGGTGGTGATCTTCGGTTGAATTTTTTTATATTTTGTTCATATTTATTTCATGACAACTGTATTATTCAGTGCATCATATAAATGTATCAAATAATGTAAAAGAGGCTCAACAATAAACTAAACTAAACTATGTCAACCTTACTATTAATATTAATTATTATTAATTGTCATTAATTTTAAAATAAACGGTTGAATTCCTTGAACCAACACTTGAAAGAACTGGTGTAATACTTCATACTCAGTATAGTATGTATTTAAAGCAACAGTGTTGTCTTCATCTTTTTGAGAGTAGTTACGTCGTTAACTAGTCTAATTAGTTTAATGATTTTTCTAATATTGTAACGTTGTAATTGTTTGTAGAATTCACTTCTTTTTTTTTAGAAAAATTAAATTTTTAATTTTCAAATCCTAAGAATGTCCCATCGTCAGACGAGCTCTTGACTGACGACGACTTATAAAAGAAATCCCGAAACTGAACAAGACGTCTCTGATTGGTGTTTCAGCTTCGTGCGCGAGGCGACCGGTTTCAACGTGGACATGCGCATCGGCATCCACACCGGCAACGTCCTGTGCGGCGTGCTGGGCCTGCGCAAGTGGCAGTTCGACGTGTGGAGCGATGACGTCACGCTAGCCAATCACATGGAGTCTGGGGGAGTCCCCGGCAAGGTGCACATCACCAAGGCCACGCTGCAGCAGCTCAACGACAGGTTCCAGGTGGAGCCGGGGGATGGAGGGGCGAGGGAGGGGTACCTGTCTGACCACAAGGTGGAGACCTACCTCATTGTACCGCCAGAGGTAAGACCTTAGGGCTGTGAGGGGAGGGGTACCTGTCTGACCATAAGGTGGAGACCTACCTCATTGTACCGCCAGAGGTAAGAACTTGCTGTGAGGAGGGAGGGGGGAGGAGGGGCGAGGGAGGGGTACCTGTCTGATCACAAGGTGGAGACTTACCTCATTGTGTTGCCAGAGGTAAGAACTTGCTGTGAGGGAGGGAGGGGGAAGGGAGGGCTATCTTACCAATAAGGTAGAGCGGTTCTCTCGTACCGTCAAGGTAAGACATTGCTATATGGAGGTAGGATAAACGGGACAGATAGGAGAGTAAGGGGAGTAAACAATTATCATAAACTGGACACTATGTTATCCTACTTTAAGAGGTGGGATCTTTTACGGGTGATGAATGGGAGAGAGATATAGAGACGGAGGGGGGGGGGGGAGAGAGGGGTTCAATTTTTCTAATATGGGTCCTCGTGCGCAATTATTGACATTGAAGTCCTAATCATGATCTTAATATAAACTTAGTCACCAAGGGCCTAAAATATTTAGAAAATCTTTTTTTAACGGTTTCAAAAAGTTAGAAAAAATGTAACGAATCAACTCACACGAAACATAATGTGTAATATACTGTGTAAAATACGGTCGAGGGCTCTCATCCTCAATGAAGCAGTGTTCGAGTAAACGGTAAAAAGGTTTTGTTCCCTCGTAATCAGTCTCACGGTTGCGTCTCATCAACCCGCCGTAAAATAAACCAACGGTTTTATTTTCTCCTCGTGTCTGTCTTTAAAATGAGAATCCTTTAATATGAGCCACACTTTGTTGTGAACCTTTGGTCGGCCTTCTCTCTGCTGAATACACAACTTCGCTCGCTAATGAAGTGCTGATTGCAAACTGAAGGCCTAGAACAGCTGAACTCACGCGGGACGAGCTTAAAGGTGAGCTCACCTTGAAGCGGAATCTCGCGGGCTTGTTAACGTGCTGACATAGCTGAAGGCATAGGTTAATGAGGCTCTAGCCCGGGGCGGCAAAACTCACTAGTCAGCCAAAATGGAATTTTCTCGTTTTTGTAAAGAAGTGTAATGAATGGATTGAACGGCGCAAATAAAAGAATGCTACCGGTTAGTATTGATGTAGCTTGAGAGAAAACTTGGATTCGACATGAAACAAGCCATTGCACAACGTGTCTAGTTCTATCTGAATCAGAAGTTCCCGGGTTCGACACCCGCCACCGGCAAACATGACTGAAAGATTATCCTAGAAAACTTTAAAGGAGGTAATGCTAATTCAGGGACTATTATTAATGTAAATGTATATTTATATTTATTGTTTTGATTGTTTTAACACATAAGAATGTGATATGTTTCTCGATTGAGTAAAGAGCATAGCATCTTTCACATAGGGGTAAATGTATAATACGCAATAACATCGTGTTTCCTTATTTTGAAGTTGATAATTGCACTGATTTTTAATAGTTTTGTTTTAGCAGTTTATCTAAAGTAAATTGCGATGTAAAGTACTTAGTCGCGTTTCCATAAGATAAAAGTTTGTTCACATGTATGAACTTCTGTTAAGTGTGAAGTTACTACATTACTTACAATACTGCCCGAGGTTAATCGGAGAAAATACTTTGTTAACTTCTTCTTAATAAGGTCATGAGAATAATCCTCGTCTCCAACGCTTGTTCTTAATAATTATATCCGCTTTATACCAAGAGAAGAAAACGATTTTGCCTCAAGTTATATAGCCGGTGCTAAGTCTCTTATCTTGAGTACTTACCCGCAAATTACTCACATAAACGTGAACATACGGTAAGTTCGTCCATAAATACAAGTCCTGTGAACGGCGTAAACTTTTTAATTGGGTTGAGGTGAAACATTATACGGTGTTGCCAGTTTCAACGTCGGTGGCGGGAGCTGCGCTAAGTGCCCGGCAAACTTTGCTCATTTCGCGCGGGACATTTACAGTGTAGTTTATGCGAATTTCTTGTTGACAGTGTATTCAGAGTATCGGAGCTCAACACAATGTATCACTAAAGTCTTTTGTGTTTTGTAATTCTCGTGGTTAATAAATTTGTGAGAAAGGTGTTTGTTCTAGAATTTAAAAAGTTACCTCACAAACATGTTGTTACATTTTATGTCCCTGAATCTGCTCTTAAGAGGGTATATTTGAGGTCTTACCTTCTTAATCTATAATTTTACGATGAGGTTCATAAAAGCTCATTAAATTTGTTGTGGATATTCTTTGAATTTTATGTCTATCCAATCTCAATTAGCTTCCAAAGTGCCAAAGCCTTGTACTTTTATATTTCCTTAACAATTTCTCATACATGAGTAGAAGTTCTTTATCCTCGTAACGTCTGTTTCAAAATATGTGACTAAGTTCTTGGATCTCATTTTGTTCTCTTTTTATCTTTGACGCTATTCATCTAGCCACACTGTAACACTTTAACATTATAACATTTAGTGGACTCGCTCAAGCTAACGCGGAGTCGAGTTTAATCTGTTTTATTTTATTTTGACTGGGATAACCGTAAATAATATATTGTAGCCTATAAAAAAAAGATGTAATTAAAGAAGCATTCAAAAGATCCAGTACGTTGCTTTATTAATATTGTTCTATGGATTTAGGGACAAAAATTTGCTGGATTTCCGCCATTCACTCTATTTTTGTAAACTTCGGAAATGTATTCCAAAAGTCTACTTTTTACAGCACATTTTTGTATCGAACCTTAAAGCAAGTTGAACGCAAATGTTATGCCAAAGTTAAACGATTTAATGGGAATGTTAAAATTATTAAAACATACAAACGGCAGGTTTTCCATTTACAATTACAGTGTACAAAATTAACCTACTTAAAAGTTCTCACTTCTCAGTAATGTTGATGTTTGCTCTCTGTGGCCTGGCCGAGTGTCTTATGTCTACCGTGTTGGGTTACAGAAGGGAGACACGTCAGACCCGGCTCTCGTCGACGCTAACGGTCAGACCCCCAACGCTCTGAGCACAGACGGTCAGCCCACCAGGAACCGGTCACCCAGTAAGATGACCAAGTACGTGGAGTGCTGGGGAGCCGACAAACCATTCGCTAACATTGCGGAGACTACACTGGCTAAAAACATTGGACTTACTGTGAGTATGTGGGGCAGAAGTGGCTTTTCATTTCATTTAAATACATAAACAGAAGTTAGATACTGAAAATTAGCGTTCAAACGTTAAAAGTTTAGATGACATTTCGTCAAATGCAAAAAAAAATTATTGATTTACTTTCTATTCTGCTGTTTTAACATTTAATTAAAAACTAGTTACTACATGTAAATCCAAAATAAGAAAAAAAATTGTTTCTAAGAAAACATTATACTACAACCCGGCACCTCCACCAAAATTTAAAAAATCTTAAATTATTTTCAAATTTATGTTATGATACAAAGTTTGTTGGTTTTATCCCAAAATAATAACAATCCTAGACGGATTTTTAAAAAAGAAATGGTTTGTATGCAATGTATGTAATTTTTTACTAAACGAGTTTACCTTGAGTAAAGCTATTGTCATCAGAAAGAGCGAGAACTGGGAGCATGATTAGATATTTACAATCAGGGTTATGCACACCATAACATTTTACACAATAATGTTCATATTATATTTCATATCAACAACAATTTGTTTGAAAAATAAAAAGTTGGTGACCCGGCACCTCCACCAATTAAAAAAAAGATTTAATTTAATTTATTATTGAGGTGGTTCTATTACATGTGGATAAATTTTGTATTTCTGTTGAGACAAACATGGTTTTTTTATGGAAACGAAGTTAATTCTAGTTATTTTGTTATTTTCAGAGTTACTCCATGATAGAGTCGAACCTCCTCCCCAGCAAGAACACCTGCCTCGAGTGCAAGTAAGTCCTCGTTCCACCTTCACTCTCCTCGGCTTCCTGCTACCCTGATCTAACTTCTGCTCTCCCACAGGAAGTGGTTCAACTCGGAGGAACTCGACCCGGTCCTGCTCTGGTTCAGGAAGTCCAAGCAAGAAACAGACTACAGGAACGAGCCGGACTCACAGTTCAAGTACTACATGGTCTGTGCTGTCCTCTTGTTCATGTGTATGGCCATCATACAAGTCATCACCATTCCACGGTGAGTACGGGTGCACTTACTGATCACTCTGAGTTGACGTATATTATGCATAATAATATAATATAGTATTATTATATCTCTTGTTTGTATGGGTTGTTGGTCTGAGAGGCTCTGCTTCTAATGCGTACTGTCCAGGGTTCGATTCCCGCTTTAGGCAGAAGTTTTTTTAACTTCTGATGTGGACTAAAAACCATTTTTAAATAATACGTTATTGAACATATTGGTTAAATATTGGTTCAAACAGCAAAACTTAAGTAAAGAAATATATCATGTTGGTTGAGTAGGGCAGTGTGGTACATTTGGGACAAAATCGAAACAAAACATCCACTGATACTTGCACTTACAACACAGCAGGCACTGTGAAAACATAAAAAAACAAATAGCACTAAGATAAAAGAATCAGTAATTGTCTTAGAAATGTGTAAACGGTGACTTTGAAGACGTCCTAGAAACAAGGCAATTAACCGACTTGATTGTGGTGCTGTCTGCGGGTGGAATCATGTCCATCTTGATTGATCGGTGTTTCTTACTAAAATATCTTGTTGGTTATTGTTCTCTCGTCGATGGTATCGGCGCCTACATGATTGGCTTGGTTTGCTTTAAAAATTAAATGTCCTCTTACTGTAAATCTGTTATTGTGACTGAGTGGGTAGACTCTAAATAATATGAATGTATAATTATTTATATAAATAAACAGATAAATAACTAACGCTATTGCAGGGGCGTTGTGCTGTGGGGCTCGTACGGCGCCACGCTGCTAGCGCTCCTCATCTTCATGTACCTGTGCTGGCTGGAGGGGTGCCGGCTGAGGGAGGGGATGCAGACCGAGACGCCGGGAGGTCAGACATCAGAGTACGAGGGAGGTCACGTGGTCAGTGGATGTCGGTGGCTCAGACTGGCTGTGTTCCTAGTCACCGTGTCGCTCATCGCCGTGGTACCCGTCATCACGTTGGTAGGTTGCATTTCTACAGTAAAGATTATATTTAAGTAGCATTATTAAGAATATTGTAAAAATAATTATTTATATTTAACACAATTCAGACTGGGGTTTTGGTGGTCGCTTTGGTTTACTGTCACCCACTGAAAATAGTTATATGACTGAGTGGGTACTCTTTAGTAGTATAAAATTTATTTATTTAATTATTTATTTATTTCTGAATTGCGTTAAATATTATCAATTCCACCTACGGGAGTGTTTCTCGACCACCCAAATCGAAAAATTAGTATTGATAAAACAATTAAATCAAATTATATGTAAATCAATCCAGAAATTACAGTCTATTAAAGCGGGGATCTATTCAGAATTCAGATCTATAATTCACCAACAATCCAGAATTTATTAATCGTCTCGGTAGCTTAGCACCCGACCTGCTATCGGGAGACAGGATTTCGATAGCCCTCTGAGATAGATTTCTTATTATCTGGGCTAATTTCCATATAGTCAATTACCCCTACGTGAGAGTTTCCCGATTGATTTAATTGAGAAATCAAATCAAAGTTGTAGAAGTTTCATTGTATTTCGCCGCGTCGGGAGAAACATTAAACGAATCATTCAGCCTCAGTTCTCGTGAAGGTGTTACCCACAGATTTCACTAAATGTTGAGGTACGTACAATG
This sequence comes from Sweltsa coloradensis, assembly GCA_024449915.1. NCBI lineage: Eukaryota > Metazoa > Arthropoda > Insecta > Plecoptera > Chloroperlidae > Sweltsa > Sweltsa coloradensis. The sequence goes on from JAMZAV010002044.1 coordinate 155,012, forward strand.
TTTACTCGCGAATAGGCAAAATAACACGAAACTCGTAAAACTTTGGTTTAATATTAACGAACCGTGAAAGTTTAAAATATGAATAAATAGTATAGGCGCTCCACGCTAAGAAAGCAGATACGCGCGCTTTCGACGGGCCAATCAGCGATCGTTATTTTAAATTGGGGCCCGCTGAATGGCTACAATTCACCCGTTAAAAGCGCGCGCAACTGCTTTCTTAGCGTGGAGCGCCTATATTGCCTATATACAATGATAAAGTTATCAAAAAATGGTAAATGAAGAATAAAGATTCACTGAACTGTCAAGATTTTTACAAATTAATTTAATTTATCGGTTCTCATATTTTAATATTGAGTTCTGTTTATTGTTGAATTAATGTAACATAAAGTAATTAATTCATTTATTAAATATTACCAACCTATGAATTTGATACATTTTCAAATTTTTAAAGGAACTGTAAGTTGGTGTTCGTTTTGTTATTATGAACAATCAACACGGTAAATACAAGGTTTCTTATAACAGGCGCAACTCTGCTAGGGTGACAAGTTATACTTTCCTTACAGATAGACGACAAGTACAACCCCCCTGAGCCGACGACCATCTCGGATTCTCTAGACGACAACAGCTCTGACGTGTCGAACTACACGTCGTACCAACCAATCAACAATGACGGAGACGTGGAGACGGTGCCAGTAAGTATTACCCAGAGTTTGTTTGTGCCTATCTTAGAGAAAAAAATATTAGATGAGAGGTGCTTTCCTAAGGTTTATACTTTAACTTTATTTTCTGTTCAAAACATCTCCAATTTTTATATCCTTGGATTGTTGTTTAAAAAATGTGTTTTTGTATTTTGGTAGATTCTTTAGATTTGGTAGAGAAACGTTTGCTTTATTTATTTATCTATTATTTATTTATTTATTCGTTTATTTATTTATTTATTTATTTATTTATTATTTATTTATTTATTTATTTATTTATTTATTTATTTATTTATTTATTTATTTATTTATTTATTTATTTATTTATTTATTTATTTGAGCATACACTTCCAGTATTGCAAATATACTTCAACATTATACACAAATAGTGTATATCACAGAAGTCAGGTTATTATAATTTAATGTTACGTTCGTACATCATTGCAATTTCTTGATAGAACTAGTCGATAAACACTCCCATAACTGCAACCGTTAACATATTGAGCTGACTTTAATTGATTGGTGTTTCCTACTTCAACATATCGGTCTCTAGTTGGTCGTTGTTCACTCGTCGATGGTGTCGGCGCCTACTGCTTTAAATTTAGTGTCTTCCACTGAAAATCAGATATGTTACTGAGTGGGTAGACTCTAAATACAAATGTGGTTTTTATTTTTATTTCAAATTAGTTTCCAAAGTGGTATACAACTTTTGTTGTGATGCAATCTTACTTGTACACCTGTACTTGTGTTGTAGTCCTACTTGTTCAGCTCTGTACATGTGGTGCACTCTTACTTGTAAGTCTGTACTTGTGTTTCACTCTTACTTGTACGTCTGTACTTGTTGCAGTCCTACTTGTACGGCTCTGTACTTGTGTTGCAGTCTACTTGTATGCCTGTACTTGTTGCAGTCATACTTGTACGGCTCTGTACTGGCTCTCGCTTCCATCTCTGTGTTTCTTCGAGTCGGGTTCCTCCTAAAGCTCTGTCTGATGCTGGCCACCATCACCCTCCACATCATCATCTACTCTTCCTTCGACATCTTCGACCAGTATTACAACAGCAGAGACGATGATTGGCAAGTAAAAGTCATCTCAAACAGTCAAACACCTTACAAATACTGTACATAATTAAACTGCCCACATCCCAATCTCTAAACTCACTTGTATATCATATGTATCTGATTTGGTATCACAAATAAATTGTTTAATTTACTCAAGTGTGACCTGAGGGTTGTAATGAGTTGTAATAACAATAACAAGTACAAATCACAATTACAGTGAAATATGGCATCAAAATAGTAGTAACTATTGTTAGTTTTACACTCATGATTTTCCACAACCTGCTAGAAATGTCTTGAATCAAATTTCTTTAGAATATTTCTTGAGAAATATACATTTGTATATAAATCAGCTTAAAAAATTAATAATAAAAAATATATAAATACTATATAAAATAATTAAATAGAATTAAATACAAATTAATTAATGTACTGGAAGTGATTAAAGTACATGATAAGGGTAAGAGTCGAATATAACTATTTCATAGTAAGGTGCATGAATGCATGAAATATTTTTTTAGGAACCAATCATACAATAACATATTAATTTAGGTGTTATTACTATATATATATATATATATATATTATTATTATGGATAAACTTGGTTTGGTGTTAATCAATGAAGGTGTTTGACTCCTCTGCAGGTTCTCTCGCCTGAGCTCAGTGATGATGGTCTCCGTGCTACTAGTGGTGATGGTCGTCCTCTTCCACGTCCTCGACAGACAGATCGAGTTCACCTCCAGGACGGACTACCTGTGGAAAGCCAAGCTGAAGGTGGAGCAGGAGGAAGTGGAGACGATGAGAGGCATCAACAAGATCCTCCTGGAGAATATCCTTCCAGCCCACGTGGCTGAACATTTTCTAGCGACGCGCAGCTCACAGGTGGGTCCTTATCTCTCTCTCTCTCTCTCTCTCTCTTTCTCTATCTCTCACACACACCTGCTTCCTATTCTCTCCTCCTTCTACCTCTTCCTTTACTCAGTCATCAGTCTCAACTATCTCTCAGTTTTCTTCTCTCTCCTCCCCCCCCCCATTCTGTTCCCCTCTCTTACTCTCCTAATTCCTTCATTTCTCTTATACATAGAAAAACTCTTTGAAAAATCTATTTGAAGCAAACCAACATAGGATCCATTTTATGTTTCTTTATTAATATCCAAGATAAATCCATCAAATTGCTCTGTTCTCTGTGTAGGCACATTTTTTATACATTTTGCTACCATCAGACACCCTGCTTATTTTCATTTAACGCTTTCCCTTAAGAGCATTAGTCATCAGTACCGGTATTGTGTTTTTTTTGTCTTGAAATCCAAATTTGCACTGAAGTTGCTGTTTGGGATTTTTGGTAGTACGTACTATTATATTATGTATGTTCTTCTAAGCTTTCAAAATGATAAAATAGTGAAGTCATAATTCGTATTCTAAAATAAAATGAAGTAGCCAAACCCATGAACCGACGGTGAACTATTTCAAAGACCAAGGAGCAAGGGGGAAAATTCCAGTATTGTTTTAACTTTCAGGGATTTTTTTTTGTATTTGGCCGACAAGTAGTTTAACGGATGAGATTGTAATATGTGTTCTGCGATGGTCCATTCATAGTTTTAGAAACCACTTATATAGTAATTAGGTTATATTTTAGATGTTTGTTAAAATAATGTTAATTTTTAATTTCAATGTTAATTTCAATTTTTTCAATTATTGATTGTTATTCTGTGTCATTAGGCAACAGTGCTGGCTGCAGAGACCAATAAAGGTTCATTATTATTTATTTATTTGAATTAACCGATATGAAATGTTGCAGGACCTGTACCACGAGCGCTACAGCTGTATAGCCGTGATGTTTGCGTCTATACCCAACTACAAGGAGTTCTACGACGAGAACGACGTCAACAAACAAGGCCTTGAGTGCCTCAGGCTTCTCAACGAGATCATCTGCGACTTCGATAAGGTGAGTTCGTCTGGAAAACTGCGCAGAGGCCAGAAATTAAAATATTCAAAAAGTTTGTTATCGAATCTTCAAAACATATATTTCCAATGCACAGTGTGACATTCACTTGTGTATCTTGTTGTAGTCAAATTCTCTATTCTCGGTTGCAGCTATATAGACTCTTTTAACTTCATTTCCTAAACCTTTCAAACAAAATTGCTAGGAAGCTGGATTCTGATTAATTATCATCCCCTTAATTAATGTGACAACTAAACTACCTTGTAATCCATATTGTACTTAGAACATTACCTACTACCTACTACCTAAAGCAAATTCTCTATTCTTGGTTTCGACTATAATATGGACTCTTTTTACTTCAATTCCTAAACTCATCTAACAAAATTGCTAGGAACCTGGATTCTGATTAATTATCATTCCCTTAATGTTAATATTAATGTGACAACTGAACTACCTTGTGATAGGCCTACATATTGTTCTTGGTACATAAATAAAAAGCCAGCTATAGTCAAGTTCTCTATTCTCGGTTGCAACTATAATATTGACTCTTTTCACTTCAATTCCTTAACTCATCCAACAAAATGGCTAGGAAGCTGGATTCTGATTAATTATCATCCGATTAACATTAATGAGACAACTGAACTACCTTGTGATACATATTGTTCTTGGTACATTAATAAAAAGCCAGCTATAGTCAAGTTCTCTATTCTCGGTTGCAACTATAATATTGACTCTTTTCACTTCAATTCATTAACTCATCCAAAAAAATGGCTAGGAAGCTGGATTCTGATTAATTATTATCCGATTAACATTAATGTGACAACTGAACTACCTTGTGATACAAATTGTTCTTGGTACATTTATAAAAAGCCAGCTATAGTCAAGTTCTCTATTCTCGGTTGCAACTATAATATTGACTCTTTTCACTTCAATTCCTTAACTCATCCAACAAAATGGCTAGGAAGCTGGATTCTGATTAATTATCATCCGATTAAAATTAATGAGACAACTGAACTACCTTGTGATACATATTGTTCTTGGTACATTAATAAAAAGCCAGCTATAGTCAAGTTCTCTATTCTCGGTTGCAACTATAATATTGACACTTTTTACTTCAATTCCTTAACTCATCCAACAAAATGGCTAGGAAGCTGGATTCTGATTAATTATCATCCGATTAACATTAATGAGACAACTGAACTACCTTGTGATACATATTGTTCTTGGTACATTAATAAAAAGCCAGCTATAGTCAAGTTCTCTATTCTCGGTTGCAACTATAATATTGACTCTTTTCACTTCAATTCATTAACTCATCCAACAAAATGGCTAGGAAGCTAGATTCTGATTAATTATCATCCGATTAACATTAATGAGACAACTGAACTACCTTGTGATACATATTGTTCTTGGTACATTAATAAAAAGCCAGCTATAGTCAAGTTCTCTGTTCTCGGTTGCAACTATAATATTGACTCTTTTCACTTCAATTCCTTAACTCATCCAACAAAATGGCTAGGAAGCTGGATTCTGATTAATTATCATCCGATTAACAATAATGAGACAACTGAACTACCTTGTGATACATATTGTTCTTGGTACATTAATAAAAGCCAGCTATAGTCAAGTTCTCTATCTCGGTTGCAACTATAATATTGACTCTTTTCACTTCAACTCCTTAACTCATCCTACAAAATGGCTAGGAAGCTCGATTCTGATTAATTATCATCCGATTAACATTAATGTGACAACTGAACTACCTTGTGATACATATTGTTCTTGGTACATTAATAAAAAGCCAGCTATAGTCAAATTCTCTATTCTCGGTTGCAACTATAATATTGACTCTTTTTACTTCAATTCCTTAACTCATCCCACAAAATGGCTAGGAAGCTGGATTCTGATTAATTATCATCCGATTAACATTAATGAGACAACTGAACTACCTTGTTAACCATATTGTACTTGGTACATTAATAAAAAGCTAGCTATAGTCAAATTCTCTATTCTCGGGTGCAACTATAATATTGACTCTTTTCACTTCAATTCATTAACTCATCCAACAAAATTGCTAGGAAGCTGGATTCTGATTAATTATCATCCGATTAACATTAATGAGACAACTGAACTACCTTGTTAAACATATTGTACTTGGTACATTAATAAAAAGCTAGCTATAGTCAAATTCTCTATTCTCGGGTGCAACTATAATATTGACTCTTTTCACTTCAATTCATTAACTCATCCAACAAAATTGCTAGGAAGCTGGATTCTGATTAATTATCATCCGATTAATATTAATGGGACAACTGAACTACCTTGTGAACCATATTGTACTTGGTACATTAATAAAAAGCCAGCTATAGTCAAATTCTCTATTCTCGGTTGCAACTATAATGTTGAATCTTTTCACTTCAATTCCTTAACTCATCCAACAAAATCGCTTGGAAGCTGGATTCTGATTTATTATCATCCGATTTACATTAATGAGACAACTGAACTACCTTGTGATACATATTGTTCTTGGTACATTAATAAAAAGCCAGCTATAGTCAAGTTCTTTATTCTCGGTTGCAACTATAATATTGACTCTTTTCACTTCAATTCCTTAACTCATCCAACAAAATGGCTAGGAAGCTGGATTCTGATTAATTATCATCCGATTAACATTAATGAGACAACTGAACTACCTTGTTAACCATATTGTACTTGGTACATTAATAAAAAGCTAGCTATAGTCAAATTCTCTATTCTCGGGTGCAACTATAATATTGAATCTTTTCACTTCAATTCCTTAACTCATCCAACAAAATGGCTAGGAAGCTGGATTCTGATTAATTATCATCCGATTAACATTAATGTGACAACTGAACTACCTTGTGATACATATTGTTCTTGGTACATTTATAAAAAGCCAGCTATAGTCAAGTTCTATATTCTCGGTTGCAACTATAATATTGACTCTTTTCACTTCAATTCCTTAACTCATCCAACAAAATGGCAAGGAAGCTGGATTCTGATTAATTATTATCCGATTAACATTAATGAGACAACTGAACTACCTTGTTAACCATATTGTACTTGGTACATTTATTAAAAGCCAGCTATAGTCAAATTCTCTATTCTCGGGTGCAACTATAATGTTGAATCTTTTCACTTCAATTCATTAACTCATCCAACAAAATGGCTAGGAAGCTGGATTCTGATTAATTATCATCCGATTAACATTAATGTGACAACTGAACTACCTTGTGATACATATTGTTCTTGGTACATTAATAAAAAGCCAGCTATAGTCAAGTTCTCTTTTCTCGGTTGCAACTATAATATTGACTTTTTCCACTTCAATTCATTAACTCATCCAACAAAATGGCTAGGAAGCTGGATTCTGATTAATTATCATCCGATTAACATTAATGTTACAACTAAACTACCTTGTGATACATATTGTTCTTGGCACATTAATAAAAAGCCAGCTATAGTCAAGTTCTCTGTTCTCGGTTGCAACTATAATATTGACTCTTTTCACTTCAATTCCTTAACTCATCCAACAAAATGGCTAGGAAGCTGGATTCTGATTAATTATCATCCGATTAACATTAATGAGACAACTGAACTACCTTGTGATACATATTGTTCTTGGTACATTAATAAAAAGCCAGCTATAGTCAAGTTCTCTATTCTCGGTTGCAACTATAATATTGACTCTTTTCACTTCAATTCCTTAACTCATCCAACAAAATGGCTAGGAAGCTGGATTCTGATTAATTATCATCCGATTAACATTATTGAGACAACTGAACTACCTTGTGATACATATTGTTCTTGGTACATTAATAAAAAGCCAGCTATAGTCAAGTTCTCTATTCTCGGTTGCAACTATAATATTGACTCTTTTCACTTCAACTCCTTAACTCATCCTACAAAATGGCTAGGAAGCTGGATTCTGATTAATTATCATCCGATTAACATTAATGAGACAACTGAACTACCTTGTTAACCATATTGTACTTGGTACATTAATAAAAAGCTAGCTATAGTCAAATTCTCTATTCTCGGTTGCAACTATAATATTGACTCTTTTCACTTCGATTCATTAACTCATCCAACAAAATTGCTAGGAAGCTGGATTCTGATTAATTATCATCCGATTAACATTAATGAGACAACTGAACTACCTTGTTAAACATATTGTACTTGGTACATTAATAAAAAGCTAGCTATAGTCAAATTCTCTATTCTCGGGTGCAACTATAATATTGACTCTTTTCACTTCAATTCATTAACTCATCCAACAAAATTGCAAGGAAGCTGGATTCTGATTAATTATCATCCGATTAATATTAATGGGACAACTGAACTACCTTGTGAACCATATTGTACTTGGTACATTAATAAAAAGCCAGCTATAATCAAATTCTCTATTCTCGGTTGCAACTATAATGTTGAATCTTTTCACTTCAATTCCTTAACTCATCCAACAAAATCGCTTGGAAGCTGGATTCTGATTTATTATCATCCGATTTACATTAATGAGACAACTGAACTACCTTGTGATACATATTGTTCTTGGTACATTAATAAAAAGCCAGCTATAGTCAAGTTCTTTATTCTCGGTTGCAACTATAATATTGACTCTTTTCACTTCAATTCCTTAACTCATCCAACAAAATGGCTAGGAAGCTGGATTCTGATTAATTATCATCCGATTAATATTAATGAGACAACTGAACTACCTTGTTAACCATATTGTACTTGGTACATTAATAAAAAGCTAGCTATAGTCAAATTCTCTATTCTCGGTTGCAACTATAATATTGAATCTTTTCACTTCAATTCCTTAACTCATCCAACAAAATGGCTAGGAAGCTGGATTCTGATTAATTATCATCCGATTAACATTAATGTGACATTGAACTACCTTGTGATACATATTGTTCTTGGTACATTTATTAAAAGCCAGCTATAGTCAAGTTCTCTATTCTCGGTTGCAACTATAATATTGACTCTTTTCACTTCAATTCCTTAACTCATCCAACAAAATGGCTAGGAAGCTGGATTCTGATTAATTATCATCCGATTAACATTAATGAGACAACTGAACTACCTTGTTAACCATATTGTACTTGGTACATTAATAAAAAGCTAGCTATAGTCAAATTCTCTATTCTCGGGTGCAACTATAATATTGAATCTTTTCACTTCAATTCCTTAACTCATCCAACAAAATGGCAAGGAAGCTGGATTCTGATTAATTATCATCCGATTAACATTAATGTGACAACTGAACTACCTTGTTAACCATATTGTTCTTGGTACATTTATAAAAAGCCAGCTATAGTCAAATTCTCTATTCTCGGGTGCAACTATAATGTTGAATCTTTTCACTTCAATTCATTAACTCATCCAACAAAATGGCTAGGAAGCTGGATTCTGATTAATTATCATCCGATTAACATTAATGTGACAACAAAACTACCTTGTGATACATATTGTTCTTGGTACATTAATAAAAAGCCAGCTATAGTCAAGTTCTCTTTTCTCGGTTGCAACTATAATATTGACTTTTTCCACTTCAATTCATTAACTCATCCAACAAAATGGCTAGGAAGCTGGATTCTGATTAATTATCATCCGATTAACATTAATGTTACAACTAAACTACCTTGTGATACATATTGTCTTGGTACATTAATAAAAGCCAGCTATAGTCAAGTTCTCTGTTCTCGGTTTGCAACTATAATATTGACTCTTTTCACTTCAATTCCTTAACTCATCCAACAAAATGGCTAGGAAGCTGGATTCTGATTAATTATCATCCGATTAACATTAATGAGACAACTGAACTACCTTGTGATACATATTGTTCTTGGTACATTAATAAAAAGCCAGCTATAGTCAAGTTCTCTATTCTCGGTTGCAACTATAATATTGACTCTTTTCACTTCAATTCCTTAACTCATCCAACAAAATGGCTAGGAAGCTGGATTCTGATTAATTATCATCCGATTAACATTATTGAGACAACTGAACTACCTTGTGATACATATTGTTCTTGGTACATTAATAAAAAGCCAGCTATAGTCAAGTTCTCTATTCTCGGTTGCAACTATAATATTGACTCTTTTCACTTCAACTCCTTAACTCATCCTACAAAATGGCTAGGAAGCTGGATTCTGATTAATTATCATCCGATTAACATTAATGTGACAACTGAACTACCTTGTGATACATATTGTTCTTGGTACATTAATAAAAAGCCAGCTATAGTCAAATTCTCTATTCTCGGTTGCAACTATAATATTGACTCTTTTCACTTCAATTCCTTAACTCATCCAACAAAATGGCTAGGAAGCTGGATTCTAAATAATAATCATCCGATTAACATTAATGAGACAACTGAACTACCTTGTTAACCATATTGTACTTGGTACATTAATAAAAAGCTAGCTATAGTCAAATTCTCTATTCTCGGTTGCAACTATAATATTGACTCTTTTCACTTCGATTCATTAACTCATCCAACAAAATTGCAAGGAAGCTGGATTCTGATTAATTATCATCCGATTAATATTAATGGGACAACTGAACTACCTTGTGAACCATATTGTACTTGGTACATTAATAAAAAGCCAGCTATAGTCAAATTCTCTATTCTCGGTTGCAACTGTAATGTTGAATCTTTTCACTTCAATTCCTAAACTCATCCAACAAAATCGCTTGGAAGCTGGATTCTGATTAATTATCATCTGATTAACATTAATGAGACAACTGAACTACCTTGTGATACATATTGTTCTTGGTACATTAATAAAAAGCCAGCTATAGTCAAGTTCTTTATTCTCGGTTGCAACTATAATATTGACTCTTTTCACTTCAATTCCTTAATTCATCCACAAAATGGCTAGGAAGCTGGATTCTGATTAATTATCATCCGATTAACATTAATGAGACAACTGAACTACCTTGTTACCCATATTGTACTTGGTACATTAATAAAAAGCTAGCTATAGTCAAATTCTCTTTATTCTCGGTTGCAACTATAATATTGAATCTTTTCACTTCAATTCCTTAACTCATCCAACAAAATGGCTAGGAAGCTGGATTCTGATTAATTATCATCCGATTACCATTAATGTGACAACTGAACTACCTTGTGATACATATTGTTCTTGGTACATTTATTAAAAGCCAGCTATATTCAAGTTCTCTATTCTCGGTTGCAACTATAATATTGACTCTTTTCACTTCAATTCCTTAACTCATCCAACAAAATGGCTAAGAAGCTGGATTCTGATTAATTATCATCCGATTAACATTAATGAGACAACTGAACTACCTTGTTAACCATATTGTACTTGGTACATTAATAAAAAGCTAGCTATAGTCAAATTCTCTATTCTCGGGTGCAACTATAATATTGAATCTTTTCACTTCAATTCCTTAACTCATCCAACAAAATGGCTAGGAAGCTGGATTCTGATTAATTATCATCCGATTAACATTAATGTGACAACTGAACTACCTTGTGATACATATTGTTCTTGGTACATTTATAAAAAGCCAGCTATAGTCAAGTTCTCTATTCTCGGTTGCAACTATAATATTGACTCTTTTTACTTCAATTCCTTAACTCATCCAACAAAATGGCAAGGAAGCTGGATTCTGATTAATTATCATCCGATTAACATTAATGTGACAACAAAACTACCTTGTGATACATATTGTTCTTGGTACATTAATAAAAAGCCAGCTATAGTCAAGTTCTCTATTCTCGCTTGCAAGTATAATATTGACTCTTTTTACTTCAATTCCTTAACTCATCCAACAAAATGGCTAGGAAGCTGGATTCTGATTAATTATCATCCGATTAACATTAATGAGACAACTGAACTACCTTGTGATACATATTGTTCTTGGTACATTAATAAAAAGCCAGCTATAGTCAAGTTCTCTATTCTCGGTTGCAACTATAATATTGACTCTTTTCACTTCAATTCCTTAACTCATCCAACAAAATGGCTAGGAAGCTGGATTCTGATTAATTATCATCCGATTAACATTATTGAGACAACTGAACTACCTTGTGATACATATTGTTCTTGGAACATTAATAAAAAGCCAGCTATAGTCAAGTTCTCTATTCTCGGTTGCAACTATAATATTGACTCTTTTCACTTCAATTCCTTATCTCATCCAACAAATTGGCTAGGAAGCTGGATTCTGATTAATTATCATCCGATTAACATTAATGTGACAACTGAACTACCTTGTGATACATATTGTTCTTGGTACATTAATAAAAAGCCAGCTATAGTCAAGTTCTCTTTTCTCGGTTGCAACTATAATATTGACTCTTTTCACTTCAATTCCTTAACTCATCCAACAAAATGGCTAGGAAGCTGGATTCTGATTAATTATCATCCGATTAACATTAATGAGACAACTGAACTACCTTGTTAACCATATTGTACTTGGTACATTAATAAAAAGCTAGCTATAGTCAAATTCTCTATTCTCGGGTGCAACTATAATATTGACTCTTTTCACTTCAATTCATTAACTCATCCAACAAAATTGCTAGAAAGCTGGATTCTGATTAATTATCATCCGATTAACATTAATGAGACAACTGAACTACCTTGTTAACCATATTGTACTTGGCACATTAATAAAAAGCTAGCTATAGTCAAATTCTCTATTCTCGGTTGCAACTATAATGTTAAATCTTTTCACTTCAATTCCTTAACTCATCCAACAAAATCGCTAGGAAGCTGGATTCTGATTAATTATTATCCGATTAACATTAATGAGACAACTGAACTACCTTGTGATACATATTGTTCTTGGTACATTAATAAAAAGCCAGCTATAGTCAAATTCTCTATTCTCGGTTGCAACTATAATATTGACTCTTTTCACTTCAATTCCTTAACTCATCCAACAAAATGGCTAGGAAGCTGGATTCTGATTTATTATCATCCGATTAACATTAATGAGACAACTGAACTACCTTGTGATACATATTGTTCTTGGCACATTTATAAAAAGCCAGCTATAGTCAAGTTCTCTATTCTCGGTTGCAACTATAATATTGACTCTTTTCACTTCAATTCCTTAACTCATCCAACAAAATGGCTAGGAAGCTGGATTCTGATTAATTATCATCCGATTAACATTAATGAGACAACTGAACTACCTTGTTAACCATATTGTACTTGGTACATTAATAAAAAGCTAGCTTTAGTCAAATTCTCTATTCTCGGGTGCAACTATAATATTGAATCTTTTCACTTCAATTCCTTAACTCATCCAACAAAATGGCTAGGAATCTGGATTCTGATTAATTATCATCCGATTAACATTAATGTGACAACTGAACTACCTTGTGATACATATTGTTCTTGGTACATTAATAAAAAGCTAGCTATAGTCAAATTCTCTATTCTCGGGTGCAACTATAATATTGACTCTTTTCACTTCAATTCATTAACTCATCCAACAAAATTGCTAGGAAGCTGGATTCTGATTAATTATCATCCGATTAACATTAATGAGACAACTGAACTACCTTGTTAACCATATTGTTCTTGGTACATTTATAAAAAGCCAGCTATAGTCAAATTCTCTATTCTCGGGTGCAACTATAATGTTGAATCTTTTCACTTCAATTCATTAACTCATCCAACAAAATCGCTAGGAAGCTGGATTCTGATTAATTATCATCCGATTAACATTATTGAGACAACTGAACTACCTTGTGATACATATTGTTCTTGGTACATTAATAAAAAGCCAGCTATAGTCAAGTTCTCTATTCTCGGTTGCAACTATAATATTGACTCTTTTCACTTCAACTCCTTAATTCATCCTACAAAATGGCTAGGAAGCTGGATTCTGATTAATTATCATCCGATTAACATTAATGTGACAACTGAACTACCTTGTGATACATATTGTTCTTGGTACATTAATAAAAAGCCAGCTATAGTCAAATTCTCTATTCTCGGTTGCAACTATAATATTGACTCTTTTTACTTCAATTCCTTAACTCATCCCACAAAATGGCTAGGAAGCTGGATTCTGATTAATTATCATCCGATTAACATTAATGAGACAACTGAACTACCTTGTTAACCATATTGTACTTGGTACATTAATAAAAAGCTAGCTATAGTCAAATTCTCTATTCTCGGGTGCAACTATAATATTGACTCTTTTCACTTCAATTCATTAACTCATCCAACAAAATTGCTAGGAAGCTGGATTCTGATTAATTATCATCCGATTAACATTAATGAGACAACTGAACTACCTTGTTAAACATATTGTACTTGGTACATTAATAAAAAGCTAGCTATAGTCAAATTCTCTATTCTCGGGTGCAACTATAATATTGACTCTTTTCACTTCAATTCATTAACTCATCCAACAAAATTGCTAGGAAGCTGGATTCTGATTAATTATCATCCGATTAACATTAATGTGACAACTGAACTACCTTGTGATACATATTGTTCTTGGTACATTAATAAAAAGCCAGCTATAGTCAAATTCTCTATTCTCGGTTGCAACTATAATATTGACTCTTTTCACTTCAATTCCTTAACTCATCCAACAAAATGGCTAGGAAGCTGGATTCTGATTAATTATCATCCGATTAACATTAATGTGACAACTGAACTACCTTGTTAAACATATTGTTCTTGGTACATTAATAAAAAGCCAGCTATAGTCAAATTCTCCATTCTTGGTTGCGACTGTACTATAAGAGTTTTTATATTGGTCTTTGTTTAATTTTAGTTTTGTTATTTGTTGCAGCTTCTTCTGAAACCCAAGTTCAGTGGGATAGAGAAGATAAAAACTATTGGCAGCACCTACATGCTGGCTTCTGGCCTGCGACCGGGGAAGGAGGATGGAGGAGGGGTACGTAAAGATGTTATTTACATGTCTGGTTGTGCACTGTTGTGATTGTAAAGGATATGGTGTCTAGAGTTCTGTCTGTATTGCAATATATTGTATATACAAGTAAAATAATGAGTAATAATAACCTGATGTTTTGTAATATGTCTGAAAATAAGGACAATGCCAAGGTAGGTACAAGCAGTATAGTAACTAGCTTAATTATTATTCTTATACAGGGAATTGTTCCATAATGAAAAATAGTATTAGTACGTTGTATACTTTATTATAGCATATTTTCATTTTGCTATTTTATTTTTCATAAGTATATTTCAATTTCAATTATATATTTTATTTATCACATCTGTGTTAGCTCAAAAGCGAATTTGAATGTAATTTTAATTGTATTACCGTGTAAGCTAATGCTTTACTGTAAATGCTTACTGTAACCAATAATTTGCTGACCATGTACCATGTATAAGTGTTATCACACATAATACCTATGTACAATAAAGAACTGAACTATGAACTATAACTATTATACATTTCATATTTAGCCGGTTATACATACATATATCATACAACATGCATACTACATATACAACAACATACAACATACATCAGCAATCAGTAAGAAGACATAGGGAAAAATACATTAACATGGTATATTCCCACTAGTACAATCTACATTTATTACAATATGTACTAAATTTTGTCCCAATAAAACACCCTTTCTCCTGGGAAGGCTATTAATTTCCCTTTTATTAATCTAAATCTTCTAATTTTTTAATACTACTCAGACTACCATTTCTAATTTCAAGGGGAACACGATTACAAATACGTGTCACCTCATGCAATACTGAATTTCAATCATTTTATAACTATCCCTTTTTATAAAAATATTTGAATTTTTCTAGTATTATGATGATGGATTTCATTATTCCTTATTAGTTATTAGTTATTACTTTATTACACAAGTAATCAGGAACAAATCTATTTGTAATTTTTAATATAAGTTTTAATGCAGTAAGCACTATTTGTTTTGTTTTTTAAAATCCTAAACTAGTGTAGTACGTCACACATGTTTGCTATCTCGCCAAACTCCATTTCATCGCATGGTTCTATTCTGGATTTTGTTAATCTTATCAAATTAATTTTTGTTAAACACAAATAAAATTGAACTACAGTAATCCACATGTGGAGCTATATTTAATAATAAATACTAATTTTATGTATAAACTATGAAGACATTTTTCTCAGCACGTCACTACTTCCATGTTAACAAACTAACATTTTTGGCAATATATTTTATTTCCTTGCTGTGTATCTTCCATTGTTCAAAATCTGATTTCCCGCTAAAAACAATAAGTATAATCAGTAAGTAATAATAAGTATATTAGGATACATTTTTAAAATGTCAATGCAACAAATCAAATGTATAAAGACAGTGAGTAAAAAAAATTGGATGAACACGAAACTCTCAATTTGGCATAATCGTTTTCTTTGTAACATTTGTCTGATTGCATTTAAAAGGCTTCATTTTGATTTGATTTGATTTAATATATTGAATCAGTTAACATTACATCAATAAAGAGTATCAGGTGATATTTGGAAGATTAAAGTAAACAATCCACAAATATTTAAATGTTTTTATTTAACGTCTCCCCTATCCAGTTAAAAAACTGATTTACAAAGGACAACAAATATAGAAGTGATGTTGCCGGAGATGGTTTATGAGATGTCCTCTGTTGTCCAGGACATAGCTCGTCAGCAGGAGCACAACATCCTGATCCTGGTGGACTTTGCCGTGGCGCTGATGACGATCCTGGACCAGATAAACCGGGAGTCGTTCCAGCGCTTCAAGCTGCGGATGGGGTTGAACCACGGCCCGGTGATCGCGGGGGTGGTCGGCGCGCAGAAACCTCAGTACGACATCTGGGGGAACACCGTGAACGTTGCTTCGCGCATGGACAGCTGCGGGATGATGGGCAGGTTGCAGGTGGGTGCATGGGACTTTATCTCCAGACCCTATGAGTATAAATGGCAATTATTTCCTTTATATTAAACAAAATTTGGAAAATAATTCTCTCCGTTCACTTGATATTTTAATTTTGCCATTAATTTTTTATCTTACTTCCATTGCCATAGATGGCTTTACATTATTCTACAAGTTAAAAATCAGAAGGAGAAATCTTAGTCAGCTGTCAAAGTCAGGGGTCGGCTTGGTCCGCTTTAAAATGAAAGTCTTCCACAGAAAATCAGTCATGGGACTGAGAGGGTTGACTTTAAACACCAATTTATTTATTAAGATAATATAATAAAAAGTACAGGCGTAAAAAAGTTGAACACAATTTTCAGACTCCTTTATTGTAAATTTGTTTTAGTTTTAACTTAACTTGCACTTATGTGCAAACTTTTTTTTTGCATACCCTGGATCCTGAAGATCCCCAACTGCATGTCCTCTCTTTTATCTAGCTAAGCATCCTAATCTAGTGATTGATAAACTTATTTCACTCTTGGTGTCTGCTTCCTCCAACCCAGGTGACTGAAGACACCGCTAAGATCCTCATGAACGCAGGCTACGACTGCGAGTGTCGCGGCCCAACGTACGTTAAGGGGAAGGGAACGCTCACCACGTACTTCGTAAAGACACAGTTCGATGAGAAGTAATAGCTGTGTTCACTCACAAACAAACATATCAAGGCGTTTGCTTCGGCAATAGTGGAGTGGACTTACCTACAGTAAGACTTAAGAGGAGGCCGGCATGCTCATTTTACGCGCTTTCAAATTTATCAACCAACTAGGCCTATTTGTGATTTTATATAATTAATTGTGTAAAAATTAATTAGTAAGGCATCTATCATATTCATAGCTTTGTAGTTTTTTTCATTTATTGTTTTCGACAATAAACAAAAAAATTAATTTTCTAGAATTTAGAATCGGTCAAAATGATCAAAAACACTCAAATAACTATGCATTTGATCTATGATAAATATTGAAAATCTGATATAAGAGGGGAGTACATATGTCCTTCTTTATCAAGTATGCCAAGTTGAATAATGATTTAATGATTTATGGCTGAAGGACAAGGAATGCGCCGAACATCAAATCATGTCGGCTTCCTCTTAAGACGGATGTATATGACCCCGGTCTGATATTCTAAACAGAACCTTGAATTCTGTTAAATTTAGTTGGATGATATTGGGAAAATGTATAATTTTTGTAATAAATAACAACATTATTTTTTATGTTTTAATGGGCTGGACACTTTTCTTAAATATGTGTACATAGAAGCTACTTTTGAGCAAAATTTGTTTTACACATTTTTTGCAGTGATATTTTAACATTTTTGGAACATCTTAAAATAATTATCTATAACCTTACTTAATTAAGTATATTGTTAGTTTAAAAAATATTTTCTCTGAAGATTTGGTAACAATGCTTTTTTCGTCTGCCGGTACCGGTACAAATGCAACAAAAAGATGGTATCTACAGACAAACAAATTGCCCACAAAGTTTATCACAGAAAGAAAAACTCAATAATGTTCATCCATTGGACCATTACAATAATATTTCCCTGTCCTTCCAAACAGCCAACTGTTTTAGATGAATTGGATCGAGGTCTATGCATTTGCAATGATGGACTTAATGGAGACAACATAAACCCCTCACTTCGAACAGTCTAGAAAAATCCACGACTCTGCGTTTCCATTATCAGGCACCCCCAGCAAACAGTAATTATTTATGACCATTAAAAGTTGGTATTTACATCTCACGGACAAAGTGTTCCGATGAGAACAGGGAGAGATGATGTTCACTGATTGAGTTATTGGTTATTGTTTCTATGAAATAAGAGGGGGGGGGGGGGGGGGTAATGAAAGAGAGCTGTTCAGTAACAGCAGCAGTTTTAAATTTGGGGTTTTATTTCAGCAAAACATCAAAATTTTCTGGAAGCTTAATTTTACATTAACTTTAGTATATTATATTTTTTGATAATTGTATAATTAAAATTGATTGAGCGTTTCACTTTAACAATAATTCACTGAACGAGACAGCCACACCCTAAAACAGGACACAGGGGGCACGAAAACCAGCCCCCAAAATTGGAAAATGATCTACAATCAATTAAAAGGAGGGTGCAATGCAGACTATGGGGTTAAAAGTTTTAGCACAACCAAAAAAAACCCCTGTAGTAAAAATTTTTGTTTACAGAAGTGATAAAGGGAGCATGTGAAAAAACATATAGATTGTATTAGTGTGTAAAATGATGAAGATAACTGGAAATATGTTGGTAATATGAAATGTTTTTTATAGTTTTAAATTATAAAAAACAATGATAGTCTATTATAAAAATTTATGGATGAAATGATCCAAATTTTGTCTTTAAAATAGTTTTTTAAAGCTAAATTTGTAAGTATACAGAATTTTTTTTTTTTTGATATTTTTGGGGCTCAATTTTTACAATAAAAGGGCAAGTGCCTAAGCAACTACACTTTGTACATGAAAAAAAAAAAATTTTCATGGGTTTAATACATTCATTTAAAAATAAGTGTCAACTGAAATAGGAGTGGATAGGAGTATTCTATACGTCCGGTACTAGGAGTATTCGATATTTGGTAAAAGTTGGTGAATTTGAAAACTATAAAATTTTTGCTACATTTTTTTAAAATAAACCATCAAAGGTTACTTTTTTAAAGTTGGTATAATTCATATAATTTAGGAAACTATGTACCAAAAAGAGTGTTGAACGCCTCAATTCAACATGAACCGAGCAATTAATTATGTTACTATTCACGTCCTGTGTTGTGGGTATTATTAGAAAATTGTAGGACCCAAGGTTTTATAAGTGTTGCCTAACATGTTGTGCTAAAACCAATGTTCAAACATCTTATTTTTTTTTTGTTTTGATAAAAGGAAATAAAATATGGAATGTAGGGTCATACACTAAAAGCGCTTTACATTTTCTGTTATGTAGGAACTACATTTTAATATTTTTTATCTTTTTTTAGTTTTGTTAAAATTCCCTACAATTTGAAAGTTTTTCCTGGCAAATGTTTGGTATTACGGTTTGCTTGCTGCCATATTTAAATTGGTAGGTAGCCATTGTCTTGTTATGTTTTATACTTTAATGGTTGCTAGCTGACGGGCTTTTATGAAAAAATTTTGGGGGGAAACGACTTTCCCATAAAAATGAATGTCAGTATTTTATGTATGTTTTTAACACAGAAATAAATCATCAACATGACTGTTTTTAATACTAGAACATAGTTTGCTTTTGATGCGTCTTTTGTTCTTCAGTTCTAGTTTTTCCATTCCCCAGAACTGAATTGATTTCAATAAAGGTTGGATTTATGTACAAAGCCTTCCCTTTACTGCCCCATAGTGTTTTTCAATGCATCATTCAAAATTTGCAGCTTGAGCAGGTTTACAAAAAATTTAGGAGGTATCCTGGTTTTTGGATAGAATTACTTTAATTCAAACTAATCGTGGCTTATAGTAGATAGAACCCTTTGGGAGCCCTTTTTCTTTTGCATAAAAATTGGGGGTTTCTAATACTCAGAAATTTGCTTAAAAAAAGAAATTTTTCATAAACATAGACATTTCTGAAATTTTAAGACCGTAGGTATCAGAATAATATTTATGAGGGATAATTTATTTCCTCAAAACTTTGCTAAAAGAAAAATTATACAATTTCCTGAACCCATTATTATATTTATTTGTAAAATATTTTATATTTTGTAATGACCCAGTGATCAAAGAGTGAAAAATAGAAAAATATAGTCATTTTAACAAAATTACTTGTTGTATGATTAAATTTCCAGAGCTGTTTTTTTTTTAATGAAAATTGGTGTGAATATCACTTGAAAATAGATTAATTTTGGGAAGTTCCCACCTCATGCCCATTTTCAGTACCAACGTAGGAACATTGTTCGAACATTTTTGTGAGAGCAAATTTTTGATGAAATGAAATACTATTTTTTAAAAATTTACACGGAATGTAAAGAGAATAATTCACATTGTGAAACTGTCAATGTGTGCGGATTATAATATTATTATTGAGCAATTTTTTGCTTTTACACGTGGCGTAAAAAAGCCTTTGTTTTGGGGAAAGGGGGGGGGGGAATTTTTAGTAGATCAATGGCAGTATGACCTTTTGAGATGTAATAGTTGGGTAGAGGGAAAAATGGCCTATAGCGCTGCCGGGGGCGGCGAGGCAAACTATCGAGGGGGCCCTGCCTGAAGTCACGTTTAAAACTTTGGGCAGCCGTTTTAATGCTTAAAAAATAGTGAAACAACAAAAAGGTTTTTATATGTATTTGTCAATTTTTCCCGACACTTGCAAAGGAGCCATCTAGGCCAGGAATTTTGTGAGCAACACGAAAAAAAAAAAGTTGAATCTTTTGCCCCGAAACCAGTGGTTGGAAGCCGTAGTTGCCTTTGTAGAGCATTGATAAAGAAGGCATCCCTTCTTTTTAATCAATGGGGTAGGCAAAATATGTTCCCTTACCATTTTTACCATACAAAAATTTTTAACTGTAGCTTATAAAAAAGTAAATGTAAATATTAACTACGTTAGGCTAGTTTGCAGTCGGTGGGCCCCTTCCGTTACAATTTGGGAAACCATCTTTAAAAAGACAGTTTAGGCCCTAATGTTTAATCAAAAGGGAGCGATTTGAAGAGAATATTTTTAAAAATGGGGCCCCCAGTTTGAAGTGAGCATATAGTTTTTAAAATCAAATGATTACTAAATTTCCCTTTTGCAATAATTCTTTTGTTTCGTTATCAATATCATGCTGCACAAGCTAAAACCATATCCACAACCCGTAAATACTTTTTTGTTTGAAAAAGCATAAATTAAAACGCCAAATCCCATTTGAACTGAGGGGGCGCTTCAATTTTTTTAGCCCGCCCGTGGGAAGTATTTGGGCATGCAAAGCCTACTTTCGGTTTTTTTTTTGGCGCATGAAGGTGCTTTCAAAAATGGCTGCATGGGGGAAAAGATTTTTAGCAGCACCTGAGCAGCCTTCCGTGACGTACAGCAAGATGGCAGCGCCCATTTAAACTCTACTAAAAATACCGTAAGGGTTTTATACAATGCCTTACCCCGATTATTCCCTTTCTCTAGGTAGATAGTAAAAGGTTTTTACGGTTTTGGGTAAAGTCAGTGGTGCCATCCAAAAATAATTTGGGTGTACGGTCTTTCCTGGGGGTAAAGTACATAATGGGGAAAAAAGGCGGGTCTGCAAATAAAAACCATAAAAAAGGGTCCTCAGCTAATGCAGATCTGGGTCGCATAGCCCGAAAAAAATGTTCAATTTTCAAAAAAGTGTGAACTGTGTTGGAGTATACAAAAAAAAAAAAAATATATAATATATTTTAAAATCTGAAATATGTCAACAAATACCATTTCAAATTTAAAAAAAGGCCACCACTCACCCCCCTGACAAATTTGGGGCGGCGGTCGACCCCCCCACTCCCCTTTGTACAAACCCTAGTTTTCGCATGCTTTTTTTGGGGCTTTTATTGGTGGGAAATTTTACTTTTTATGTTTTATAACGATAATAATTTTTTATTCTTCTTCCGCTTTTTTTGCTAAAACAAAACGTCAGCGTCAGTTTTTTTCAAAATTTGTGCGGCAGAAAAAAAAAAAAATTAAAATTTTTAAATTTACGATGAAGCATTTAGGAGGCTATATTTTTTTAATACATTTAGAGTTAAAAAGACCCGTATAGAATCGTAATAAAAGTTTGTGTTTCGTTGTGGGACGCTTGAAAGTTATTTTTAGTCTAGGCCTAGCCTAGAGTTTCCCAACCCAAAAAAACACTTCCGCCAAGTTTTTATTTGTTTTTTTTTACTTTAAAATTCTGAGCAGAGAATTGCAAATAATGCCATATGGTGAAGAGTAAGTAAAACTTTTTTGTTGGTTTAGTCGGAAAGCCAGACCTAGGCCCGCAGCTTACCTTCTAAAAATTCTAGCCATAGCCTAGGGCTTGGCTAGGACCCCTGGGCCCGCCCCCATGTCCCTAAGTACCAAAATTAATATGTAGGGATAACCAAAAAAAAATCTGCCTGTTGGCCTAGGTCTTAGGCTAAGGATAACAATCATTTAAATAGACCCCAGTGCTAGAAGTTTTTGGGCCCTTTACAATAGACGGGAAAAAGCTTCCGTTTCCGGGCAATGTAGGTAAAACATAGGCTAAGGGAGGTTTTCCCCTTACCATTGCAGGGTGCCCCGGGGTTGTAGAGCGGACCGTAGCCTTGTGGCCCAGGCCTAGCCTACACCAAAACCTAAACTAGGCCTAGGCCTACACTGCAATTTGAAGTGTAAGGGAGTAAGGCCTACAGGAGTTTAAGTTGCTCTTCAACAGCATGCAGGATTTTTGACCAAAAAAGGGGCGGTTCTCGGTGGCATGATTAGGGCGCTGGTTCAAAACGTTTAGCTCTATGAGGACTTGGCTTCAAATCCCTCAGTCATAAGTCATGTTTTTAGGCTAATTTTTCATATAGGCCTAGTCGTCTTATCACCACTCATCGTCTTAAATAAACTTAGGTAGAGATGTTAGGCCTAAGCAACAATAATCAATCATAAACCAACAAAGGTAGCTATGATTAAACATTGCCCTGTAGCTATACCATGGCAATCAAGGTAGACTAGGACTATCTAGTATCTAGCCTTTAGTAGAGTTGGTAAGGTCGATGAACAATTGCCCCGGGGGTAAAGTTTGATCAAGAACTTTTTAACTTCCTAGGCATAGCCTACCACATAGGCCTACCTATATAATGCATAACACAGCTTCCCATTCCCGTCCCCACTTCACCTAATGTTGACTTAGGCCTAATTAAGGTAGATAGGCCTACATTATTGACTTTTTTCTATTGGGTCAGATTGTTCCCTTTAAATTGTTTTGTTGCGGCAATATTTAAGATTGTTCGATAACCAGCCTGGGAAGAGGGTTGACTTTTCCAGGCAATATTTAGGGTAAGCGGGGGTAATTGGGTGGAACATTTATTTTTTCCATTTTCCCAAGTTATTAGGTACAGTTAAAGTCAGTAAACTATCTTAAAATTCTCATAAGATATATCACTCTTTAATAATTAACAATATGTAGTTGGTTTATGAACAAATTGTTATTGTTAAAGAAGATTCTCTTATCGTTGTCAATGGAAGAGGACTGAAAGATATTTAGAAACTTCACAATTGCAAATGTTAAGTTGAGTTCTATTAATTTCCAAGCAGTGTATTTTCAATCCAATGCTTGTTTTAAAGAATTAAAGATATTGATAAATATTGTTTGTGTAGTATTTATCACAACAATGAACAAAATATTATCAATGAAAACAAGCAATTAAATAAGTACCACCCAATTACCCCCATTGTGGGGAAATGGGTGGTAAAGAAGTTGAACTTCAAAGTTATGTTTTACCTGCAAATATAGGCCTAAACTTTTTCCACCAGGGCCCCTATTCAGTAACTTCACGGGTTCAACTCTGTCACGGGACCGACTCTGTAGTAACAGTAATCGTTCCGGTTGTTGTTGGTCGAGGTCGAAAGGTATGATTTACATGGCCGTGGACGGTCAAATGTGAACAAATGATTCGCAGTCAGTTGTCAAATATTCGAAATGACATAGATGTGTGTATTATTTCCAATCGGGGAGAAATTGGATTTAAATGGTATAATTTTATGAGAAAAGGGAACGCACGGGACTTTTAGGGGTAGGCCCTTACTAGAGGTAGGTTTTCTTTGAAAATACTATTGTTATTCGTTTGAGAAAGTAATAATCTGGTTGTGTTTACGTGTAGGCCAAGGCTTATTATCCACCTTTTTATACAAATATAACCGAGTCGGACTCGGTTGTCACGGATTATATCGCAACGATATCGACCTCAACTGGGTCGATCACTTACAACCGAGTCGATTACGGTAGAAAACGCCTGGGTCCAACTCCGTCAGAGTTATAGAATCGCAGTCCAGGTGCTATTGAAACCAACTTATTTTAGTGATGTTTTTAGATGGCAGTGATATCTGCAACAATTTCACTCCATTTTCAAGTTTTTGACATAGGGCAACATAACCTATAAATCTAGTCCAGTGTCAATTTTTTCAGTGAGTTTTAAAAGTTTTAAAAGTTTTAAAAGTTTAATAAGTTTTTTATTTTGTATTGAGATTGTGAAAATCTTGTTGCAGTTTGTTCACACATTAAGTAGGTATGTTTAATAAAAACCAAGACAAAAAGTAAAAATAGTTATAGTCTGCTGTAATTTGCATATTTTTTTTATCGTTGCATAGAATATAATTAATTATAACATATTAAATATAACCATTAGTTTTTAACCTATAACAAAGTGTGAGGTATCAATCGCTTCAGTTTCACTTCCTCTATCACCACCCATTTACCCCCATTCTACAGCATGTGTATTATAGAAGATTTCAGGCCTCCACCCAATTGCCCCCATGGGGGTAATTGGGTGGTTTTGTAGTTGAAGCATAAACTTCCACTTTTATATGATTAATGACCAATAACTGCTAAAATGCACATGTTTTATTAAACCTTAGCAAACAACATATCATTCAAGAGAGTATTTGTGCATAATTTATATAAAATATTTATAAAATTAATTTTTTTCTAAACATACCTCACAATTCCCCCCGCTTTACCTAATACCTACTAGCCAACATTACCATTACTGGTGGGCTAGTCCTACTGGGCTTTACCCCACATTTATTTTACTGGGTCAAAATGTGTCAGGACTTAGGTTTTGGATTGCTGGAAACGATATAGGGGCTAGGCTTTTTTGTAGGGCCTATTTTATTATCGATACAGGCATACAGGCATACCGGTAGCCCCTTTATTTATTTTTTTATTGCATCAGTATGTTATAGGCCTATTACAAGCCTAGTCTATAATATGAGATTTGTCATTACAGGGTTGGCAAAAACCCAGTGTTTTTTTGTTCTTTTGGGGGGGATTAAAGACAAAAACATATTTTAAACATTTTACGAGTATTAGGCCTATGCATGACCTGTTGTGTCTTAAATTGAGTTTCAAGATAACAAAATTATCTGTTTACTACAAGTGGCAGCTGGCAGTCTACACCAACCTATGTAAGCTACCGTAGTGAGATAGATCTTTGCAATAGGCCTAGCCTAAATCGACTTATGGATCCGGATCAGCAGTTCCGATAAGGTATACCAACAGGATTTAGAGAAGGCTTTGAATTCAATATGGAAGCCCGGACGGCAGCAGCAGAAAGCGTTATAGTAAAAATGTAGCCTATTATACATGTAGGCCTACGTATGGTCAAAATTGCAAATCCGGTTGGGAGTGGAAAAGGGCCAAAAGCTTGTTACTGTGTACCGTTACTTTAGTGAAGAAAAAAAAACATTGTGAGTGGGATTGGTGATTGAACAAATTTGTATTAGCTGTAGGCCTATAACAAAAAATTAAAATTAAATAAAATATCAGATATTGACAATAAGTAAATTGAAGTGCATTTGGTTTACCAACAGTTTTGTTTAAATAAATAAATAAAATAAATATTATATTACAGAACTTCGTAGTTCGTTTGCTGCACATACTCGTTGTCTAATTATATCTAGTAATGTGATTTTACCTCGAATTTTTAAGCTTTTTGATTCTGAAAATAGGCGTCTTGGGGAATTTATTAAAATCTGCTTTAACCAGCTTATTTTTTGTTTCACATTGATAGGCCTTACTAGGCATTGAACTTATCTAAAATGGCCCTTTGTGACATCGTCTATCGATCTTTGGTTGGTTATCGCTCACTCGTCGATTGCGTTGGGGCCTGCAGGGTTGGCTTGGTCGCTTTGGTTTGCTGTCTCCCACTGAAAATCAGTTAGGGCCTATGTGACTGAGTGGGTAGACTCTAAACTTTATTTATTTATTTAATTTTTTATGGTCATGGTGGACCCTTAGAGCAGGTATTGGGTAGAGGGAGCGTGGCCGTGCTAGCCAGCAGCCGCAAACATCTTCAAGATAGCGAGCCGTGCAGTCACGTCACGCTGGTCAGGGGGCTAGGCGCGGTAATGCGGGAGCTCGTAAACAATGCCAAAATAACACATCAACTATTAGGACCTACTCGCCGTATATTTTTGAAACGTATGTAATTATTGACTATGACAAGACAGTTAAGTTCTATAACCTTGTCTTGTTACAAGTAGCCTACAACCTTTGTATTCACATATTTTACCCATTTTATAGTGTGTTGCTCAGTGGTTAATTTGTAAAATAATAACTGGGCAGACGCTCGGCGCTAGGCCTATTATGAAGAAATATTTAGAACTTCCCATTGAACAATAATTGTTTTGGGTGGAAGTATGTTTCCTGGTACAATGGGGTGGGGGGTCTGGGTGTATGCCCCCCAGCTATAGTGCGGGTTTGCATTCGCATAGCCTCAGAATTTTTAAAAATTTTACCATTCCAAATGGTGGTATTTTATTATTTTTTAGCGTGACTTGGTTGATAATTTATAAAATTGTGAAGAACCACATATCACAATATCTTGTCACTTCAAAATTTCCAGAACTAAGCCTACTCAAAGAAACTGTCCTGTTTGTGTTGTTCATGGGGACGGCAGGATATTTTCAAAGGGGAGAAGATGAAACAATTGTAACTCCACAATCCCAATGAAGGGGTGGGGGGAAAGGAGGTGAGCTTATAGCCTCGCAAGGCGCTGTTTTTTGTTCGTTACTTTATAGCCGATTCGGGGATGTTAAAATAGGATATGAATTAAGACTGTTTGCCAAGCTTGGTCTAACTTTTTTTACAACGTTAAATGCCCATTTAAAAAACCACTCGATCGTCAAATCCACCTAATTTCACATAGGCTACAGAACGTAACGCTTTTTTACCTTTAATTTTTATCCAAAAAATCTGCATTTTTGGGAGGCTGTTCACAAAGGATGAGCGCGTGTCTCTATCAAAGCCGATTTTGAAATTTCAAGTAGGTAATTGCCTCTTACACAAAATTAGGAAATTACTACAAATTTTCAGTTTGGTGTCATATTTATGGTCAGTTAATAAGAAAAGTGAGCAGTATTTGGAAAAGTGCCTTGAAAGTTGAAACCAACTATTTCACATTCTTACTTAACATTTTGGTGCAAACCACAAACCGATAGGACAATGATGGAGCTTCCAAGTGATCCTGACTTTACCTCTACGTTCTGCGTCAAAGCCTGGTTTTCTCGAGCTTAGCCAACAGTCTTAAACTATAAAATTGTGAGTTTATTTTATTATACCCTTTTTTTCCCAAAAAATAAAAACATTGCAAGCAGTAGCGTATCCAGGAATTGTCACTTGTCTGGAGAAAGGTGGGGGGACAGCCTTGCAATTTACTAATACGAGTGTGCTGGAGTGAAGTTCCAGTTCTGCCCATGGTTATTATGGCCGAAGGCAAAAAATTCTTATTTGCTACTTTTAAACGTCTAAAAACTCGTTTAAAATGTTATGTTCTCTGTGAATTATAGATGAAACTTTTAAAACTAATAGGCCTATTAGGCCTACATTGCACTTTTTTAAATATTAAATTATAGTGTGTCACAACTCACAACATTGTAATTGTACTGACTTAATAATTTTAAAATTTCGAAAAGGAAATGGGCGGACGCGTCCGCCCTGAAATTAACTAGGCCTACCTACTGGTGTTGCTACTTTAGACACTTCAAAAACGAGTTTTGATAGTGATCACAAAAAATATTACACAATACAAAAAATGATTGAATTTATTTTATGAGTCAAATTAATATAAAATAATAACAATACAAATTAAGATATAAAAAGCATAGACATATATATGCATTAATTTTATAATTCTGGGAAATAATCATTGTCATTTCTATGCTCCATTAGGAATACAATAATGATGTAAAACATTCTAGTCACATAATATGTAGCATATATTAATATATATATTAGAATCACAATTGTAAACTTGTCGGGTTATTTCGCCACGTCGATTTGACTTACCCATGACCGCTCTGGACCCTCTGGGCCCAGAGCGGTCCAGAAACGTTGACATGGGTAAGTCAAATCGACGTGGCGAAATAACCCGACAAGTTTACAATTGTGATTCTAATACTTCGGGCCACGAAAGCCTTAAAAACTTAATATATATATATATATATATAGGTAAAACAGAAAGCTTACGGTAGATTAAAAGTTGTTTGTGAAATTTACAACAATAGCCTATAAACTTCAAACAATACTTATTTGCTTCCAAAACATAGAATACGTCTTTTAGAGGCCCTTGAACAGTGTCAGATTGGTATTGTTACTCCTAACTTTGTGTTGTTGCAAGTTTTCTGTTATAGTTTTACCAATGTGGCATAATCGTATTTTGAAATAATCAAACATAACTGCTTTAATTAAAAGCCTACCCTATGATTTTCTAAAGGGTCTTGATCGAATGTATGTTCGTTTAAGGACGTTAAAATTGTATTGTTGATTTTTCTCATAAAACATCCATCCATCATCCAAAACATTGGAAGAGAAGTGACGCATCACGAGACAATACGGAGGATGTTACATCAGACTCTAGTATTCAGAAGGATAAAAAAAACACCTTTGTTTAAAGATGGCTTTCTTTAATCAATGAAAACACGCATGAACAAAAGGTAAGGTGTAAAAAAATATTTTGTAGAGTTTGGATTGTAATCAAGTTATAATTTACGTCAGCAAGTTAAGATTACTCCCATATTTTAGTGGTCAACTTTATTATTTTTCCAAATGTCTTTAGGCCTATAATAATTAATTAAATAATTTTAGCAACGTAATCCTACGAATATAAATTCAAACTTTAATATTAAAATGCGCACTTCGTTGTTTGTTAAATGTTTTTTAATTTCTTCTGTAAATAGTCTGAAATATTTGAGTATTGTGCGTTGTTATAATTAGGGATGGGATTTGACCGGTCAAATTCAAATTTGTCATCAGTCCCTTTCTCCGATTCAGCTTCAGCTTACCCAGAAGCTATTATATTCAATTTGTCTATCATAATTCATAATATAAACTGCCTACATAATAAATACGGTAATAATTAAAATAAAATATTACCTAATTAAAACATTTTTTATTGAAAAAGAAAGAAAGAAATGTTATCGTTTAAACATAGGCCTAACAATTCAAATTCAAATATAAAAATTCAAAATAATTTTAAGTTTAAATGCAATACTATAGCCCTACACATTTTATCTTTAAGTCAATTGACATT
Source organism: Sweltsa coloradensis (assembly GCA_024449915.1). Taxonomy (NCBI): domain Eukaryota; kingdom Metazoa; phylum Arthropoda; class Insecta; order Plecoptera; family Chloroperlidae; genus Sweltsa; species Sweltsa coloradensis. Next base: position 184,843 of record JAMZAV010002044.1, read on the forward strand.
GTGCAACCCTAGTTATAATGTTGGATACGTTTTTGATACAATCGTTTATTTGTCAGGGAAATATGTTCGAGGTGTCATCGTCAACATGCACAATTGAGCCATGACTTCGCCGCGCCGGATGATTTATTGTTTGTGTCCTATAATGTTACGGAGGGGAGGGGAGGGGAGGTCTAAAGTTTGATTCCAGCTGCCAGCAATTCTGTATGAAGATTTTGCAGCCCCTCCTCGAGCAGATATTGGCAAATACTAGGAGACTGCATCTTAGAGGAAGCTCTGATTATTCATTCCCAAGTAGGCCTAACCTCATTCCTATTGTTAAATATGAAAAGGGGCTCACAAACAAACATTTAGGTAACGCTGATTTTTAAATATTTATTTACCAATGGAGCTCCAGGTGCACACAAAAAAACTACTATGTTTCGTAATTTTATTCAGCCCACCACTTTTTTCTAAAATGCACCAAACGCACTCTAAAAACCTGTTTAAAAAAATTTCGCCCCCCAAACCCCCGCGCTTGGTTCGAGTCACCACAATCAGGACCGCGTGTCCCTTGTTAAAAATTTAGGACTACACCACTGGAGGGCAGGGGTTCCCCCACGTCGTGGTCGTCTCCGTCTGTGTCATCATCCGTCCGTGTTGTCATTGTCCTCGCCGTCGGGGAGGTAGTAAAAGGGGAAAGGGGGAAAGTTCCCCGATGACGACCCAGAGCTCGTCATTAGTTTCAGGGAGAAAAACTCCCCTAATCACGGGCCAAACCACGAGAAGGTTGCGAGTTGGAATTTGATGGCCCTTGCAATTATTAATAACACTTTTTTGAATATGTATGACCCATACCAATGTCTTCAATTGCATAGTCAATCATTGTTGTGATTTTTTTTATTTTTTTAATTTTTTTTTTTCTTGTGCAAAGTTGGCTTCATTAGCCATTCTTCTGTCTCGCTATCCAATATAAGACTGCCTCCTTTTTGCTGTCTGCCAACCTGCCTATTGACAAGTCAAGTAAATTGGCACATTTTATGACGGTCCTGGTCTTTCTCTTTTACACGTGTATGATGTGTTTTGTGGTGTTTCCATTCTTAATTTGTATTGGCCCTATTGTGGTTATACCAAATTAAAAACATTTCTGCATGTGACAACAAATATACCAGTTGGTACCAGTAACCTAAACATTTAATTTGTGTAGGCCTTACCCTATATTAAATTAAGCACTAATTATTAAATACATAAATGGAGCTAGCCTACTCTGAGTGTGGAAACATCTAAAACTGTATTTTGTGACCATTTTTCAGTTGATTTTTTGCACAAGATAACAACAATACTGATGATAAGATAGATAAAGTTTATTAAGTTCAGTTTTGAGTTCATCAACTCAGTTACCAACAAACATTTACAACAATAACCAAATATTCTGCACAAATGCAGGTCACTGACAAGAGTTTTAATATTACTACAACCTTGGTACTATTTTCTTAAATGCTCTTCGAGGCCACTAGTTTTAATTTAGTCTTACATTTTTCAAGCTGCAGGCCTACACTGTTTTTTATTAGATCTTTGCAGATGTACTTACTACTTAGGTATAACTACCCCCAATAGACACAAATGTGTAAATTTGGTATAGAAGTATAGATTGGAGAAGGGTTGACAGGTTGGGAAAGCATAGAGAACATAAAGACCAGCCTGAAGGGCTGGGGGCGACAAAACTTTTCACCTGCTGATGACAACTGCAGCTAATTTAAAGTTGTTTGTTACCTTAATTATCATTAGGCCTACTAGGAAAACGCTTAAGTCTCGCCGCGTTGTTGGATGAGCGTAATTGGTGCAAATTGAGCTGCCATGTGTTATGCGTATTTTCTGTTGTTCTGTGAAAAAATCATTACTTTGTTGAAGATTTTTTTTAAAATTAAATTAAATTAAATAAAAAATTAACGTTAATTTTTTAAAATTTATTGTAATTGTTAAAAAAAGAAAAATATCGTAAAATTGCGATTTTTATAAGAAATAATTTCTCGATTGCGCTCAAATTTAACACTTGTCTATTAATTCATAAAATTAAGGGTTCTGTGAAATAATTATTACAATCGGATAAAGCATGTAGGTGTGATAAGTAAAAAAAATTGTTAAAAAAAAGAAAAAACCGTAAAATTTCGAATTTTATGATATTTTTTCAATTGCGCTCAAAAAGGTGGCAGTTCTAAGTTCAGAGATTTCGAAGGCCTCCAGAAAATTTCATCTCAATTGGAGTATCGGTTTAGCCGGAATCGTGTGGACAAACAGACAAAAATACAAAAAAAAGAAAGAAAAAAAACATTCCGGATTTTTTTCTCCAGTGTAGTGAAATGGAATCTTCGCTTCGCTCGCTACGCTCATCCAATTATTATTATACTATTATTATAATTAGCTATAGTAGCTGCAGTTGTCATCAGCAGGTGAAAAGTTTTGTCGCCTCCAGCCCTTCAGGCTGGTCTTTATGTTCTCTATGCTTTCCCAACCTGTCAACCCTTCTCCAATACTAAACCAGCCGATTGGCCTTTTCCAAACAATGTAATTGTAAATGTGTAAATTTGAATATTATGTAGCATTTTGAACTTGCCAGTAAACTCATGCAATGCAATCCTCTGAATGCTGCATCAACAAAGTTTGTGACTTGAGGCATTGAATCTACTTCTAGCCCGCGGGAGTGAAGCCTGAAGAGTGGGCCGTGATTGAGCTGCAAGGGAGTTGAAGTCGAGACACCACGACGACTTGGTCGACCAGTTTATCGCGATCTCCACTACCGAACGAGGTAAGAGTTGCTCAAACCTGTGGCTTCAGAGCTGTCATTTGTTTGCGACCTAGTGATAGGGATGCTAAAATGATGCCAGTAGATGACTTGCTAAATCTAATGTTGGGCCATAGCATATTCAGTAGGCATACGCAGTGTGCAGACCTGGGTAAATAAATAAATAAATAAATTTTATTTGAGTCTACCCACTCAGTTATATAACTGATTTTCAGTGGGGGACTTTAAATCAAAGCGACCAAGCCAACCCTGCAGGCGTAATTAAACAAGGGAGCGGAGCGACTGAGTGTCTCCATTCAACTCAAACGGCCCTCATTCTGTGATTCTGTCTGTCTGTACGTCGAAAATCAGCCGAACCGCTGAACAGATTGCACTGAAATTTTAAACAGACATCCGGTACGAGTTTACTAAGAACTGTTAACAAAATCAGCTTGATCCATTGCGATTTAAGCCTACAATAAATAAAAATGTGATTTTTAATAATATCAATGGCATTTGTTTCGTAGCAGTTAGCGGGACGACGTTGACGTGGCCTGCATGGCCTAGTGGTAACCATTTAGCCTACCACACGGATGAATGGGGTTCTATACTCGTCATTGCTAACTTTTTTATATTTTTACACCCACATATTATTTTTGGGGGATGTTAAATGGGAAATAAAATTTAGGTGATTTTGTTTTATCTTGGAAATTTGTTAATGTTTCACGCTAATACGTTTTGAATACGATTCGCATTTTGAATGTTCAATTTAAATATGTGGCAAGCAGAGTGAGTTCCTGTAAGGTGACCAGACGATCCGGTTTTAGAAGTCAAAACACTTGGCTAACTCACTCGTTTAACAACGACTTTGGCGTTTCCCTAGTTAGTAAGTAATGTTACGTAGATACCTAAGTTTTGCGTTATTGTGACACAATTACTCTTATTATTAGAAACTTACAGCTGTAATCTCGATACACAATTTTCAATGTAACAGTAAAGTAATTTCATTACTTTTTCGTGGGAATTTCGGTCTCAGCCCATCAGGCCGGCTCATAAATCACTCATTTACACAACCAATCTTCAGTGGGGGACATCAAATTTGGCACATGCTTTTTCCGCCTTTGTCGGTCTGTATGCCTATTATTACAAACTAGCGTTGGGTAGTAGGACTGCAATTATGAGAAGACTAAAAACTCTGTTGGAATGTCATTTTGAGTATCTTTCTCATCATGTCTTCCACAACTTGTCCCTGTTGTCTTTATTAGATACATAGGCCTACTATGGTTGCCGTTTGAGCGTATGCTACTTAAATGATAAATCATTTACAAATTGGATTATTAGCCTAGAATCGATGTTTGTACAATCAATAGATAATAGCTAATAAATTATTTGTCCACAAATTATAAGATACCTTACGCCTATGCAAAATTGCATTGTTGAACTTACTTATTTATTTATACTTTATTCACAACAGAAACAAACATTTCCACCAGTGCAAATATTATAATAGTAGACCTACAAAGATAAACACAAAAATACAGTTCAGAAAAATTACAAATCATAGGTATTGATTAAATATGTACATGTTTGTATAACTGTGTGGGTGTGCATGTGTATGAGTGTGTGGTTTGTCTGCGGTATGTAGGCCCTTTGTGTGGTTACAGGTCTACAGTATTGTTTAGTTCTGTTTTGTACGTTGCTAAGTCGAAGAAAAATGACTAAGCTACAAGTTCAGTTTAGTTAATTTGTAATAAGTAGTAAGCAATCTATTTAAACACACATATTTGCATATGCTGATTCTTGGTTTTGCTGTGTGAAATATGATATTGCTTCTTGTTGCTTGTTGAGGAACGAACATGAAAGTCTAGTTTGCTAGCAGTGATGACTGAGTCAATGAGATGATTCATAACTTTGTTCAAGTATAACAATATCTGCAATTGTTTGTCTAATTGCAAACGTTTGAAAAAGTTTGTTTGACGGTGCATTCGGTAATCGCTCGTATGGAATTCAATTCTAAATACTAACTTACCTACATATAAGCCCTAATGTTGGCTTTGAGCTTAAAGCGGGACTGGAGAACGTGTGATGGGGAAATTGGAATATTGTGACACACAATGAAGCCTGGGGCTATGTAGGAAAATTATATCTACGCAGATTAAACAATTGATTAAAATGTACTATTAATCAATTGATTATCTGCTAAATGATTGTCTACCAATAAATAATAAGTACATAATTGATAATCACTGGCAACGTTACTAAAGTAAATAAATGTCTCTTGCTCATTCCAAATTGTCCCGTAGCTTATTGTTCCATAAAATATGTAGGCCCTATGTTTGTAGTGTAGGTACTTGGTATTTGGTAAGTCTCTTCTGTGAGTAGACCTGTGTTGTAGCTTGTACCGTAGTGTAGATCCTCACCTGGTACTTGGTCTCTCTTCACCCTCTGTTGTTGTTTCTCTGTTGGTAGGGGGTGCCCATCCTGATTATCGGCCACCACATTCTCTACGGAAAGGAGATGAATCTAACCAAACCCTTCGGCATCCTCGAACGTAAACGCACAAACAAGCTAAACGAAACGGTATTATTACAATCGCCGGGAAGTGAGAAAGCCCTCGGACCTGCCGGGGTTTTAGAGTACAAAACTGAATACTTGGTTAAAGCAATTGTAAAGAAGAAATTATTATTTAAAACCAGGCCAAAACCCATAATTGCAAATGTTCCTAAACCTATTTAGCATCATGGTGCCGAATGTTTGTGTTGATTTCGTAACAGCATTTAACAAATAGACTGACTGAGAACTTATTTTCCTTTATAACAAACTATAGTACCGTGCAAGTGAAGTTTCATTGCTGAACTGTTCAAAATATGTTTCTGTAGTAAAAGATGTCATTCTGAACGGCATCTTGTGTCACCACATGACCATGAAAAATGTTCATTTCCAAACATGTTTAACAACAAGACCAGTTTTACATTTTGTATAAAATAATATGACTGAAGTGAGTTTTGTAATTATTTACCTACATTCCAAAATATTAAGAAGATTTAAAAAGTAAATAAGGTCTATAAAATGTAAAATAAAAGCCTACAGAAGCAAAATAGTTTGTGAATTGCTATTTTGTAAAATGTATATCCATATAAATAAAGGAAAAGCTGAAGTTTAGAAGGTGTACCTACTTACTTCTTGTTGTGCTGTTTCTATGTTAGTTACGAAGCTCTTTGGTTTTCTCTTTAGTTTCATCTATGTGGAAGTCGAGTCTCGCCCCTCTGGGTAATACTGTAGACTATTGGCGGTTAAAACCTAACCAGGTAGCAGCACGGTCGTATGCCAACATGGCCGTCCGAAGGCAGATAAAAATACGGGCTGCATAGGGAGCAAGTGTGTTTTTCATGCTAGTTTAAAGCATAATATTTCATTGTAAGCGTCAGCTCTGGAAGTATTTCCACTTTCCAGTAGTTGGGTACGATGTGGTAGGACAATCACTATATTTTGTTACCATCAGCTGCAAAATAACTAGCAAAATAAGGAATTTTATCTCGTAATTTGCAGACATGTAAAATCCTATAGGCAATGTGTTTGCAGTAATTTTACCTTGATGGCAATACCGCAAATTTCGTATGATTATCGACCTCTACTAATAGGTAGAGGTAATGAAAAATGGTGATATAAAAACGCAAATTTCGTTTTTAAAAACCCAAATTTCGCGTTTTTCGCGATTTCGAAAAAATTGTCAAAAACGTTTCGAAAAAATCCAAAAATCCAAAAAAAAAAAAAAAAAAAAAAAACGGAGCCCCTTAAGTTAGGGATGACATCGATTACAAAAAGTTAGAATCGATCATTGTGACCTAAAAATCGATTCAGAGTCGATTCCCAACAAAAAATAAATATTTGTATGCACTGTTATTTTGGTGGACTATTTCCGCGGAGTTATATACGCGCCGTTATTTCCGCGGTCTATTTCCGTGAAGCCCGTGACGCGCGCGTTGCGTTGACTGTTTGATGACTACCGCCTACCGCACGCGTAATATTCAGTCTGGACCGGCACCTCCACCAAAACTGGACCGGCACCTCCACCATTCCTTACATTTTGCACTCTAAACGGTTCAATTTCGCGAGTTAATTCGCGTTTGACCAGTTCCATACAATTTCGTTCGTTATTTCGCGCTATACACGAGATTTCGCGAATTTCGCGATTTCAAAATGTGTTTTTTCCATCTCTAAATGATGTAATTCGTCGACAATATTACATTTTAGGCACTAAAAAGGACATTTAAAAAAATTCGCGAATTTCGTTATCACCATTTTTCACTACCTCTACTAATAGGCCTATGATATGTACACATTATTTCCCCCACCCCCGTAAGTATGTTTTTGTGGGTTCCCCCGAATAAATTATCAAACTCGATTTGTTATTAAATTTGTGTTTCGTCACGCCATTGAAACCTCTTATAACACAGTCTCACATTTTAAAGCCCCCCCCCCCCCAACACCCGCAACATGGCTAAAAGTTTAAAAGTTTAAAGTTATATATGAATTGCACCGGCCTTCACTAAACTTTATATAAAGGCCAACTATTATTAATACGCATAGTTAACTAATATTGTTGAGTCCTAGAATTGTCCTAAATAATATGAATTGAATTGTATTTTATTGTATGCTCTTTATTTTTAGCTTGACAGCTATTTTACATCCTACTTTATATTTATTTAATATCCACTCACATTTACTTTTAAACATACCAACACTTTTGATCTCTCTCAAATCTCTTGGTAACATATTCTTCTGTCTTAATATTAAATAAAATATAGATTTTTGCCCATAAATAATTAAGTCTACGCATAATTTGCTGTTCACGGCAGCAGTTGGTACAAATCTCTTGGTATATAGGAATAAACTAGGGAAACGCCAAAGTCGTTGTTAGACGAGTGAGCAAGCCATGTGTTGAGTACCCGGAACATCCCATTTCCTCCCCAAAACTTAAGGCTGAATCTGGCTAGCATGGGCATTTTCTCCACAGTATATTAGGCTAGAGTGGCGCATTAGGCCTTACAGTGTTGACGCGCCCTTATAACAACTAATCTCAAACCCCTCTTATTTGCACTCTTGCTCACTCATCTAACAACGACTTTGGCGTTTCCCTAGTTATGGTCATCGTCGTCAAGGGGGTTGTCAGGGAAGGGGTAGAGGTCCCCGACGACGACTGCCAGAGGTCGCATCTTTTCGTGGAGTATATATACTTCACTTTTATACTTACCAGCTGATGTTTGCGAGATGGACTTAGTCTAATTCGATCGTCTTTTACCATATGCAGAGCAATGCTCTGTGCCAAATACACGACCATATGGTTTAGGCCTACGTAAAGCGTACACATATCTAACATTCATGACGTAGGTTAGAATAAAGTAGGTGGTCTAGTCTCCGATTTAATTATACCTTTATATGGCGTAGTACTGCGTGTATACTGTATAGGGTCTACTGCGGTATTGCACTTGTTTCTTGTGGATGGTCAATTGGTCATCATTATTAATTAGTTGATGAATTTAAACAAGAATAATGACATTACCTTTAGAGAATGACATACCGTATTGACAACAAAAACATACGAAAAATCACCGACTGATAGCGACTATATCTGAATTGTTTTTATATCGTAGGCTGTGGCCTATTTTTCATATGGAAAATCTAAACAAATGCTACCGATATTTTTAAAAATCCATTTTATTTATTGTAGTTTTAAATCGAAATGGATATTGCTCATTTTGTTAGCAGTTCTCAGTTACCTGGTCACGGATGTGTGTTTAAAATTTCAGCCCAGTCTATTTGGCCGTTCGGCCGTATGAGCCTGGACAGACAGACAGACAGACAGACATTTAACATACATACATTGGACAATGCTCACGGCCAAGGCCCGATCGAGTATAGCGTTAGGGAAGACTTACGTTCGCTGCGCTCACTCGTCTAAAAATCAAGGTAAGCTAGTTTACATTCAATGCACTGCACAAATTAAAAAAATATTATTAGGAACATATATTATTAATAATAAATAATAATTGGATGAGCGTAGCGAGCAAAGCGAAGATTCCATTCTGCTACACTAGAGAAAAAAATCCGGAATGTTTTTTTTATCTTTTTTCTTTTCTTTTTTTTTGTATTTTTGTCTGTTTGTCCGCACGATTCTGGCTAAACCGATACTCCGATTAAGATGAAATTTTATGGAGGCCTTCGAAATCTCTGAACTTAGAACTGCCACGTTTTTGAGCGCAATCGGAAAATTATTTCTCATAAAAATCGCAATTTTACGATTTTTTTCGATTTTTAAAAAAATTCTTTGACTTATTACACCTACATGCTTTATCCGATTTTAACGATCTTTGCACAGAACCTTTATTTTATGAATTCAGACATTCTTGTGAAATTTGAGCGCAATTGAAAAAATATTTATCATAACAATCGAAATTTTACGGCTCTTTTCTTTTTTTAAACAATTCTTTGACTTATATAACACCTACATGCTTTATCCGATTGTAATGATTTTTTCGCAGAACCTTAATTTTATGAATTAATATATTAGTGTTAAATTTGAGCGCAATCGAGAAATTATTTCTTATAAAAATCGCAATTTTACGATTTTTTTTCAACAATTACGATTAATAAATTACAAAATTAAAGTTAATTTTTTATTTAATTTAATTTAATTAAAAAAAAATTTAAACTTAGTAATGATTTTTCCACAGAACAACAGAAAATTTGCATAACACATGGCAGCTCAATGCACCAATTACGCTCATCCAACAAGGCGGCGGGACTTAAGCGTTTTCCTAGTTTAAAAAAATCCATATTATATCTATACCCATTATCAAATACACCATTAATGTGACTTGCATAATGGTACACAGTATCCTTGGGTTTAGAATGTTGAACCCAAAGACGGTACATAGCTGTTAGCCCGCTTTGGCCCTATACTGCCTACAGCACATCATTGTAATAAATTAACTACCATTATGGTATTGGTTATGACGTTTATCCGTTTATCGGGTGGTGGTATCCATGAAACTGATGACAGTTGCAAAAAATGTGTCTCAAGGTATAGGAATAGAGCTCCCAACTAACCCACAGTAATGCACGGAATAAAATACACATACTACATACTTTTTTTTTCATTACGCAACACAAAAATGTGTATTACTAATTGTATGACCTTTCTTGCTTGCTAAATAATAAACATGTTCGAGTAAATTCAATCTTGAGTTGACCGTGACGCTACAATATTGCATTGGTTTAACATTGAATGCCGCCATGCAGCCCCACCGTATCTGCCTTAAAGCAGTTCTCCAGTTGACCGCCAGATGTCAGCCACTTTGCTTTTAAACGCGAATAGAGTGTAGATCCTACAGCCTGGTTCAAGTCTACTTTCTTCTGTGCTCAATACTTGTGTTTCATTGTTTTTTGTTCTGGCATGCTAAAACTGCTAATCGAAAATAATGTGTCTAGACTTTTAACACTAGTCTTGTGGAATACTAGGCCTAAATGTCAAATGAATGAAAATCTAAATCTAAAACTGCAATATCAGACTTAACATATTTACCAAATTTTTTTAAAGTGCTTGATGCATTGGATCTTGGGATAGCTCTTTCATATATTAATAATTGCTTAAGTATTGATTTTTTGACTGTCACAAATATACAGTAAGTCTATCTATAAGCTAGGTAGACCTATCTATAGTTCTATGCCTATGCCTATAGCCATAAATCTTATAAGTACGCTTTGCTTTCATATGGCACTGAATTGAAATACGTATGTATAGTACCTAGGGCGGCTCGTGAGTCAATATTGTGGGGGTGCACATAATTCCGAAGTCTTATTTTGCGGGAAACAAAGGGGTCTGGGGCGCAGACCCAAAAAAAAAAAAAAAATTCAGACACTAGTGGTCTGAAGTACCCGGAAAACGACTTTAGAGTATATTTTTCGAATTATTGGTCGGGAAAAACTCCCCTGTGTAATTGTTTATTGTGGAAAACCCTCAAAAAAAAAAATTATTATATGCTTGATTGAAATATTACATACCCGAATAATGTCCCTTCATCTCCTCCGACACGCACCTCAAACATTTCTAATTGTTCTTCCAATGGTCGTTAAAAAAAAAAAAACTGTTTATTTTTAGATCGCTTATTACCGAAGTCATATTATAATTTCACTTTACGGCACGATAATAATTTTAACACTGTTCACTCACTTGAAAACTGCTGTTGATCTCACTTAACCAACCCTGTCGCCAACAACTTTCACTGGCTACTGGCCGGAGTGTGGGGGTGAATGAATGGGGCGAGCACAATACCAAGGCGTTTGAATGGAAGTAACGGTTTTGACCCTTGTGCACGTGCACAAAACCCAGCTATACCAGACGTTGTATAACAAAAGACAACCTGAGGCTTGTTCTGCCGGCCTTTCCGTGTTAAAACCACGTAAAAATGTGTGCACACTCAGAGTGTCATCCCCCAGCGGCAGCACTTACTGCAGAATGACTTTTGCCGAATATGCCTTGCTCTGGGCCAGCCAAAATATCCATACAAACAATCCAACGATTTATTGGGAATATTACGAGATTGGCTTCGAACCTTAAATTTGGAATTTAGGTCGCGCAAATATTTGGGGGTGCGCGTGCACCTGTGCACCTATACACGAGCCGCCCCTGATAGTACCTAACCTACATATGAATGTGGAGAAACTAGGTAGTCAGACTACACAGGTTCCCAAAATTATCTTTCATTCCCAAACTAAACTACACTTGTTGGGAAACAACTGCACCACATTAATAGAAGTGTAGGGATTGGTTCTTGCAAATTGTGAGTGTGGGTAGACAATCTAAAGAGAACATAACATGAACATACACATATAGCTGTAGAGGATTGACAAACAAGATGTCTACTGGTTGACCAAATCTATGATGATATCAGTATGTTAATGTAAGCCTGAGAATAAAAATAAGATAACTTTTAACTACAATACCGTTCTAGAATCTAGTTAGTATTTGTATGTTTCCACAATTAAATTCATTAAGACATAGATTGTAAAGATTGGTATAGTGCAGAGTATGAAGTATTTATCACTGGAAGTTCTTTTAGACTTGGCTAGGTCCCCTGTTTACTTAGCGGACAGGATTGCTTCAATGACATCAGCTCTGAAGTTAGACCGCCACTTGAAAGCCGGCGTGGTTCCGTCCGTCTGATGCCTTTGAGCTGGAGTATCCCTGTCATCCTCACTGTTTAATGTTACACTTGTCTTGGCTAATACCCGCCAGATCTAGACCAATGTGTGAAATACCGACCCTCATTGATTTAACCACTCTCCGCTCAAAGAAGAACTTCTGATTTCAATGATAGTGTTGACTGATACATTTAGGACAGATTTTTATTTTACTGAAATCCATCAATATTATATTATTATTACAACTTTTTTATTATGTAAACATCAACTTTGGAGGCATGGTGTACCGGTATTAATATCTCCAACTGAACGTTCAGTTCTTCAAACTGAGTGGACAGGTAGACTTTAAATCAATTTTATGTATTTATCTAATTATCTTAAGATAACACATTACAATTACAGTAGGCCTATTCATTGAATTCATTAACATAACATTACAAAATGTGAGTTGAAATCGAAAATCACACACACATAAAATAAATACGTATTAGTATTACTTTTCATTATTGATTATGATTTCATGGGGACTGTCCATCATAATATGACAATGCTGGGTTTTATTTTTACAATACATACCTATAATAGCGGCTCGCCAAATAATTATTGTTAAACCAATTGGTTTAACAATAATTACTTGAAGGGGCAAAGTATGTAGGTAGAGAGAATCTCACATATTGCACCCCCAGTGTAAAACAGTAGTATCGTCCAATTTGGCCGTAGCCGTAACGCCTGACTACTTCTGTTGTAGCTGACAAAAAATCTAAATTCAAAGATACCTACTACTGTTTTACAATAAAGATATAGACAATATACATACCCGCAGTGTAAAACAATAGTATCTTCAAATTTAGATCTTTTGATTATTATTTTTTTTTTCTGGGGTTAGGGTAAGAACAAGAAAGAGGCGCATGTAGTGTGTATGACAAGTTTGGTCAAGTTCTTGTTCTTGGCACGACAATATAGAGGGATGAGGGGAGAAGGCGCCATTAAAAAATAAAAAAGCGTATTTAGAATCTTTATCCACTCAGTCATATAACTGATTTACAGTGAGGGACATTAAATTTAAAGCAGACCAAGCCAAACCTGTAGGCTTTGATACCATTGACAAGCAACAATGACTAACGAGACTTGCGTAAAAAGGACTTTGGTTCCGATCCCTAGCAGACGCGGTTTTACGGGGCGGCCCGATTAGGCCCGGGCCGCCCTCGATTTCCCTAGTAATTATTTACAAATTCATATTAATTCTTAAAATACGTCTATAGGCCCTATGGAAAAGCGTTGAACGTATCATTGTTTATCTGCTAACTTAAAAATTATATTTGATCATATCATCAATGTTTAACACGAGATTGCGCTATAATACCTCCCTTTGACTGCCGAAAGACGCAAACTATCCAGACCTGGAGGTGCTGGTGTGAATTTCTTATCGGTGGTGACGTAGACGATGTGCTCGTAATCTCCTGCGAGTACAAGCTTAGAAGGTAGCTCATGGAATACTCAAACTCAGATCGATAAGTTTTCATAAAAAAATCGCCGTTTACAGTTCACCTTGTAAAGTCTGTTCAATTATTGACAGTGTTGCTAATTCCATTACACAAAAAAAAAAAAAAAAATTCTATACCAATTTGCACGCTGAAAGAATTTCTTAGCTTTGAGCCACATATTTCTTGTTTACGAGATCAAAATTAAAATTAAAACTGAATTTATATATTGTGCCCAGTCAATATACTCATAAATACCCCCTTATTAAAATCTCCAGAATTTCCGTACAGTCAAAAATACACTGTTTGAAGTACACAAAAATAAAAAAATGCCCTGCGGGGCAATTCTGGGGGCGTCCCCCCCCCCCAAGACCCCAGACCCCCCCTGGCGGGACTAGTTAGGCCTCCCCAACTTTTTGGGGCTAGAACCACGCCTGATCCCTGGTGGGTGGGGGTGAAAGAAAATATCTGAATGGGCAGTTTAGGCTTGCTGGGTGTTATTACCATGTTAACAACAACGGAAGAGAAAATAATATATCTATTTATAAATTGTATTTTTTTACTTAACCTTTTTACTTGAGCAAATTTGACATTCTTTTGATTTTAAATACAATTAATTGCTCAGGTTATTTTGTTGAATCGAATATGTTTTATTGTTTTAACGTTTCATTACTTATTTAATAACTGTACTTGTTTTCTGAGGATAGCTCACACAGTTGGGCTGAAACGTTAAAACAATAAAATATATTCAATACGTCAAAATGACCCGACCAATTAATTTGATTCATAATATTCCAGGCATTGATTGTTGGTATAGGATGCAACTGCTTATCTTCCAGGTGTTATGATTGAATTTCATACCAATAAAACCAAGTAACATTGATAATGTACAAAACAGTTATGTAGCCTACTGTTTTTGTTACTATATTACAATGCGAGACATTTTGTATAAGATCAACAAAATAACAATTAATACTACATCAATTTAACAAGTCAAGTAACTGCTTCACTTTTGAATGAACACAGCTGTACTGTGTCAGTCCCAAACTAAATTTGTAAGACGATCATATTAATGAAATGATCTGGGCGAAGACAGGTCCCTCGGCAAGCAGCATGGACAGTTGTAACCTCATTCAACATTCTAAGTAGGGATCAACTAAAATAGCTAAAGCAATCTGACTGAGTTGGAATATTGACGGGTATCTTTGCCAACACTGCCACTACTAATTGCATTAGAAATGCCTAAATAAAATAAATGAATTAGTATTTGGAGTCTACTCACTCGGGCACACAACTGTTTTCACCTATAGGCCCAGGCTGTCATCAAGATTATGCAATCTCCAGCTGCCAAGCTTAGAGTGATTGTCGAGTGTAGAATTACCGTAGCGAGGTTGTGCTTCCTTCTACAAGCGTAGTGTTGGATTATCTGTGTAGTGTACCGGTACATTGTTTGTCACATCTTTCTGGACTTCTCTTGGGCTCCGACTGTGGTTCCTAAAACATCTCCACAATCCAGATAGTAATACATTTCATTGTTTATGAGTAGGAGGATACTACTACTATTTGAGAATTTCAATTAAATCACATGGATTTTTCACCCACATACTGTAGAAACGCTTGTATCACATTATTGTAAGTAAATTAATTTTTCTATAATAGTTTTCATAATTAAAGTAAAATAAAGTTTTATTAGCTGGTAGAAAGCTATTTGCATGATTCAAAATATACATCAGGCCATGTAGGCCTACATGTAAACTACTGCTTATCTAATAATTTATTAGTCAATACTATACATTATCTGACAAGTACCCTAAAGAGGGAGCAGAGCGACTCAAATCAACAGATTGTCAAAGAAGAAGAAGAAAGAATATAAAAATTAAATAACTCTTTGTGCGTTGACTTTTTTTTTATTATTTGATTTGATTTGATTTGAGCTGGGCTGTTAAATCAGAGCTTACGTTTAAAATGTTCCTTTACTTGCTTGTTCTTGCACTCATGACTCAATAATGGTGGAGGTAGCAAGGACATCAATTTTCAATCTTTCTGTGCTCATTGTATTTTAATTTAATTTATTTGTAGTTTTTTTTAAATGGCGTACATGGTTGTATACATTTGAACATACCAACCCCTTAGCCCCAGAGTCACCAAACACATTCTGTGCAATCCTTGTTGAAGTTAATAATGTCATCATAACAATTTTAGAATAATAATAAATAAATTCAATTTATTACACTTCAATTCTGACACTATTTTTTTAGGAAAGAGATAAAACAATCTCTGTCTGTTAACTACTCAAATTTAGTAGTGAACGTTATCACGGATGATGTGAAACAAAAACGCAACGCGGGCAAGCCATGCCTTCTTACCGCTAGCTAGAGATAGTCAGGTTTTTGTTGCTAAATCGGTGAACGTGCTTTTATGAAAACTACACAAAATGCTAAATGGGTAAATATATCGAAGACATCAATTTGTTACCCTGAGAAAATTAGCTTAGTTAATTTTTTTGAGGACTATGTTTCTCAGTTTGTTTGTTTGTTTGTTTGTTTGTTTGATTGTTTGTTTGTTTGTTTGTTTGTTTGTTTGTTTGCTTCGAAGCAAATAGCTACTCTGTTATTGATTTAATTTGAAGGGGACTTAAGAAATCTCTTTTCTGAAAACTACTGATTACGTGTTTTACAACAATCTTGGAAATATTTCTTATCAAATCATACTTTTACGATTTTCACCCAAATGTTTGGAGATTTTTTTGTATTTATTGTTTTCTCTCTAACGGACAAACGGCTACTCCGATATTGATGACATTTTCAGAGAACTTGTGAAACTTTTATGCACTTAAGTGTAATCAAAGAAATATTTCTTATCAAAATTCTACTCCTACGATTTTTTTTGTAGGTAAAATTTTATTTCTCTTAGTCGGCTCTTTGTCGGATGAACGGCTAAACCGATATTGATGAAACTTTCAGGGAACCTTCAAAATCTTTGAGCTTAGATATTTGTGTATAATCATAGAAATATTTATTATGAAAATCGCGCCATTATGTTTATTTTTCGAAGAGACGTTAAGCAATATTCAATCAATCAATCAAGATTGGAATGCAGGAGATTATAAGCTCAATCAATGCCAAGCGGCCTTTTACTAAAATTTAGGTTTTCCCATATCTATTATGAATAGGTTTAGCATTGTTCTAGCATTTTAAGTTAGTAGATTGTATTAATTCTTTTATGTTGCTATAGTTAATAATCATTTTCCATTAGAAATTCCCAAAGAAATTTGCACATTTATGGTTTTGATTGAAAGAACAAAATAGATGGTAAAAAGTACTAAATTTGCTAAAATAACTGCTAAATAAGTTATTCAACATTAAAACGCTATTTGAAGGTTAACCTCTACTTTTACTTTTTACTTTTTTGCGATTTTTTCCTGCTTCTAACGCAGAACGTCGAAGGCTCATCTCCTGCTTCAGGCAGTTAGGCACCTTGTTTCTGTGTAATCATCCTTGACTGAGGAGCCTTCATCGGTCAGGATTGCCGTGTCTGGGCTCGACCGACGACCTTCTGAAGAAGTCTCGTCGTGTGTGGTAGCTCTGGAAATCAATTTGTGAAAACATAAATATTTATCTATCCCCAAAGTAGAAACGTCCAGTTCTGTAACTCGATGTGTTTAACATTATCTTGGCGTGGACGTTGTTAGCGTTCACAACTGCTACATTACGACGATTGATACATTTCAATATTATTTTAGTCTAAAAGAAATCTCGCGATTTGCGATATCCGAGCTGTCAAAACGAGAGCCGGCGTGTTTACAGTCTGCACGCGTCATATTTTGAGCGCGTTCGTTCTCTGGACCCGGCCAAATATAGCCAGCCCCGTTCGCCCCCATCAAGTTTGGAACGGTATGCGGCCATAAGCAAACTCTCTGCACTAGATTGATTTATAGGTTATTTTAGCTTTGCCGCACACTGAAATTTGGCACGGAAAATGCAATACCGCAGGAAAATGTGGTGTGAGTTTATTGCTGTTTCGACTTCGTTGGATTTCTGAATATACATTAAAAGTTGGTTGAGTTGAGATGGGTAACACCCTTTTCCTAACCTAAAAAAATGGAAACTTTTTACTTTCCCCTTTTCTCAATATCATTTAATCAATATTCTTATGTGTTGCTGTCATCTGGACTTAGTTAAACTTAGACAATTTTGAATATATTATTGCAAATATGTTATGTTTGAGAGCGATTTAAATTCTGGTAAATGCACGACACAAAACAATAAGTGAAACAATGTCGTTCCGACTGACAAAATAATTCGTGTGCTTTGGAAGTATCACGGAAATTAGTATTCTCGAATAGTGAGTGTTAACAATTCAATATTGCGGTGGTGTACTGTACAAAATAAAGAAACCTTGCCAAGTCGCTTCAATCTTGATTGCCGATGGCGAGAGTCGAACCTGCACCTCACCGATTCGCAACACCACCTCCTACCTTCGTCCTACTCCGTATATAGACCCAGTACCCTCAGTGTACAAAGAATTGAAATATCTCAAAGAATAATATGTTTACATACTCTTAAATGAGCAATATTAATTACAAACCAATCAGGCGTCGCAATTAAATCCTTACGACCGACCAATGAGAAGTCGTATAACTACAAGCTAACTTCGTTACAAGCTTGTAATATATTACTAATCAATCAAGAGTATTTTCATTCCCTATTTAAAAAAAAATTCCTTGTGACTTAGCCCCTATTTTATTTTACTTTGCACCTACACACGAACACGCACAAAACAAACAGAAAAAGAAAGAAAAAAGGAGTTGGTGGGGCCCAGTGGGAGATCTTATGACCGCGTATCACCAAACAAATGCGCGGCCCGATCAAACTTAAGACAACTTGGACTCGTCCGTTTTAGCCACCTCCTGGTGCACAAGCTGTGTAAGAGATGCTTTTGGTGGCGTTTAACCGTGAACTAAGTCCAAATCTTGACGAAGATTTAGATACTGTTTGTCTGGTCTTCTTCATATATTTATGTGCATCTTGAATTCCCTCTCTTTCGACATTGGTTATTATTTTATTATTTTAAAGTCTTCTCTCCTGGAACTAATGACAAGTTTAATAAACTATACAGATAAAACAACACAACCTGAAAGAAAACAAATAAAATTAAATTGTGTGTTGATAATTGGCAGAACCCTATATAATCTTCCACGAATACGATACACATGTTCTGGGTTCGAATCCCGTTTGAGTCAATTCATAGTTGGTATAACATGTTGCAAGAATTCTGTTTTAACTTACTACATTAGAATAGACACGAATGTAGATAAAAATACATAAAGAGCTGTCATGTTTTGCTCGCCAGCATAACTTCCATTGCCAGCAAATACGCCCTATTTTAACCATCTCACTTCTTTTGTCGAGAATGGGATACGTCATGTGCACGGGACATTAGGCCGTTGAAAAAAAAATGATCAACCTACCACTTCGATTGATCGATATTTCATAATTATTAAAGTGGGTAAGTGTAAATGCCACGCGCTCTGCTCCCTAGCGGATACCCTCAGTATCTCATACAGGAATAGACGTGGATATTGCCACGTTATTGTCTGGCACCGGAAACATGATTTGCGAAGCTGATTCGAGAACCGCGGGTTTAGCTCAAGCTGGTGTGAATATGAACATGGAAAAGAAATTAAAGCGCTATTTTTAGTTGGGTTTGTTTATGTGATTGCTCATGTGGGGCCGTCGAGTCGAGACTGACGTCTTCCAAGCACCCTCAACTGTAAGCTATGAGGCCATGCAGCGATCTGCGGCGCTCGATATGTGAAGATTTTGCAAGTTAATTGGTCGGGAAACAATCCCATAATGCGGCGTCCCACAATTATTAATGGTGCCTTTGGGCATAAACAATACAAGGATGTGCAATTTATTTTCCCCATAAATACCTCCTTCTCAATTCTCATAACATTTTAATTTTAATCTGCAAATCCTTAATAAGATTCCAGTCCCAAAAATTCCCAAAAGCACCAAGGGAATCATACAACTAACTATACTTTCAACAACAATTTTTATCATTTTTTTCACCGCCAATTCACCTCTTGTGGGCATAAAAACGAATTTGACTTTTAATTTCACCCCAAATACCTGCTTATGATAATATTGATGAAGGCCTATTCCATTGAACCGGAAACTTCTGAATTTTGGGTGCGTTACAGTGAAACAGTACATGCAACAAATCTTACCCCTTGGGTAGTTGTTCATTAACACTCTCCTGGTCACATTAAACACTGGAGTTCTCGCAGACCCGTGCAACGCTTTAGAACGCTCTGGCCGGGAGAGGGTTAACGGGACCCCCCAAAAAGTGGAAAGTAGGTTAGGGGGAACTTACCAAACAAATCTGTTTTGTTTGTATGCTTTGTTTAAAGCTTCAGATTCGTTGTAGTAGGCCTACTGTGTTCGTTCATTCAGTTCTATATAATGCACAATTCAGGCAGGCTCGGCAAACACGTCGTCCTGTATCTGCTGGACCGGGGTTCGAGCCGCGAGCTCGTTGGATTTTTTTTCATTTTTGGGGTGTATTAAATATTTTCTTGGAGTTGTTGTTACCGATAGGTAGGGGTCCAGAGAACTGCCATATAAGGATTCAAATGCTCTCCTTTATGAACCACTTTTCGGTCCGTTCGTCCGTCTCGCGTCTTACGAGAAGAAAAGACTGGTCTCCGACGTACAAGTGTTTTTGTATACATTGCCTATCAATGCACCACTGGAGCGACCCGACGCTACGCCACTAGTGGTAGACCCCACCGCGGACCCGCCTCTTTCACTTTGCTGCCGCTGTCAGTGAATCCTCCACGCCACTGCACCCGACGCTACGCCACTAGTGGTAGACCCCACCGCGGACCCGCCTCTTTCACTTTGCTGCCGCTGTCAGTGAATCCTCCACGCCACTGCACCCGACGCTACGCCACTAGTGGTAGACCCCACCGCGGACCCGCCTCTTTCACTTTGCTGCCGCTGTCAGTGAATCCTCCACGCCACTGCACCCGACGCTACGCCACTAGTGGTAGACCCCACCGCGGACCCGCCTCTTTCACTTTGCTGCCGCTGTCAGTGATCCTCCACGGCACTGCACCCGACGCTACGCCACTAGTGGTAGACCCCACCGCGGACCCGCCTCTTTCACTTTGCTGCCGCTGTCAGTGAATCCTCCACGCCACTGCACCCGACGCTACGCCACTAGTGGTAGACCCCACCGCGGACCCGCCTCTTTCACTTTGCTGCCGCTGTCAGTGAATCCTCCACGGCACTGCACCCGACGCTACGCCACTAGGAGACCCCACCGCGGACCCGCCTCTTTCCTTTGCTGCCGCTGCAGTGAATCCTCCACGCCACTGACCCGACGCTACCCACTAGTGTAGACCCCACCGCGGACCCGCCGCTTTCACTTTGCTGCCGCTGTCCAGGAATCCTCCACGCCACTGCACCCGACGCTACGCCACTAGTTGACCCCACGCGAACCCGCCCTTTCACTTTGCTGTTGCTGCCGCTGTCAGTGGGAATCCCCACGGCCACTGCCCCACGCTTACGCCCTAGTGGTAACCCCACCCACGGACCCGCCTCTTTCACTTTGCTGCCGCTGTCAGTGAATCCTCCACGGCACGCACCCACGTACGCCACTAGTGGTAGACCCACCGCGACCCCCCTTTCACTTTGCTGCCGCTGTCAGTGAATCCTCCACGCCACTGCACCCGACGCTACGCCACTAGTGGTAGACCCCACCGCGGACCCGCCTCTTTCACTTTGCTGCCGCTGTCAGTGAATCCTCCACGCCAGCAAAGCGGAAAAAGACAAACTCGCGGGAAGAACAAGATGACGATGACGACGACAGTGTTGACTTGTGACCACGTGGTGGTCTAAGCTGTCAGAGAGATCGAGGGGCCTGGCTTCCGGCAGCCTATGAGACATCGCACCTTGCCTTGGGTTCGTTGAGTCGCTGGAAACACGTTACTTTTTACTTTATAGTTTGCTATTTTCGTGCTCGCAAAATCACGAAGAGTGTTTCGTTGTATGTTTTCCTCATGAAGTACCAGTGAAGTAGCGGCGTTTCCACTATACCTGATAAAGTCCTACTTTGCCAGATATTTATACCGACAGTGCTGGCTCGAGCGCTTGACTTTGATTCGAGAGGTCCCGGGTTCGAATCCCGTCGTGATTGAGGGATTGAGTTCTCTTAAACAGCCCTCGGACATCTCTTCACAATTGTCCTATCCGCAACATACCTAGTTCATCTGAAGAGGGGCCTACATTAAATTTGCGATAACAGATTTCCCACGATAAAAGATGTATAAGATACATTTTGGCAAAGATTATCAGATTTCGTTTTTATTTCTGCTTAGTTGACAACTGTGCGAAGTTTCCAACCTCAAACAGAGATTTTCCTCGAGTATTTACACGAGATTGATGGGTCTACACTACAGGCTATCTAGGTTCAACTGTTGGAATGTCGGAATGAGGGCGAATATCTTTATGTCTGCTCTTGGTATTGTGGGGCGTGTGTGACTTTCCTAGAAACTATACTAAAGATACGGTTATCAAAGAGCTCTCTGTTTGTTTGCCGATACAAAGAATTCTCTAAGCAATGCTCTACAACACTCAACGGCATTGACCCCTTGGGTGCCACTCCAGAGGCATTATATTATAAACACTATATTATAGACTGTTGGGGGTTATTTCGCATATTTAGAACTCGGGGAACCTGGGTTCGAACCCCACTTCGCTTGAACTACCGACAGAAATTGTGATGATATCGTGAAGTATTTTAACATCAACATTTTTCTGATATCAGATTTTAATGATCATCGTTTAATTTTACTGTATAGGCTACGTGAAACAGTAAGATAGTAATGTCGTTGTAGTGCAAAAATAATAGTGATGACATCAACACGATTTTGTCAGTAGTTCAAGCGGGATAGAAACTACTGGATTTGGTAATCAAAATGTTTTGTTTAACCTGGTCACTGACAGTTGTTTTTTAGGCGCAACTAAAATCTGGCAATTTGGTATAGGTATGTAGGCTAATAATTTTAAAATTGTCTACGTTTCCGTTAAAAAAACATTTGTGTGACATGTTAAAGTTAAAGGTTCAAGAATAAGCTGGTTTTGCGAAAGAAAACACTGTAGAGTGTAGGTCTAAAGATAACCATCGCGTAGATTTTCTTGGGTTGTCATTAACTTTTTCCAGGTTAACATAATGATAACAATAACACTTAATTTACATTTTTGCTATAATGTTTTGCGCTATCAATATGTTTTTGTCCTTTATGCTCATTTATCACCATGCATTCATAGTTTGGATTAGCATAATTGCATTTCTTGCTACATAAAGCAATTACCCCCCCCCCCCCCCCAACAACTATACACAAACAAACAGAAATAATTGTCTGCGTCACTAAGCGAATAAAGTCAACACTGCTCGTGTTAATGATCATCTGTTAACTCTCTGTTATTTACATAAGTGCAATTTGCATCTCCAGCTCTCCGTGCCTTAGCGCCACATCGGCGGCGATCTAGTGTGCAGTGCTCGAGTATAGACCATCTGTTGTGTTTATTAATAGTCAGTCACTTCCAATTACTTGGCGAGGATACAGTGCACGCGCCCACTACACTCGGAATACAGACCGCGATACTGTCACCCAGAGTAATGAGATGCTAAAAATGTGCCAAAAACATAAAACGTGGAAATGTTGGCAGTATTGGAGTTTTCTGACGTCCACTGCAATATGGGGGGGGGGGGGGGGGGGAAGAGGCTGGCGCCCAAGAGTGTGGAAACGGCTGATTTATATAGTTTTCGGTAAAGCATGTGGTAGGTTTTCACGGATATAATTTTTGACATCATTTTCCTTCTGGTTTATCACAAAACTGAAACGTTGATGCTACAATAAACAGTACACGAATAAGCCCGGAAAATAATTATATCATATAATATTTATTTATATATATTTTATAGTAACACTTCAACCTTCGTTCGTCCTGACACTTCCAAATTTTGATATTTTTCTTAAAAGTAGATAAATTTGCAATTTTAGATTTGTTTCTACTTGTTCGCATGTCCAAAATTAATGTAGTACAAAAGCATATATTTCCGGAACAACCCGTTTTTTTTTGTATTTTGTTGTTTTCATATACATTATACACAATTGGATTTTGAATCTCTACTAAAATCCTCTAAATGATTATATTTTTTGTAACTTTTACTTTTTCATTGTTAATGTTTTACCCAGGTAAAAAACGTGATTGATAAACTGTTATATATCAACGGTTATATATTTGTATAGCTTTTGATGAAACATGATGCCAGAGGTCTAGATCTATGAAAGATAAATTCAACTATCAAAAACGATTATTATAATAATGTCATCCATTACGATTCAATGTAATCGTTGTGCGTGGGTCGACCCTTGATATTTTCATATTCAACTCCAAAATTGGAATGTTGTCTGTAATTCGCGTGCATCACTAGGCTAGTATTACGTACGTAGGTATGCGTAGTGTACAACATGGCACAACCGAACTATAGATATCATCTAGTGTTTGCATAACATTTGTTCTAATGACGCATCGAATCAAGGGGATTCGGCTATGAAAGGAATATTTATTGTTATTTTATTCATACATTACATGCTGATAGAATCGCTGTATTAATTTCTACGATGACGATTTGCTATCCTGTTTTCTTTTCCTTGGCTCCATATTGTGTACCTAGTTTGTTGTTGTTTTAAAATGTTAATCATTCGTGCCTTTGCCATTGTTTATTGTTATAAATAAATAAATAAATAAGTTCGTATTTAGAGTATACCCACTCAGTCATATTTATTATGATAATTTTTCTCTACGAATGCACTAAGGCGATTCGAGACGATGAGTGGTTATAGATGACGATGGAGGACGCGCTTACACAAAACCCATGCCTAATACGGGATTCGAACCCACGTCCTCGTAGTAGAGCCATACGCTTCGAACCAGCGCCCTGATCGTATGTGCCACCGCTGACGGAATTATTTATTGGCCCGGACAGCCAAGGTCCTTGTTCAATCCCCGGTGGAGGCACTTTTTAATTTCTGTCTATAGTACCATCATAACAGCGTCATAGTCCATACCAAGGTTAAACATCAATTATTTATTAGTATACATTTTTTTTAAAATTTTATTTTTTCTTTTTTTATGATTTTCTTTTCTTTCTTTTTTTACATTTTCTTGTCTTTTTTCATCCCTTTTTTACTTGGTTCATTAATTAATTTCATTAAATATCCTTTTTGAATTTGTTACCAACATTATTGTGTTTTAATACGTTGTTGTAATATTACTATTTCAAATATTTACTTAAATTGTTTTGTCTGCATCTATGTTATTATATTTATTTAGTTGTCCTTTGTAAATCAGTTTTTTAACTGAATAGGTTAGACGTTAAATAAATAAAAAAAAAATAAAATAAAAAATATATATATGATTGCCGTTAGTACTTGTACAGATAACTGCCAGGATAATTCGCACTGCTGGGCCTGTAATAGCAATTAAATATAAAAACTAACTGGCCATACCATTTTAAATTAATTATTAAATGTATGAGCTTATATCCTTTCAATAAATTATTTTCAACTGAGAACATAATAACCAATATCCCAATTATACAACATTTTACATTGTCAAACTAGCAGTAAAATGAATTTCTATCGACACCTATTAAAGTGAGCCAACGCCCTTGTGCGTTCCTGGCTCTTAATTTTGTGTTTACAAATTAAATTAGGAATGACGCACGTGGGAAAACCAAGCGCAGAAACCATAACATAGTCGGGTCAACGGATGGTTAACCGGTTTGTTCCGACTTGAGACTGTTCCGGACCTGGTGCACGGTTCTAAATGTTAGGTTGGCCACGTTGTGTTTGTTAGGGGCAAAGGCAATTAATAACAGTCTCACACTCACATTAGTAACTCAATGAGTGATTTCAACAGACTCGACGTTTAATTTGGAGCTGCTCCAAACTATTGTGTTAACAATTGTGATGTGTTGAATGGTATATACTGTATATACAACGCCGAAAATAAACGTGCCAAGTGGGTTTTAAGTTTAACACAATACCCTCATTCGTGAGCTGCGCGGTTCGACGCCCGCCTCGTACAGAGCTGAGTGAAGGGGTTTCAAGATATTTCTCTAAGGATCCAAACAGTTATGTATGGGTAAACGCTCTTTCCTGGGTAAAGTACGTGATCTTGTTTAATGGGGGGGGGGGGTCTGGAGGTAGGCCTCACAGCGCACAGCCCCGAAATTTTCGTCATTTTTTAGAGTCTGATTGGAGTTTTTTTTTTGTTTTTTTTAGTGGTGGCTAATGAGGATTGTTGTGATTGCCAAATTATACTATGATCTGTGACTTGACCTTGGATTTCCTCATTTGTAACAAGAGATACACACTTCATACAGCGTTCAGCTTATTCAGCGTTTTGTAGGGTTGACGGAAGGTTTATTTTTGTTTGTGTATACCATGATATCTTAGACTCTTGAGTTAGGCTAGATCCCCATACAGTTGTTCACTGGTAGGAACTGGCGTTGTCAATTAGGAAGCCATCGATATAGGTCAGTTTGCTAGGATCAAGTATGAGGTTGTAGCGATTTGTAGCCCAAATATTTTTCAAGGTGGCTGTCAGGTTGACAGGTGAGCATATATTAGCCATTAACACCAAATGATTACTAAATTCCCTTATGCAATAACTTCTTATTGTTTCTGTTTGTGCATTCCCATGCTACACAAGCTAAAACCATATCAAACAATCCAGAAAAATACTTAATGGCATTTAAAACATAATGTAAAGCATAGATTGAAACGCCAATTCGACATTTAGAATAGGACAGACTGACGCTTCAATTTGGTAAGCTAGATGCCTGTACGTACATATTGGAGGCTGGGGATCTAGTCTACTTTAGATGTTAAATATCATTGGTATACCCATAGTACACCACTGGAGCCAAATGTGATTGATGGTACCGAGTCCTAAACCTAGGATATTCTCTCACGACTCTTCCATTCCTCAATGAGTCGTCTGAATCGGGGAAATTTGTCACTAGAAAGTTTTTCTACGAAAATTTATTTTCACAAACAGCGGTTTTTGACAAACTTAAAAAATATTCCACTTTGAAATAGAACATATTGAAGGGCAAAGCGCTGTGCATGCGTCTTCTTATACTCTACGAGCGTCCGACTCCATCACGAACTCGAACAATGATCAGATATGTTGGTATCTACTGTTCTGTGGGGGGCTGCGTCACACTGACATTAACACTGACAATGTTTGGTGGTATTTCAATCGAAACTATTCCATCCGACTTTGATTTGAAATCAATTGGGTTCAGTTGGAATCAATGATAATGTGAGAAATTACTATTGTCATCTTGGTAGTGTATTGCCATGCCGTCAATTCGTTTGAGACGAGTATATTTTTTCTTCGGCGATCAAATTAATAATGCATTTATTCATTTATCAAGTTCTTAGTGCATTAATAGAGACGTTAAGCAACAAAATGATCATTAAGGTGTTTATCAGTTAAAAGGTTAATGCTGGGATTGGATCGTAACAAAATATTTATAATTAGTTATTTGCATTCGTTCTACTACATCATGTCATCAGTATCTCCGAATACAGCACTTCCTCTGCGTTCCGTCTGTACATCTAGCTCGACTCATGTTTACATCCTCAAGCTCACGAATATTAAAGCAAGCACAAATATTGATAGATATTCATTAGAAAATAGAATGGATCTGGCTGAAAAATATCAGTCACAAAGAAAATTTATAACTTCGCTATCGATTTTTATCCTGTAATTAAATCGTAGTGGCAGAGATTATGCCTATTTATCACATACAAGAGATGAACCATTGTGCATTATAACTTTGTTTTAATATTTTGTACGTCACTCTTTAAAGAAAGAAATGCATAAACGATAATAAGGCTGACGACAACTTGATCTGTTTGAAACCACCATAACCATGCATCGTACACAATAATCAAAGATTTAAGTGAACCAACTTTTTAGTAAGGTTGCCCACTGTAGAGTATATTATACATCAGCATTATACTTTATCCGGTGTCACCTTCTCCAGAGGTGTCTTACTTGTTAGTCTGTTAGAGTAATTGTGAAGGGATTGTCCTAGGGCTGGAAATCTCAGCATCCCCTCAGGAAAACATTCATCAGGATTGTCAGTGTCGGCTACGGGCCGTGACCTCCCGAATCATAGTCCCACACATTCAGTGGCGTAAGAACCGGGAGGGGGGAAGGGGTGGCATGCCACCCCCCCCCCAAGTTTGGCCCAGGGGTGGGGGGCAAAACTAACGTGAGTTAAATATTTTTCCCAGAATTTCCGTGGTAACTATGTTACACTTATTCAATTCGACAGTCAACTTGGTAAAACGAATATGTTTGCCTGTATGCTTCATTACATTCAAAATTAGGTTGAAATTTACTAAAATGGGCCACTTCACGTTAATTTTTTAGTTTTTATATCGCAGATAGTTGCTGTTGAACACCTTTTCAGAGTCCGAGTGCAGTTAAAACATGACGAAATAACTGTAGTATTGAGAATTTATTTCGCCTTTGACGAAAGGGACTCCGGCGGCTGGGGCTTTGCCCCAGACCCCCCCCCCAACTTTCGAAACGTTCCTACATGCCTGCACGCGTTACGTACGAGCCACGGGACATTTTCCACTACCTGTTGTAATCTAAAGTCGGGGATATGAACGTGTTTACGAAGTAGTCTGTATGTGTGCATGACGCAGTGAGGCTTATTCTCGCCAGTGACGTGCAAGTGTTAATAGTGCAACTCTAGACGTGAGCTGATGTCATTTGACCTCTAATTTACTCCAATCGAAACTAGCCACCGTTTAATAAACTCGAATAACACATTTTCCTTGTTCTACGTTTGCGTTTGGGTGAACCGAATACCATGAGGCGAAGAACGTCGTTTAAAAAATACCCCTGTATGTGTAAATAATCTTTTAGATTTTATTATGTGTAGATTTGGAACGTGTTCTTTGAACCCTGTTTTCAAAACTACACAAAATGTTACTATTGAGTATTTTATTTCATGGTTGCAATAATATATAATTTTAATGCAATTGAAAACGCGCAATTGAAAAAGAATATCCCGGGTTGGCCTGGAAAAGTAGTGATTTTTTTACATTTCTTTATCGTTGAGACAAAATAATAATGATTTTAATAATTGGAGAAAAATGTATTTTAACGTTTTATTTATCAAAATTTCTGTAGGACAAAATTTCGGGTTTTATCCATGATCCAAAATGTCCCAAATTCTTTAGGAAACAATATAATATCAATGTAAAACGTTCCAAATTTATTTTTACAGTACACATTTAAATAAATAAAATAAAAACATAAATTGTATTTAGAGTCTACCCACTCAGTTATAATATAACTGATTTTCAGTGGGGGACAGTAAATCAAAGCATTTATTGTTGTTCATTTCATTAAGTTTCTTAATTAAAATGTGGTCTGAAGGGGTTACGCGCGAGTCTCTAGGACTTCCTACCTTGAGAGTCTCCCGACGTCTTCACCTCTGCAGTCAACTCAGCTCAACTCAAGCCGAGCTTCATAGCTCACAACACACGTTCGTTAATATGATGTTGTTACGTAATTCTACGATTTTATTGACACATTATAAGACGTCTTTCTTCTCGTTATCACTTCTTACTCTTGATACTCGGCACGTAGTGCAGCTTTAGTACTCACGTAATAATTATGTCGTAAGAACCAGGGTTTTATACTTTAGTTTTACGAACTGTGTGATGTCGTGGCGTGATTCTTGATTCAGACTTAGGTACAATTTTCTTGAATATTACTGAAGGTAAAACAAAGAATAAGACTTTAGTTTGGTATCATTCAGCTAAAAACTCCGTAGTAATAATTAATATAACGTAATTATTGGTTAATTTATTTCATGAAATGGACGCCCCATTTGTAATTGGTTCAGACCTGGTTTCCTGTACTAAAAAAATGTATTAATTAATTACAGCAACGCAAAATATTTGTGCGTGTACACGATTTTTTTATGAACAGTAAATTAACTGGGACCATGTTCTATATGTCGTGGGTCGCTTGAAACCCAAAAAGAGCCCCCCTCTCTGGCTAACCTCCTAGCTGCCGAAACTCGACTTCAACCATGAGTAGACTAAATTGTTAATTATTATTAGTGTGTAAATTATGTACTAATTAGTTGATATATTGCTTAACTACGACAAGTTAGAAGAGCTCGAACTTAATGTTAGTGGGTTTTGCTCAATACGTGAATCGTCTCGCTAAGAGTTGTATAAATCCGGGAGTCGAACCCGAGGTTCATACATAAACAAAATAAACTACGTATTGTCTCTAGCAAACAGAAGCAGGGCGCACCATGCGAGATCATTAATATACTATTTACTAGGAAAACGCTAAAGTCCCGTCGCGTTGATGGATGAGCTTTTTTTGTAAGTTTTTTGTTTGCGTAGGACCACTTTTCGTTTGCAAGTGCTTTTTGAATGCATTGTAGGTGATTGTTGTCGAGTTTCTAATGTTACTTGTTAATTGTTATTATAAAACTAAAAAAACTCATATTAAAACCTTTATTCTATGGATTCTGGCTTACTTTTTCAACTTTTTCTTTCAAAAGGAGCTACATCACAAAACCTTAATGTCCATGTAAAATATGAACGTTGTAGCCCCACCCGTTTGGTCAGAATCGGCCCAAATGTCACGAAAATATCGCACTAAAAAATCGAAAAAAAATCGTAAAAGTACGTTTATTTTATAGATTCTGGTTAACTTTTTCAACTTTTTTTTTCATTAAGTACTACATCCCCATAATCTTAATGTCCATGTAAAATATGAACTTTTTAGCCCCACCCGTTTGATCAGAATCGGCTCAAATGACACGAAAATATCGCACTAAAAATCGAAAAAAATCGTAAAAGTGCGATATTCATGAGAAATATTTCTTCGATTGTACCCAAAAACGTGGCACGTCTAAGTTCAGAGATTTCGAAGGTTCCCTTCAATTTTCATCAAGATCGCTAATGCCGTTTGCCCGGAATCGTGCGAACAAACAGACAAAAAAAACATTGGAGCTAAATTTTTTTGGGGGTCAGTGAAATTGAAGTTTTCGCTTCGCTCACTACGCTCATCCAATTATTTAAAATGTCAAACCAATGTCCTTACAAATTTGCATCAATACATCTTATTATTTGTGTGTTTGCATATTTCGGAGTTTGCGACTTTAAATTGTCTACACGTACACATTCAGGCACTTAATTTAAAATAATATATACGATTAACTTGATCGTGTTGTTATGAAATTAGTTGATTGTTATTCATTATATTATATTATTATAGTAATTATAACAATAATAGTAGGTACTGAACCGGTAAGTAAATTCTGGACCTTATACATTGGGTATCTATGTGATTGATAAATAAGTGGATCTATGAATCTATGGTCGGGATATTGTAATGAAAGAAATAGCAATGAGCATAATAATACAGTTTTAAATTAATTTGCCTGGATGTTTTCAATTCTGAATTTATAATTTTAAAAAATTATCAACAAATTCTAATGTAGAGTATGGTGACCTCAGTCCAGTTAGCCAATTTTCACGATTTCCGTCGCTTTCATTCATCTTAGCTAAATTTTCGGTACAAATAATAATTTTTCGTCTTGAAAATTTAAAAGCGAAATTATGTTCAATACAATGTTGAACAAAAACGTACATTCACGTGTTATAACTCTCAATTTTTTTTTCATACACGAAAAAACCAAAGGAAGCAAAAATAATAAAATATATAGTCGACAGGCAGGGAATATAATAAAATTTCAATGGGTCCTGGTTTTCACAATTCTGACATGTTCTTAACCTTACTTTGCTGTACATTATTAACCAGCACATTAAATAGACGATTATGTTATTTTGACAACTACCCCAACCCAAAATAATTTAAAATTAAAACTATTAAAATTTTCTATAACTTACACAACTGTTGCAGAATTCACATTATAATAATTTACCACATTACTTTTCCTCCGTCGTTATCCAGCACATTCTGAACCGTTCTACAGTTTTGTCTCACGAACGATAGGAGTATATTATCACATGCACAAACTGAAATTGCAAATGTACTTCGCGCGCGTTCTGACAAGTGACAATCACAACCGTACACAGTCTCTATTGAACATTCAAATAATAATTTCGAACAGTTTGTGACCAAGTGTTCGTAAACACGCTCCACCGGTGTCGCGCGCGCTGACGTCACGGAGTAGCTCGCTCGCCGACTGCCAGAGATTCACTGGACCAAATGCAGGAGATTCTTCTCTGCTCTCAAACCTCGGATGTCGGATGCTGATCGTGACGTCAACGCCGGCCTCGATACCGCGCGCGCATGCGCAAATAACTTTATTAATATAAAGAAGAATCTTTTAAAAGCGTGTTCAAACTTACGTGGAGATAAATTGGTGTTGAAATTAATTCGACTAGTTTTCCTCGATCACGTTACGATCGAATTACACCGGAATTTATTTCGATTATTTTGTGTGATAATTTTTCATCCGCTAAACGGTAATAATTTTAATGGGCGAAACAGTTAGAAAGATGAGTTTTATTCGACGAGATATTCACTGGAGAAGAACGAGTTTTGGGGAAAACCCACAACTCGGTTCGCTAGTTCAAATGATTTTTTGTACTTGGTGGTGTTTTTTTTATTAATATTTTGTTCTTTTCAGGTGCATGGTGGCAGTTTGGTGCACGTTTCGCGTGTGTTTACCCATACAACGAGGACTATCTAGAAGAACGTTGTAACCGTGGTCAGACATAGCAGTGTCTTCTAATGAAGCGGTGACTTGCACAGAGGGTAAGTGTGATGTAATTAATTGTAGCAGGAGTGGTGGATAGTGAAGTAAAAACTCGAAAAATAATCTAAAAATTCGCGCTTTCGGAGAAAATGTTCGTAAAATTTCTTTTGACTCATGTTCCACAATAAAAACTATAGCCTGACTTCCAATATTAACATAACATCCGCTTTTTGTTGTCTTTGACCTTTTGTCCAACAAGGAAGGTTTTGGCGACAAAGGTGGTCAGAAGATGGGGGGTCAAAATGACATGTTGTGCTTTTGCTTTTTTTTAACATTTGGGGGGAAGACTTAGTCGACGTATTTATGTGTTTGATTCCCCCCCCCCGGATTCGACCCCCGTCTGGGCCCGGGGTAGAATTTGGCCCAGAGCATAGATTTGCTGACCGGAAAAGGCGAGAAAAGAACCAAAGTCCATCTCGCAAACATCAGCTAGCAAGTCGAGGAGAAACTAGATGCGAATTCTGGCAGTCGTCGTGAATCCCTCCCCCACTCCCTCGACGACGTCAACGTGAGAACCACCCCTTCCTCATTCTGCCTTTTGACTGGTTCTGACCAACATTGTTCTCCCGACAACCCCGAGGCTAGGGTTATGACCTAACGGTTGATTAGCCCTTAAACCAAATAACCGAACCTCATGTTCACCGCTGCACCCTCGTCTGATGGTTTTCTTCCGTTTCCACAAGCGCATGTCTATGTTTACCTTGCCGTCCTTCTTCTTGGGATAATAGTGGAACATATCTTTCAGTTTGTTATTCCAGAAAGCTGTGTATATGTGCGATGTTAGAGATAGCAGACCCAGCCCGACAGGCTATGAATGACTTGTGGAGAAGTCAACACTGTGCGAGTTCCGAGTAACAGACTGAGAAGGAGCCAAGAGGGAGATGTAGCACGTGCTAACCTGGCTCTCGGTGCAAATACAAACTACAGTCCAAGCTATCCGAGATGTTTTATCTAGGGATGCACATCGATACTTTTTTTCATTATCGATTATCAAATTGGTAATCTCATTATCGAATCGATTATATCGGTATACCAACAAAGCCTGTTCCGATCTATAAGTGGAACCTCAAGTATGGTAAGTGTCATGTGTTTGGCTTCAGTTATCGATCGACTGGTAGCTCATACATCTCGAGAGTGACACCATCAGCCCAGCCAGTGCATGGCACAATGTGAGATAATCTCTGTCTTTAGAGTTTGGGTTCGTGCTACTATTGACCAATTATTTGGTATTTCGATAATCGATAATGAATTTTGGTTATCGATTATTGAAATTATATCCATTATTGATTATCGATCGATAATATCGAATATCGTGTGCATCCCTAGTTTCATCTATTAGCAAATACGTACAATATTCTATATACTGGTGAAAATATAAGTTCCCACACCGTCGTAAGGATTTGTATGGAATCCGTGTGGCCAAGTTTTGGTAAATTTGAGATAAACCTGTGATCCCTGGTGTTAAACTAATTTTAAGAAGAAAGTTGTGCGTGGAATAACTAAAGCAGCATGGGTAAGGTTTGAAACACAGGTCATTGTAGTAGACACTACCCCACAAATACAAAAATTTGTTTTAAAAAAACGGCAGCCAAGCTCTCCTTCAAAAGTCTTCGGCTGTGAATGTTGTGAGATATAGAAGTTGAGCCAAGTATTTCATTCTTTCTCCCTAGTTTCGCATTGAAAAGAAGTAAGATCATTTCGCCTGTTGACGAGCGCCAAGCCAACCATTTTCGTGGTAAAAAAGTAAAATTTTTAAACTCAAAATCATAACAAAAATTGCTTGGCCATTGATTTGGTTCATACGAGAACCCTAAAAAGTCAATTGCCAAGCAACTTTTTTTTATGATTTCGAGTTTAAAATTTTTACTTTTATACCACGAAAATGGTTGGCTTGGCGCTCGTCAACAGGCGAAATGATCTTACTTCTTTTCAATGCGAAACTAGGGAGAAAGAATGAAAAGCTTGGCTCAACTTCTATATCGCAAGGCATTCACAGCCGAAGACTTTTGAAGGAGAGCTTGGCGGCGGTTTTTTTTTAGCACGTTTTTATATTTGTGGGTAAAATAACTACAGTTACTACAAAAGCACATTTTCCTTTTTTGAATTTAAAACCTAGAAAAAAATGGTCAGTCAGTTACCAATATCGTCCAGAGTCCCACTCAGTCAGTCAGTCAGCCAGCCAGCCACTCTGTCAGTCAGTCAGTCAGTCAGCCACTCTGTCAGTCAGTCAGTAAGTCAGCCAATCTGTCAGTCAGTCAGCCACTCTGTCAGTCAGTCAGTAAGTCAGCCAATCTGTCAGTCAGTCAGTCAGCCACTCTGTCAGTCAGTCAGTCAGTCAGCCACTCTGTCAGTCAGTCAGTAAGTCAGCCAATCTGTCAGTCAGTCAGTCAGTGATCATTGCTCCCAGTACGTCACATCAACACAGCACGCAACAATGCCCGCGGGTTTCTTGCTGGGAAAGTCCAAACCTCGGACCACAGCAATGAATGAATTACATCATGCGGAGCCGCCCTGTGAACCTGCCTCTTCTGATGGTGTAGGACATGTTGTGAACCCGCCTCTTCTGATGATGTAGGGCATGTTGTGAACCCGCCTCTTCTGATGCAGATGTAGAGGACATACACCAGTTTCAGTTTGTCTACAAGATTATACAACACAGGGAAACAACTCCCCGAAACTATAGGCGAGCTCTGACCGGCGACGTGAGGAACTCCCCCCTTTCCCTCCCTCTGCCCGTGGCTGGTTCTGACTAGCATGGGATTTTCCTCGTATAGGCTAGAGTGGCGCATTATGATCTAACGGTTGACGCGCCCGTCTTCCGAGCAAGCCTCAATCCCCGGTCTAGTTTCGACGTCTCGCGGTCTCACACCCGTGCCTAGGTAACCGACTCCAACTGCACGTGGACATAAATAGTCAAAAGCAAAGTGCACCAATCACTCCCCCCTCGCGATGAAAGCCGATCTAGCCGACGACGTGCACCAACTCCCAGAAACGGAAGTCGATCGGGGTCAGATGTAGGGAGATGATACGCAAGGGTGGCTATAAAAATAATTACGAGGAATATGAATAAAGTCGCCTGGCTCTAATATTAGACCCATTCATTGACAAGTTCCTCGTGGGCGTGACGTCATCGTGTGGGCGCCGTCCCTGCCAACTCGCGTACCTGCCAAGAACACGCGAGATGATTTCTAGCCGTCGTGTTGGCTAAACTGTTAAATACAATTAGCTTAAGTTGTAAATAAAGAAATACACATGTTGTCTTGTCTCGCGTTCTATCTATGTTTTATGTCTTAATGTGGAGATGTCTTATTTTCAAGTCTGTTTCTATACAGTCCTTGTCGAAAAATCTTATCCGATGGACCTTAGTTTTTGGGAAACAAAATTAGAACTTGTAAATAATACTGTGACCTATTTTTCACTTCCAACTAACTTGTTGGAGTTAAATAATGTTGTTGTTGCTTCGTGTGAGACGCTTTGTTCGTCAGGGAGAGAATAAGTGTCGTGGGTGACTGATGGTTGAGGTGATGACAAGGTGAATGGGTCCGGCTGTCAACACTGACCCTCTCTCTTCAACTGATGTCTCAATTCTTTCATCTTCTACAGGAAAAGTTATATTTCAGCTTCGATCGCTCCAGATTTCATCATATTTCAAAACGTGGCCCATTTGTTCTCCTACATTTTCATACACAATTCATACTTTCATCAATGTACATATTGGTGTTAATGATTGTATATAGAACAATGCATACTTAAGCATATTATGTGTATATGTGTACAACAGCGCTCTGAAAATGCTGTCCATACTGCTCATGGAAATGAAATAACATCACAGTAAATTTTGATTAGGATTTAAATATTTGTATATAATACTGTATTCTATATTACCTGTAACCCTACAATGACAACCTTGTATCTACATCTCATTCTACTTTCATAAATGATCATTCATCGATGTAAAGAACTGGATTGGGCAAGTTCCCTAACATAGGAACTTCCTCTCATGTTATAAGTGGGGCAGCACTCCCGTAGGAAACACCCCTGGCAAGCGACAGATCCGGGTTCTGGTCCCGGTCGAGTAGGAATATTTTAATAACACGAAATTAATTTTAATAAGTTGGTCATTGTTTGCTCGTCGATGGTGTCGGCGTCTACAGGGTTGGCTTGGTC
Organism: Sweltsa coloradensis; assembly: GCA_024449915.1. NCBI lineage: Eukaryota > Metazoa > Arthropoda > Insecta > Plecoptera > Chloroperlidae > Sweltsa > Sweltsa coloradensis. The sequence continues at coordinate 221,380 of JAMZAV010002044.1, forward strand.
GGCTTTAAATTTAATCTCATCCACTGAAATCAGTTCTGTGACTGAGTGGGTGGAATACGAATCTATTTATTTATTTCAAGACATAAATTAATAAATACGTTATTTTGTAATCAATGTACAGAAGGATTTGTTTACAAATAATTTCGAAGTAAACGCACCAAATGTGAAGGACACATTGTACCCTAACTGTCGGGTACTATACTTACTGATAGGCACTATAGAAACACTGTAGAAACTCGAACCTAGAACTCTTCAAAGACCACCATTAATTACAACACTGTTTTCCTTCCAATCAAACACGTTCTAAACAAATCTACCGTGAACAGTGTTGTCAGTGTTCATTTGTGTTTGTTGACGTGAAACATCTGACACTGACATTCTTTTGTGTTTCCTCTCACTTGGCAGCTGGCTATGAATGTATTTAGAGCGATAGAGAGGGAAGATGTAGAGATAAAGATGTGACACGCTCTTGTTTTGTGCCGTGAATGATTGGTTTGTCGATTGAATGAAGACGGATTGGTAGTTTGATTGATTGAATTATTCATGATTTATCCATTCATAACCCTATCCACAACGGAGCATACATCCAAGAAAATATAATATGGTTATGTATAAAATATAATTCTTTCAAAATAAAAATTTACAAAACTATACGTAGAATGCAAGTACCGGTATATTATGTCTAGATTTAAAGTTGACTTATTAAGAGGGTATGCTGAGGCTAGAACAGAGGCGAGTTCAAGCGCTCAGCTTTCTGGATTTTTCGGGTAAACGGTTTATAACACCATTATCAAATTTCTCACTTACTTTGGTAAAGAATAAATCTATGTTATTCATTATGCGTATTCCTAAATTAATTAATTGATTTTGAACATAATTTAGTGAAATCACCAAAATTTACTCAATTTTGGTCAACTTCGGGAATTTATTCCAAGTGTACAGATTTTTTAACTCAAATTTGCATAATACATTACAACGTATAAATCCATGTGAACGGGCAGGTCAATTTTTTTTTATCGGAAGATAAACGGTTTGGTGGGAATTTTCAGTGTAATCCATGTTTTGGATTTCCCATTTTTTCTCGTTTTTAACTTATGTCTCGCAATGGATCTTTAAGGCTTATTTTGTGCAACCAATTACGGATATCAATATAAAAGTACTTTATTAACATCCATTAAAAATTTGGTAATGATATTACCAACCGTTCAGCAGAAATCATCAACACCTGTTTGCGCGCATTTGAGTTGGGCCAAGCTCAGCGTACCCTCTTAAAAAGCAAAAATATAGTTTTCGCGCTTCGTATCATAATCTTGTGTGTGATTGTTGAAGAACGTGAATGGTTGGTACGTATTGGTATAAGATTAGCTTCTTCGTCCAACGCTCTTCTGATATAGGGAAGCCTCTGGCATGTGTCAAGGGGTGGAGGGCACATGTTACTGTTGACATCCTTCCAACATAGGAGGGTAATTAGTCAAGACTAATAGGGTGCCCGAGCCCGATACGACGTTTCGTGGAGAATAATGTGGAGAGATTCCAGCGTGTCAGACTAAAGAAGACTCAGCTACCTCTATCCGAATCAAGAGTGGGAGGTGGTCAAGCGGTTTTTGAGAAATCGAATGGACCACCTGAATACACATAACTATTTCCTTGTTTTTATCTGGTGAAAAGTGCACCTTTTAAAATTAAAATATGCTTCAAATGCAAGGCTACAATATTTCACTACAAAAGACCAAAAACACATTTTAATCCATTAAAAACGGTCGAGTTTTGTCAGTTAAAACCCGTTTAAAATCAATTTAAATCGTTTTTGTATCTGGCGAAAGATGCACCTTTTTATAATATTTTAAAATGGTTCAAATGCAAGGCTATAATATTTACCTAGAAAAGTCCAAAACACATTTTTAATCCATCAATTAAAATCCATTTAAATCTAATAAATTAAATCATTATAGTGTTGACTGGCCCGGTTGTCTGTAGTGTCCTAGTGTCAAAATGTCAGGGGTTAGGCCAACGAACACTCGATTAACAACGTCACGGCTCTGCTAGGCCAATGGACCATAAGACAAGGCCAATTATCTCTTCCAGTCCTCCCAATCTCAATCTTCCGTGGCTATTTTCGAACCCTCCTTCACGAAAGCTTTTTAACAACACGAAAGTTTCCTGGTTATATCGGATGTGCTTGAACAGACGCTTGATTTATTCGAGCACCTGTTCCAAGACTTTTTATAGCGCTGTCAAGTGATTCAATACAGAACTATTTTTGAAAATATGATCTTGAGTTTGAATATAAAAAAAGAGTATTCCTGTCACACGGGGGGGGGGGGGGGGGGCACGTGTAAAGGGGCCCACGCGGTAGGTGTTGGGTAATATGTTTATTGTGTAATGTAGGGTACTCCGTACTCTTTAGCCAAGGGTCAAGATTTGTCTCTTCAAATCAAGAATACATGTTTGAGAACTTGCACATAACTGAAACATAGGTCGAATGTTGTTGGGCGAAAATGGACAAATTTGCATTTTTTTTTTGTTAACACCTTTTTACGAAGTCCGTAGATACCCTCACTTGATTCGATCTACTCTTGGGCCCGACTCTTGGGCCTTCAGTCGTCTGCCTCATGTCTCCCCAAATATTTGCCACATTTTCTTTCTTCCCACCACTTTTCCTGTTTACCTTGTTCCCCAACCCCAAACAGCATTTTGTATTTCCAGTTCCATTTGTATTATCTCTTCCCATCTCAGGGGCGGGGGGGGAGCATCCACGTTTTATCAGCTTATTCCCCGTGTCTTCTTCTAATTGTATAACATTGAATGCAAATAATATCAAATTAAATTCAAAGGGTAAATTGATATAGTTTTAATATATCATGTAACTTGTCGTGCTTGGTTGGGTTCATGTACCACTTGATTATTGGACAATTTGTTAAATGTAAATGTGTAACAATAGCTTTTGCTAAAATATAAAGATTTACTACAAATTATGCTTCACTGTCTAGGTCGAAAACAATAAAGGAAAAAAGCTTTTTGATTTTTAAAATAATTATTAGCCTAATTTTGAACTCTGTCTCCAACCCCATGACCTAGTGACATGTTGACTTGAAGCTAGTTTTTTATGTTATAACCAGTTCGACTCGGATTCGGGCAATCCACACCTAGAATGGAACTACGTTTGTCAAAACTGTTACGAGCAACTCGACGTTTTCAATACAATTTCTTTCTATTTTCTGCAAACCCAATTGGCAAACCAGCCTGGTGTAGTTCTGCACTGGCGCGATACTTGTTTAGTGCTGGCTATAAAACGTGCACACGCCACAGCCACACGGTCTCCCCCTCAAAGCCGATCCAATCCATCAGACTCTAATTCAGGATCGGGGCTATTTCCAGTAGGATATACTATACACATACATGTGTTGCGTTGGTACTGCTGCTTTCATCGCTGGCAACGTGGCCACCGTGGGCTGTAATCGCATGGCTATTTGCGCGTTTATATCACAGAGGAAGGAATCACAGGAATAGCACAGGAAGGAATCACCGAAGAAGGAATCACAGAGGATTTTTTGGAGAGGGGCGTGTGTATTTAGATTGCGGGCGCGTCAACCGTTAGGTCATAATGCGCCACTCTAGTAGGGGCTTTAAAGAGGATGAGAGAAGGAAATCCATCGCTGTTGTCTGCGTCGAGTCCCAGCCTAAGGTAACTGAGGGAGGAAGGGAGGTTGCCACGTCCGATGGTTCCCCAATTGTCTTTTCTAGCGTGTTTGTTATTTCAGCCCTTTCTATTCGGTCGTCGGCCTCGCGCGGTCGTAAAGGAAGGGGAGGGAGAGGTACCGCAATGAGATGCCACCAAAGCTTCCTCTAGTTTCGTGAATATCTTCTACATACTATCCACGATGGAAGCTTTATTTTTCTAAGGCAGAGCCCGCACCCCACCCCCCACCTTACTATTAGAGGTGCATGCTCTGGGCAGGTGCGAGGACAGGAGGGAGGGGATTCCCTGGCTCTCTGTTTTACTGAAAGGTATTCCCGCCGGGGATGGCTGAATCCCCATCTCTGGAATCCCATCTCATTCATATCAAGTGACTTGATCTCGTAAAGTAAACAAATATAATGCATCAATTTACACATATTCCTAGCCATAAAGTGTTTGTACATTACATTGATGAACCAAACCGATGTACTCTTTTTATCCTTTCAAAATAATACCTCAGATGGCTGGGGCTTTGCCCCGGACCCCGTACAGCCCACACACGTAGACCCCCCCCCCCCCCTCCTCTGCCAGCCGTCAATTCGCGCCCTGGATGCGGGGGAGTTGCTTCTCGGATTCATCATTTGTTGCGAATTAAAATATTGCTATTGAGGTTGAGCGTCCCTGGTTTCTGACGCCGTTGTCTCCTGCGACCACATCGGCATCAGAACATCGCGATTATAACCGGTGAATTAGCACAAGAATACACATTTTGTTTGTTTTTGTTTATTAATGTTTACAGGCAAATTATGCCGTACACGAAATGTAATTAAGTAAATTTTGGAGCCTAGTGTTTACAGGCAAATTATGCCGCACACGAAATGTAATCATAAGTGTTATTTTTGTAGCCTAGTCTAGTCCATGTGAAAGGGGTGCTCGGCGGACTTCTCTTTCACTTGAAGCGACACCTAGGGTAGACATCACATCGGTCCATCACCGATACCTTTCTCGCTTGACACCGTAGCGTCCTCTTTCTCGCCTTTCTCTCCTCCTTCGCCTTCCACTCCCACTTTTACCTCCTCTTTCTCTTCTTCTTCATCTCCTTCCTGTTCTTCTTCTCCTTCCTCATCTCCTTCGTCTTCATCTTCTCCTTCGTTTTCATCTCCTTCATCTTCCTCATCTCCTTCATCTTCCTCATCTCCTTCTCCTTCCTCATCTTCTCCTTCGTCGTCGTCTCCTTCGTATTCGTCCTCCTCTGAACCGTTATCCTCTTCGTCTGTTTCAATCTCTTCGTCGTCGTCCTCATCTAGATCTTCTTCCTCATCTTCTCTCTCCTGATCCTTGTCGTCTTCATCTACGACCCATTCGTCGTCGTCGTCGTCGTATCCTCGAGCACATTTAGTGTAAGACCACGACATACCGACGCACGCATCCGGCTCCCCGACACATTCGCATTCAGAAGCGAAACTCTCCCACAAACTTACTCCTTGAGATTGATTGTATTGATCTCTCGTTTGCTCAGAGTCCACAATCGCGTGTTCTGATGGTGTACGGCTAATTCTTCTGAATTTACTCGGAGGTCCTGGCTCACAATCATCCCCATCCATTACAAAAATATTACGTTTGGTAGTCGTCATCATTTTTTATATTTAAACACAACAATTTGGCGATGAAAATTATTGAATTGTACGATTATATCAAAATTGTCCTGACAAAATAATTGGCGAAACGCTTGCTTTTGAAAGATGAAGCCGATATACTTGAGGGCCTAAAAACAATTGCTGTCATAGATACTAATATTTTAGTGGTTGCAGATAACAATAAAGCGAAAGATTGTAGCAATTGATTGTAGTCTGATGATATTGAGAGAGAAAATGAGAGACTTAATTCTACGATCTGCAGAAATACTCGGCAATAACTTACAATGCAGCAACATAACAACATATTAACAGAACCGAAAATATATTTTTTCGATTGAACAAAATCATGATCTTGTAGCAACAGAGAAAGGAATTGCGCTCGAAAGAAGTGATCGTGATTTTCAACAATGCATGTTTATGGCATTCTCTGAGGTTTGCGGTCGGAGATCGTATTGTTAGACCAAGTTTCAGGTGTCGTTCATAATATTTGGCGGAGCTATGGAAATTTACCTTGGCACCACGTGACCTTTAAAATACAGGGTGACGTGGAAAACAATGTGGATTGAGGATAAGAAAGATATTGTTCACTAGAGGGGCGTATATCTACTACGAACGACCGTCGCCCTAGATCACTAAGTGCAGTCCGGGAAATTGTTCTGTTCAGTTATCATTTAAATGGTTCCTTCTCAATTGAGAGAATGGAAGTATTTGAATAAGCGTAACTAAAACTTCATGATCGTCCAATATTGATTATATTATGGGGAGTAATTAAATACTGTCACTTTTATTAAGGGCCAAAGTTTGTAATATATTATTTACATGTTCAAAGAGTAAATTTTATCATAATATTAGAACAAACAAAATATCAAAATGTGCTTTTGTGACCGAGATTATTTCCGAAAACAAGTTTTTTTATTAATAATTACGTGATTGGTGGATTTGTATCATGAAGGCTAGTGCGTAGTGTCAATTTTTTCCCGACATAATATATTAAGACTAGGAAAACGCTTAAGTCCCGCCGCGTTGTTGGATGAGCGTAATTGGTGAATTGAGCTGCCATGTGTTTTGCGGATTTTCTGTTGTTCTGTGAAAAAATCAGAACTTAGTTGAAATTTTTTTAGAATTAAATCAAATTAAATAAAAAATTAACTTATTTTTTTTAATTAATCGTAATTTTAAAAAAGGAAAAAATCGTTATATTGAAATTTTCATAAGAAATAATTATTCGATTGCGCACAAATTTTACACGAATATATTAATTCTTAAAATTAAGGTTCTGTGAAAAAATCATTATAATCGGATAAAGCATGTAGGTGTTATAAGTCGAAGAAATTTTTTTAAAAATCGAAAAAAATCGTAAAATTGCGATTTTCATGAGAAATAATTTTTCGATTGCGCTCAAAAACGTGGCAGTTCTTAGTTCAGAGATTTCGAAGGCCTCCATAAAATTTCATCGCAATCGGAGTATCGGTTTAGCCGGAATCGTGTTAACAGACAGACAAAAATACAGAAAGAAGAAAAAAAAAAAACATTCCGGATTTTTTTCTCCAGTGTAGTGAAATGGAATCTTCGCTTCGCTCGCTACGCTCATCCAAAAACTATACTTAATTTTATGAATGAAAATATTTTCAAAATAATAAAAATAAGTTACTTTTGTGTTAAGGAAGGCTGTCTGAAGATAGTATAGATCTATAAAATACGTTTATGCGAGTTCCTTGTTAGGGGGTAACTGGAGAGGATTTTTTTTAGGCACAACCTGTTATAGACATGTTATATTGTTCCATCCTTAATATTTGTAGAACCCTATTCTCAACTATTTGCATTACGATTGACCTCGACTTCTTTTAGAGACCTGTTTTGAAAGATGGTGAAAAAGTGTTCCGAGTGGTGGTAGCGTTTAGGTAGGTACTGGCAAATCAAAACTTTCCGACAATATATCTACGTTGTGTTTCCGTTAGGCTCAGTTGCCACACCCTCGTTTTGCAAGGAATTGTTTTACTACACCGGGAGTGTTGACTCTGATTCGGAATGTCCCGGGTTCGAATCCCGTCGAGACCGGCAATCCTGACTGAAGGTGAGATTTTTCTCAGTCGTTAATGCGAATGCAAGGGACTGAGTCCTCGGACATTCCCATCCCAACTCCCTTATTCTTAGTCCCTAGTAACCTAGTTAGTCCTGAATAGGGTCACACTGGGTAATTCTGTTGTGTACCCTACAGCGGGCGGGCATACTAAAAAAGTGTGTGTTTTGTTAGTGCAATAAGGAATCCAAGACTATTGGATAGTAATATTTTATTGTCCTGTCACAGTGAAGTTAATTACAACTTCTGATCGGTCGGTCATTTAATTAGAGCGTTTTTTTAGAATCCAAATGCGGACTTTTTGTTTAACATTAATTGCGATTCATTGAAGATATTTCATAACTGTCTCTCTGATGATTAACATGATTTGCTATTCAAATGGGCACTACAAAATTAAAATTGTACCCAAAAATTAAGAAAGTTCGAATTCCACTTCAATTCAAATAATGTCGCTTGGAGAAGACCAGTAAGCATCTGCATTGTTAGAACTTAGAAACATTGTTGTTACGTATTTTACAGAAATGCTGTCCCTCGTTTCGTGTTTGGCGCCCTGTGTAGTACCCAGTGTTCTCAATAGAGGTCGCTGTAGTCGCTGTCATTACGTCACACGAATCTACTTCCGCCCGGGCTGGCTCAAGGCTTCCTGTCGTTTAATCTCTCGCCGGTCTTCAAGCTGTCAAGTCATCTCTGCACTATCAAGGTACGCTACGACTTGTCTCTAATTTATTTCAAGCCATGCTTGGAAGAAGCCATTTTGATTTTATTCCATTAATTCTACTCTTTCCCTCTTACAGTGTCTCTCTTTGTATCTAACTTTATTTTACTGCATTGTTATGTTATTAGAAACAATATAGGTAAACTAACAACGCATTTTCATTATTTCCACGAACTAAATACTTTTTAGAATTACATCCGTTTCTCCCGAAATCGCCTACCTCGTGTAACTTGGCTGATAGATTGCGAGAATTTGTTATAAATCGGTCATTAGTAGCTTTAATAGTTTTGTGAACAGAGGTCATTAAAGTCGGAAATTGTTTTATTAATTTAGTCCCCTGTAAAGCGGCGCGAGACTTGGTTAAAATTGTGCCCAGTACCACGTGTTTGATGAAAAATGTAGAGCCCATGTAGATATTCTAGGGTGATTAGGCCTACTGATTAATTGTTGGATCTTTCATTTGATCACCACGTTTTGTAGCATAATTCAGGGTGCCCTACGTACAAACAAATCGATAGATTGCTTGCTTGCTAAAGGTCGCGATGTAGGCTACTGTCCCAACGGATAGGTCAAGGTCAAAAGGCTGCAAACCACTTGCCGTGTAAGCCTATTAGATGATTGTAATTAAATGTGTTGTATTTGAGTATTGCATCGGTTTGGAAATAATAACTTCGGAATTTGTTTTGTTTTACGTCGACCAGTCGAAATTAGAAAAGTGAACGTGTAATTCATACTCTTCAAGGGCGTCGTCAAAGTTCTAATGTTTATTGCTAACTATGCATTTAATTGATGTCCGTAGCATTTCAAATTGCGTAATTTGCTTGTGTTCTTGTCCCAATCTGCCACTCGTCGCGCCGCTATGAGATAACGCACTCTCCGGCTAGGGTGCCCGGCCCGGCCCGGGTGAGCGAATTAGTCACCACCCACTGCGTCCGAGACCTCGCCGCGAAGTAGTCACTAAGCTGTTCACAACATATTTGTGTTATTTTGTGCGAGCGTTAATAAATTAACAATCTAAAAGGTTCAATACTCACAAAATCATATCACAAAAGTAATTCGCGAGATCTCCGTAATATTACGTCTGGTAATGATGGTTCTACTATTTCTTTGCCACCGAGTGTATCTTATCAGTAGAAAGGTCCTTCATTAACATTCGTGTACAATTTGGTAATGATATTAGTACCAGTTTACCTGCAATTGTCTAAAACCTAAGCGCTTACAGTTTTCTTTGTGATGTGGTGTAACCCCCCCCCCCCCTCGTGTTTAGCCTAAAGTTAAATTCCTTGCACTTCCTCATTCATTACAATTCTGTAGTAATTCGTTCTTGAAGATCTCCTTGTTATCACCTATTAGTAGTCATGTTGCTGGAGGAACCTGTCGAGTCCTTGTAGTCACAGTGCACAGATTGTCATTCTAGAGCTCATAACCTGACCTTGCCATGTCCTCTATAGTTTATTTTAGCCAAGGTATATGAACCCTACCCTAGTCAGTGGGGTAATTCAAAATTTATTTGTGAGTACTAGTATATTCTCTTCCCTGGGTAAAGTAGGGCCTACATGATTTTGTACAATGGGGGGGGGGGGGGGCGGGGGGGGAGGGAGGCTTCCCAACCAATGCGGGTCCGGGTCCTTTTGAGTGTGATTGAGCGAGTGTGATCATAGTATTTTATCGAGTTTCAGGCATGCTTTTTTCAATAACATAATTTTATTGTTAGTGGTAACTAGATTGTTATTGCTAAATTATATTATGTACTGTGGCTGAGGGTTTTCTCATTTGAACCAAGAGATTTACAGCATTCCAGTGTACACCTCAAAACTTTTTCGCTGAGGCTATTCGACCGTAGCTACGGGAAAATTACGTTTCTCAATTCGTCCGTAGCATGAACGAACATCGGCGGAAATCACCGAAGGTACTCGAACTGTGGGTAGGGAAAAATTAGGCCTGCTAATTTAACCGTAGGAACGGGAAATAAATTACGTTAATTCAATAATAACCACCCTGAAAAAACACGAATTATGTTATAATATAATTAATAAAGATTGAACACAAACACTACCATTTCACTGTTGCCGGTGCGCCATGTTTATTAATGACATTTACTTAGTAGGCCTACCAACCTTTTCAATAAAATACTCTACTTACCAAACCTTTAACGTTGCTATTTTAAATCTTAACTCGTTTTTTAATAAAATACTCTTACTTACCAAACCTTTAACGTTGCTATTTTAAATCTAAACTCGTTTTTAACGGAAAGGATTTCGGGTGCGCTCTTATCGATTGTATCCTAGAACTAGCGCGGCGCAGCACTTTTTAAACGCTTTTATCATCTAGAATTGTGTTTGCGACGGGGCCGAATGTAGTGAAATCATTTGCAGAAAAAACATGGACCCAAATAGAATGGTAAAAAAAAACGACCTAACGAAGATTTGAACCGCCGACCTCTCGCATAGAATTCGGACGCGCTACCACTCTGCCACAATGCACTGTGATATTTGAAGCTATAAGCCTAGTCCCGCGGACGATTCGGATACCTTCGATTATTTCCGCTGATCTTCGTTCATGCTACGGACGAATTGAGAATCGTAATTTTCCCGTAGCTACGGTTAAATAGTCACTTCCAAACTTTTTTTAGGTCGGTTAAATGTAAATGTGTAACAATAGCTTTTGCTAAACAAAGATTTACTACTACATATGGTGGGCTATATATTTATTTTTGGGTACTTACACCCACGTATACCCCCCATTACACCACTACTACTAGTTAGTTACCCATGTGCAGACAGTTCATAATGGAGACCCACAGATCACCACTGCTGATCAGCAAATTTAATTATGTAAAAAATATTCCACATTCTCAGGTGTTCAGTCCATCTCTCAAATGTTCCTTCCTTTCACATTTCTATATAAGCCAGCGATTTAGCCGTGGTCGTTTAACCAGTTCCCACTCGAACACTGAAGTTAAGCAACATCGGGCGTGGTCAGGGGTTGAGTGGGTCGCCGCTCTGCCCTGAAACACACGTATATCGCTGTCTAGAGCAGACTAGGGTTCGTAAGCTTGTGTGACAGCTTCGTTCTCCTTGGCGCCATCTGCTCGGCAGTCCGGGCTAGTGGAGGAACCTATACGACTGTCAAAAAATACACCGTCCTTTCGGATGGGACGTAAAGCCGTTGGTCCCCTTGGTACTTTTCGGTAGGAGTAGGCTATGTGCCGGTACCGGGTTTCCCCTCCTCCCTTCTCTATTAAATTTGCACTAGTGGGCTACATTGCCTGTTGCAAATAGAGACATAAATTAAAAAAAATATATATATATATATAAATTGAAGTTCATTTCATAGCCCTAATTTTATTCAATCTGTGCTAAACAAAGTCCTTATGGTGCCAATGTATTTCTGTTTGCAGCATTCAAGATGAAGGTCCTGGACAAGTCGCTGCTCGTATCCCTCGTAACAACTTGCGAGTACTCGTCTACAAGTCACGAGTCCAAGAAGTTGACCGCATCGAGACTGGATCGTCTTCAACATCGGTCGCACTCGCAACGTACCAACTAGAGTAAGTAGCATGACATATATTTTTAATTAATTAATTTAAAAAAAAAAATTATTAGCCACTTACAAATGAAAATGGTTATAAAGCTTGTCACCCCCACCCTCATGAGGCCAGTGGGCGACGTGCGACTGGAGGGGATGAAGGCGAGGACCACAGTGTGTGACCGGGACGCGAGCGCAAAGGAGGTTCCTGAGCGTAGGTCTTGGGTCTCGTGGCTACCCTTAGTGTACTTGTTTACAGTTATTATTCTTGCAGCTATTAAACCGGAGGACTATTCCCGTGTTGCGGTGTCAAGTTATTAATAAGTGTTATTATATATTATTCAGTGTATTAAACCGGAGAACTGTTCCCGTGTTACCACGCTAGTTCTTATAAACAGTAGATGTATTTTAAGTGTATTTAACGGAGGACTATTCCCGTGTTCTGGCGTCAAGTTATTATAATAAGAGCTATAACCTAGATATTAATTACATAATTATATGAGTATTTTGTGTGTTTTGATTGTTCAACTGTAGTTTTAGTCTTGTCACTCCCTAGACGGCGACAAGTGGGGGCTCGTTATAAATTAGTTATTGTTAGTATTAGGATTCGGATCATTTTAAATTATATGATGACGAACAACAGTAGATTAAACGTTTTGGCAACAATTGCGTGTGATCGCGTGGAGCAGGAACATTCCTACATGAATTCACCACTGTTCGCGGACCTCACGGCAGCTGCCAGAGCGCGCGCTGTGCCTGCCTGGAGCCAGCCAGGCGACCTCGCGCCACCTGTTGTATTCACCACCCCATTCACAAGGGTGGACAATAGCCATACTCCGGGCGCAGTCAACTTCACGGCAGCGGACACTCCATACCCACACAACTTCACGGCAGCGGACACTCCATACCCACACAACTTGATGGCTACTACGGAGGAACACGTAAGCTACCAACCATTGGGCATGCACATTCATTCATTAATGTAACACCACGCCCCATCTCCATCATCCAACCCGTTTTTGAGTGCTCAACACACCCCAAACCCCCCTTACCAACCTCAACGTCCAACCACCCCCCTTCAACAAACCACCCAACGTACTGTCACTCTGGGAAGGCAACTCCCCTCCTCCGACTAGACACCCCACATTCCAAGAGGGCCAATGCTCCTGGTCACTGAGAATGGACCTCCCCACATTTAGTGGCTTTGGTGACAGGTCATCGCCCGAAATGTTCCTGATGGACATGCAACGCTATTGTCGTGGTCAGGGCATTAACGACTCAATACTTTTGAGCAGAGTTTTGCCGTCAGCCCTTATCGGAGACGCGCCTACCAGTGGTGGTCCTTTAATAGGGGTTTTCAGTCATGGGAGGCTTTCGCCAAAGCTTTCCGTGGCGAATACAGTGCTGCCGACTACACTCTTCGGCTGAAGCGTGAGCTAGACACCCGTACCCAGCATCCCAGTGAACCCCTGGGCAGGTTTATTCGGGTTATTGCGGCCTACTACGACCGTATAGGCGACCTTGCGACAGAAGAGGAGAAAGTCCAGCGTGTGCGCGCCCAGATGCACCCGGACTATCGACGCTTAATTCAAGGTCGCTCGTTTGCCACCTTGCATGAACTTGCGGCAGCAGCCCCGGCCTTGCAAGCTGAAGCTTTTCAAATTTTTCTTACCGACCTCCTCCTCCACCAGCATGTGCAGTAGCCAAAGACTTGGCTTTTTGGGACCAGCTCGGTGCAAATTTAAAGAATCTTTCTCTCCAGCCGTCAGCCATGAACTATGTGCAGGGCCACGACGGTTTTAACCAAGCAGGTTACAAGGTTAATCCCTCACCTGTTCGCTCAAATGCTCCACTTCAAACCACATCAGCGGTAGACAAAGGTGCTCCACAGACTAGCCTTACTCGTCGGCAAAAGCAGACTAGGCTAAGCTAAATCCAGCGTGCTGGACATGCAACCAACCTGGTCATTTCGAGGTTAACTGCCTCTTCTCAAAACAGGCGGGAAACGAAATGGCGTAGCTTCTGGCAAGGCACCTGGTCCGGAAGCTACGCAAGCTGTTATACGGTAGCGCAGATGCACACCATAGAGACTACATTGCAACCAATGATTGAGGTGACTATAGGCAAGGAACAGTTTATGGCACTCATTGACACTGGTTCCAGTATGAGTCTGGTGGGGCACCGTGCACATAAAGCAGCAGTGGAAGCAGGAGCCACTGCTTTGCATAAGAATGTGCCGTTACAACTCGCATCAGGTTGGGCACAATCTTCATCTTCTCTTCTGATTTCCTTTACTTTTCAAGGAGGGCAAGTTCATAATACTTTTCTTTCCCTTCCAAGTCTGTCTCATGATATTGTCCTGGGTCGAGATTTTTTGGCCATCACAGGCATGATTATCGACATCCGCCATGGCAATTGGGCAATTGGGCTCATGATGGGTAAATTTCGACAGTATGATGTGCAAGAGCTCGAGGGCCGAGCTGTGGTGCACACTTCTGTCGTACAGCCCCCTATTGCATCTGGGACGTCCTTTCCAGCCAGGCCTCCCATCGATCGCATTCAAGATTCCCCAGCTGCACTTCAAACCGAGGTTAATAGGCTGATGCATACATTTAAAGATATGATCTCTGTGTTACCGGGTCTCACCAATGTTGCCGAACACACCATTGATACAGGCCAGGCAGCACCAATCCGTTGTCGTCTGCGCCCAATCAATGACACCAAACGAGAAATTCTAAACGAACAAATCGACTCAATGCTAACCCAAGGCCTTATCCGACCTTCTGATAGCCAGTGGGCTAGTGCACCGGTGCTGGTTCCTAAGAAATCGGGGGGATATCGCCTTGCCATTGATTACCGGAGACTCAACAAAGTCACCACAGCCCCAACGTGGCCCATGCCACGAACAGATTGGCTACTTGCGCAGCTGGGACGTGCCAAGTACTTTTCCACCATTGACCTGTCGCAAGGGTTCTTTCAAATCCCAGTAGCTCAGGATGACATCCCAAAAACAGCCTTCCTCACACACAGAGGAACATTTGAATTCACCAGAATGCCTTTTGGAGTTTCGGGGGGACCAGCTACATTTCAACGTACCATGGATAAGACGTTATCCAAATTCCTGCATAAGTTCTGCCTTACATTTCTCGATGACATAATAGTGTACTCAGAAACTCTGGAAGAACATCGGGAGCACTTAAATCAAGTGTTTGGTACCCTTAAGGATGCTGGGTTCACGGCTAATCCAACTAAGCTCCAGCTATTTCGATCTACCCTCCCCTTCATTGGACATGTGCTTTCCAAACATTCATATAGCCCTGATCCAACCAAGGTGTCTGCCGTGCAAAATTTCCCAGCTCCTCGCACAGTAAAGGAGCTCCAATCTTATCTTGGCCTTGTGGGCTATTACCGGACTTTTATCAAAGGTGTTCTCCACCATAGCCCACCCACTGACTAACCTATTAGCTAAAGATAGAGCCTGGAGGTGGACCAAAGTTGAAGAAGACGCCTTTGATAACCTTAAGTCAAGCTTAGCCGCTACGGTTGCCCTAACTCTGCCAGATCTAAACCGCCCATTTACCATTGAAACTGATGCATCTGGAGTTGGGTTGGGTGCAGTTCTACTCCAAGAAAACCTCGACACGGGTGTTTTGGAGCCAATATCGTTTATCAGCAGATCTCTCCGTCCTCACGAGAAACAATACACTGTACAGGAATGGGAGTGCCTCTCCGTGGTTTGGGCAGTGGACAAATTCAGGCCCTACATTGATATGGCACCATTCCAAATTCTTTGTGACCATGCCTCTTTGTCATGGATGTTCACAACTGATGTAACATCCAGTCGTGTTAGGCGTTGGTTCTCCGTCTGCAGGGATTGAACTGTACTATTAAATACAGAAAAGGTGCTAGCAATATACCAGCAGATACATTAAGTCGGTATCCCTTGCCTTTACTGGATCCTCCTTCAACACAAACCTCACCAGGTTGGATCGCAGAGGAAATATTTCCAATTGACATTCCTAACGAACCAGAGGGGATAAAATTTGAAGAAGTGTGTTCAGTTACCCTGGCCACACCACCTTCTCTTGACATACGGCCTCTGCAGGATGTTACCGGATTTATCACTGCCCAGCAGAACGATTCGGGACATCAGTGGCGCCATCAAGTACCTGACTACTCAAGTGCTTCCCAAAGATACCGTTATGGCTTCTCGTGTAAGGGCAATTGTGTCTGAGAGTAAGCTGGCCGACTCCGGGTTATTGGTGCGAGAGGCGGAAGGAAAGAAGGACACCATATGGGTTCCAAGCAACTTTCGAAGTGTAGTACTTGAGACATACCACTCTTCGCCTCTTGGAGGGCACATGGGCTATGTAAGGACCTTGGCAAAGATACGAGAAAGTTTTGTTTGGCTCGGAATGCGCCAGCATATTCTTGATTTTGTCAAGGCCTGTCCTGTGTGCCAACGGGTTAAACCCGAAATTGTAAGCCCTCTGGGTTCATGGAGAGCGTACCAGCAGCTCAACCGCTCACTGCGCTGAGCATAGATCTTATGGGTCCTCTGCCTACAACATCACGAAACAACAAGTATATCCTGCTTATTCTAGACAAGTTCACTCGAACTTCGAAGTCTACGCCATACGTAATCCATCTTCACGTGTGGTAATTGATAAAGTTGAAGAGTACTTCTGTCGTTATGGATTCCCCTTGTCCATAAGCAGTGACAACGGTAAACAGTTTGTAAGCCGTTTATGGAAATCCGTGATGGAGAGGTCAGGTGTGGCATCTCATCACACCGTGCCTTATCGACCATGCGGTCAACAGGTGGAACGTCACAACGGTACCCTTAAAACTGCACTGAAGTGTTTCTGTCAAGAGCATAAACATTGGGACTTATATCTCCATGAGATTGCGTTTGCCATGCGCACGTCGGTAAGTGAGGCAACAGGCATGACCCCTGCGCTGCTTACCTTCGGAAGAGAATTACGAAACCCATGGGATATGCAGGCAGAGACAACAGAAGCTACCCCTCTTCATCGCCACGATTATGCCATAACCCTTCAGGACCGCATGAAATCTGCTATTGCGTTTGCTCAAGAACAGGTACGGAAGGCTCACAATAAACAAGAATCTTCTTACAATGCTGGACGTATTGAAAGATCATTTCAAATAGGGGAATTTGTCCTCAGAGAGTCCCACTCACTCAGCAATGCAGGTCAGGGCATAACTGCCAAACTGGCTCCAAAGTGGTCAGGACCATATCGTGTGCATGAGCGTAGGGGTAACTCTTATACGCTCCAAGAACCAGGGACCAGGAAGGCAGCTGGCAAAGCCAACGTTGATCAACTGAAAACTTGGGTGGAAGCACCAATTTGGACTGTTGCCACCAAGGTCACTACTGATAAGTCTGAACACATCCCCCTATTCTTCAAATACCCCTATCCCTACAAACAAAACTCGGTCTAAGCACTCATCCGATCCCTCCACCTCCACTTCTCAGATCCTACCTCCATGTAACAAGTCTTTCACAATGCTAAACTTTCCTTGTCCTGCAATGCCCATGGTTGAGGATAGCAGACCATCGCCACAAGGCTTGTCTACATCATCGGCGGCTCATCAGCGCTACAATTTACGGCGCCCCAAGTCTTCTTTCAAGGGGGGGAGAATGTCACCCCCACCCTCATGAGGCCAGTGGGCGACGTGCGACTGGAGGGGATGAAGGCGAGGACCACAGTGTGTGACCGGGACGCGAGGCGCAAAGGAGGTTCCTGAGCGTAGGTCTTGGGTCTCGTGGCTACCCTTAGTGTACTTGTTTACAGTTATTATTCTTGCAGCTATTAAACCGGAGGACTATTCCCGTGTTGCGGTGTCAAGTTATTAATAAGTGTTATTATATATTATTCAGTGTATTAAACCGGAGAACTGTTCCCGTGTTACCACGCTAGTTCTTATAAACAGTAGATGTATTTTAAGTGTATTTAACGGAGACTATTCCCGTGTTCTGGCGTCAAGTTATTATAATAAGAGCTATAACCTAGATATTAATTACATAATTACATGAGTATTTTGTGTGTTTTGATTGTTCAACTGTAGTTTTTAGTCTTGTCACTCCCTAGACGGCGACAAGCTGTAGTTTGGTTTTCGGGGGATTTGCTCATTTGAAATAATAAGCGATTTACAACTTCCAGTGTCAATAAACAAATTGTGTAAATTTCCATAGTAGAAGCGTTGTTTATCAGATCCGAATTTCCGATCCGAAGTCGATTGCGTTGGTGCCTACAGGGCTTGGTCGCTTTGATTTCCTGTCCCCCACTGAAAATCAGTTGTATAACTGAGTGGGTAGACTCTAAATACATTTTTAATTTTTTTTTTAAATCCCATAATCAAAATTAAGTCTTCATAGTAGGGTTGATCTTGTTGACCTTGGTCGTGCTTAAGCATTAGAATCATTGGAAAGTTGTAAAAGTTAAACCCAAGAATGAAGTTATACTAGTCCTGGTGTTGCGAGTCTTTAAGGCCTAACTATTACTAATAATGCTGTTTCTGTTTGTCTAGAAGACTTGAGTCGGTGAATGAGACTGCGTCCTTCTCGATGCTGCCGCTCAGAGGTGGGTCCATAGCAGCGTGCCGGAGTCCTCGCATGAGGCTGGATGCAGTACTCTCCCAGTCGGATTGTAAGTAAACTTGTGAATTATTTTTAATTTAAAAGACCAGTATTAAAATCATTTTTTTAGAACTTGCTTCAATTAAGTTACATTCTAACGGTTATTAGTACTTAGTATTTTTCCAGACAGTTAAACTAACTTTTGAGGAACATTTCAATAATTATTATGAGTTTAAAATGTCAATCGTACTTGAGATGATCTAAAACAACAACTAATGCCACTGTGTTTTATTCCAGGTTCTGTACAAGATCGAGCAAGTGAACAATGCTCCGCCCGCCAGCTCGTACTTCTCTACCCAGTCGCACGGAGACCAGCTTGCCTCGCGACACTTCCGCAGCAGTTCCTCTTGGTAAGCACCACACATTGTTCTTTCTATTCTACAGTTTGTTTGCCACAAATAATTCTATTTTCAGTTAAAAAGTTAAATGTTACAAATTTTAGATTGAAGTAAGGTTAATTTCTTGTACATTTGTTAACTAAGCACTTTGAAGCAAATTTAGTATGATTTTAAGATGAAAAAGTTTGAATCGTACTTGCAATATTCTAAAACACAACTAATTCCACTATGTTTAATTGCAGGTTCCGTACATGATCGAGCGAGTCAACGAAATGCCGCCCTCCAGCTCGTACTTCTCTACCCAGTTGCACAGAGACCAGTTTCCCTCGCGATACTCGCCACGGCCAGCAGCGTTGCATCCTCTTCCCTGTGGTAAGTTCTGCACATGGTTCAGTATATTCCACGGTTTCAGTTTGCAACGAGTATTTCTATTTTCAATCGCAACGTCAAAAATTTCAGATGAAACTAGGCAGTTTATTCACAGATGTTAGACCATCATGCTTTGATGTAGTTAATTCAATCTTTATTTGCATCTCTATGGCTGGTCAATAAATACATTCAGTATAGCACAACCATAGGGACTCGGTGTAGTAATCGGCTTCAAAGCCAACTAGTAATTTTAAAATTAATTTGCTGTTACTCTTCCAGAATTAGCATTGTTGTAAATATGATGGTGCATACTTATGCCATGTTTTAAAATAAGCAGTAATGATTTTGTCTAATTTTCTAACTTTGAACTAGCACGGAGCTATTATATATATATTTTTTTGTGGCTCGTTGGTCTTGTTGTTAGCGTATCTGCTTCCAATGCAGAAGGTCCAGGGTTCGATTCCCGCTAAAGTCAGAAGTTTTTTAACTTCTGATTTGGATTTAAGTCCATCAGTTCGTGTCTTAGGAGTTTGTAAACGGTGACTTTGGAGCCGTCCTAGCAACGAAGCACATATAAATTCAGAGTTGTTCTGAATCGGCCTTGTTGATTCTGGCGTTGATCCGCGGGTGTTCGCACTGTCCATACCACTGATTGCTATATTTCCTATTAAAAATATCGATCTTTGGTTGGTTATCGCTCACTCGTCGATTGCGTCGGGGCCTACAGGGTAGGCTTAGTCGCTTTGATTTACTGTCCCCCACTGAAAATCAGTTATATAACTGAGTGGGTAGACTCTAAAAACAATTTTAAAAAAAATTTATTTATTTATTTTATTTATTTAAATGTGTGATTCCAAAATTTGTCTTTGCAAACTGAAACTGCAGCACTTGTAAGGTCTTTTTCTGCTCTGTGTATTGTAACTATGTGATTGTGCCTTAGTTATTTCAACAAACGTCGAACAAAATAGTACGAGTAATAACTAATAACCCATATAACAAACGTATTACGGTATTTGTAGGGGTGTGCGAAGCTTCGAAATTTTCGAAGTATTCGCGAATAATTTGCTATTCGTATTCGATTCGAAACTCGAATACTAACTATTCGAATTTCGAAGTTTTCGATTTGAAATTCTCGCTAGTATGCAGGAAACTACATTACCGATCTACGCACCCTATCGTCAACTCCGCGCAACGTGTTTCAGCTTTGCTGTCGTACCAACCAAACCAAGCTGTACCAACTTTGACAAACAACAGCATCTCATGTCACCGTTGTCACGACGTTGTTGAACGTAAGAAATTACTCCGAAAACGTAATGCAACTCATCTTTCTTGCGAAAAAGTTCTAAACATGAGTCTTTTCTCGGGTATATGCTCATGTAAAAACCCGCATAGGGCTCTCGTGCTTACAGATTACGAAGAAGAAGCGGGCCTTGAGCCCGAAACGGACATAGGCCTAGCCTAGCCCTACCCGCTTCAAAGTCTAGCCTACGGCAAAAAAGGTGCGATTTGGTACTTTTTCAACCCAAAAGGGAACAAAGCCGAATGTATGCATTGCAAAAAAATTAAAAACCCCCACAGGTCAGAACAACGAACATTGTTTTTAATTCCCTGTGCTTTGCACAATGCTAAGCTACCCTACCGGAACTCTTTCGGTTGGTATGGACAGTTTTTGATCAGTAGGTACTTTAGATTTAAAATAGCGACGTTGAAAGGTTTTGTAGGTACTTTAGATTTGAAATAGCGACGTTAAAGGTTTTGTATGTACACATAAAAAAAACTGTCCATACCAACCGAAAGAGTACCAGCCTGCCTAGGCCTAGTGCTAGGGGCTAGCCATTGAATTTTGCCAAGGCTAGCCTAGACCTAGGACTATAGCCATAATAAATAAAACTTAAAAACAACTACCCCTAAATGTTCATTTTTATGTGTGCGCACTGTTTTGACAACTATTCGATATTCGACTTCGATATTCGCCTTTTTTTTCTGTGTACTATTCAATATTTGTATTCGAACTCAAAAATCACTATTCGCACACCCCTAGGTATTTGGTAGTGTCTATCGGCTTTTACTTGACGAAACATGACCGAGATAAAGAATCGTGTAATAAGTAATAGCTGAGTGATATTTGAGTCCCTTGGAGTTTGTTGTAATGACTGTAAACTGTGGTTTCAAACCTACAGTCTATGACCAGAGATTGGACTGTCCACATAATAAGTAGGACTTCAATAGTGCCTAGTTGCCGTGACTGCTCCAAGCAGATTGGCGGGGGGGGGGGTTCGTACAACTTAGTATTTATGTGCCTAGTAGCCATGACTGCCCCGAATCTTTTTTGACATGTCTGTAAAAGGTATTTTAATGGTATCCATTATATCGATGGCTCTTGCCAGAAGTTCTAGCTGAGAACGTAAGCATTTGAGAATCACCCTGCATAGCCCAGAAGACCTCGACATACAAGATTCATAGATTCCACGTTTGAATTAGGCCTACGTTTAATTTAGGGTTGCTCCATTTTACTAAGCCAGTCGAAACCCCAGATATTTTTACTTTTTAGAGCCTACATCAATTTATTTTCTGCTAGATCCCTTATTATATTGCATTGATAACTTTTATTCATCCTATCTCCACATTCCTGCTTCCATTCCAAGTTGCATTGTCATCCTGATCCCCTGCTATTTTCATTTGGCAATGTGTACCAAACAAACTTGAAGCTGCTGCAGCTTGTCATGTTTATGTCTTTCACTTGCCAAGTCCATTACTTGATTTAAAATATAAAAAATTAAAATTACAATATTAAAAAAAAGATAAGATAGATAAAGATTTAAAAAATCTCTATTCCAACCTACTAATACAAATGTGGGAGTAATAAGTAGGCCTAAACATGGGGTACTAGATACATTCTAAATTGTAACAACATTTCTGCCATTTGCAATAATTTTATTTGCTGATAAGATTCTACATACTGTACACACATACGTGTACTCAGTTATCTGTGCACATACTGTATTTATAATTCATCAGTTATGTAAAGAATTATTTTGAGATCTACTTGATTTACACTTACGTGAAACGCACAACATTTTCAAGTTAAAAACAAGACTTGTCTTTAAATCACCATATACAGTACATAAATTAATGACATTTGGTGAAATAATAGTCCTGAACTCCTGAACTTTAATATTTAACAGTTTGATATCATTTCCCAACATGTCCTGGTCTCATTCCTTCATGTACCATACTCTCTGACCAAACAAGGGCAATATTCAGAACTACCAGCATCATCCATATTCTGTGCCAAGGTACCTATATGGGAGGGAGGGGTTTAAAACACTGGTTGCCATATGTTTGGGTGTGTGACGGGGACGTCCAGACTGTGCGAAACAGTCCGTTATAGCAGTGCGATCATGTAACTTTAAAACGATAATTTTGTTTGAGAACTCTCCCGTTGTGGTTCGGCATTGTTCAGAGCGATCATGTAACTTAGTTGTTATTGTTGTATTAACGATAAAAAAAAATAATCATGATTGAAATGGTCGTTCACAATATCGTCCGCCTTGGACCTAGGTGATGACTAATGATGCATTTCAGTTCATTCATTCAGCATTCAGTTATTAAGTGATCAGAATATTGTAAGACTTAAATTCATCATACAATATTATCATTAAGAGGAGTTGCTGAGGCTAACGTTCATGCCAAATTTGGTAGCATTATTACCAACTGTTCAGCTGCAATCAACAACTGAGCATGCGCATTTTATTTCTCAAGTAGATTTAATGGCTTTTGATTGGGGCGTAGACCCTAACTAGGCCTCTAGCTACAGCATCTGATGCTTTCTGCAACTACGTCATTATTGTATTCCAACTCCGTTTTCAAGGACTTGAATAGAAACTTGATGGAAAGATTGGACGGGCATTAACATGGTTCAATGCATTTAAAAGAAAAGTCATAGCTAGCAAAGTGCTGTCTAGAAGTAATGTGGGGCTACCAGTATTTTGTATAGACAACGTTATTAAAACTGAACTCACTTGGCAGCAATAATAAACATTTAATTTGTAAATAATGTGAATCATGGTAATAAGCTTGCCGCAATGTTCAAAACGTATAAGCGTAAAATTTTTAATTTGCCAAGATGAAACAAATTCACCTCATTTTTATGTACGATCATATCATCGATCGAATACCCATCAAGAATCCAACAGGGATCAAACCCCAGCCCTCAATGTGGAAGGCTAACGTCTTACCACTAGACTATACTGTCCGGCTGTGTTGCGCCACGCTATCAGCCTACTTATACGCCAAGCGCGTTTAGTAAATAAACGCATACCATTTCCAACGACACCTCTAGCGATAGAAAGCTTGTCATCGATCATTTAGGCTAATGATCGATATCTAGGCAAAGTTACATGATGCACTCCAGACCAAAGAATTAGTGAGATTGATCCCCGTTCTCCCAGAAGAGTGCAATATAGATGATGCTAGTGATATTGAAGATTGTCTATTTGTTTCATTAAATTAATCACTGACAATGCTTGTTCCAAATACCCTTCCTTGACAGTAATTGGTCACTCGGTTTGGTTAAAAAGTTTTACAAAAATAGCCTAGTAGATAAATTTAATATAATTCGACAAAGTTATTTTATTATTTATTGAGTGCTTTTCAAAGAATCCCATCTCACTGTTAATGGATGCTGGGCTACCAATAGGAACACTTCCAAGCCTGCAACAGTATCTAGAGCTCTATTCACTTAACCCAAGTAGGCCTAGCTTCTGGTAATTTTGATTTTGATTTTTGAGTCTACCAACTCGGTCCATAGGGCCTAACTGATTTTCAGTGAGGGACAGTTTATTTTATTTATTTAACGTCTATCCTATTCAGTTAAAAAACTGATTGATTTTATATTGAACCTAAAATCTTCAAACTCATTTTATCTCAGAACTTAAATACTAGAGTTAGTGACTTTTGCTTGTCAGGTTTAATAAACATAAAATAACAAGTTAGGCTTACATAACACATTTTTTGTTGTGTTAAACATTATTTTATATTATTGGATGAGCGTAGCAAAGATTCCATTTCACTACACTCGGAGAAAAAAATCTGGAATTTTTTTTTCTTTCTTTTTTTGTATTTTTGTCTGTCTGTTAACCCGAGAGTAGTCGCGTGTGGTCTTTTAGACCGACTTTTTTTTTTCAACAGTTGGTATTTGCACAGCGCGCATGCGTGGCTTGTCTAGTTCCGCCTACCTTCCCAAAATAGATTTGTGAAGCCAGTGTGCAATACGCGATTCAGTTTTCTGCAGAACTTCATCTCAGATGAGAGGTCCTGTTTGGTTGCTCGGTCTTTTCGACCGCTGCGCGACTACTAAGGGAGGCAAAAATATGCATACTCAATCACTATTATGAGACATGTATTTTGTTATTGTAGGTTGATTATTCTTCAACATACAGTGTTGGCATAATATTACTGTCTTGGTTTACTAATAATACGAACTACAGGGTGTTTCAAAACATATTTTTATACCTTTTTGTAGGTTTGCTACTTTTCTGTGTTTGATTGATTATTGATTGATTATTTATTGATTATTGATTGACAATTGATTAATATAACCAGGTATGCTGTTACATATATTATAAATTACCTTATATTCGTAATCAAAACGTCATCCTAACGTTATTAGCCTATAATAAATAATGCGGTCTAAAGGACCGCGCGCGAATACTAACGTTACAAACAGGGGCGCGACTACTCTCGGGTTAATAGGATTCCGGCTAAACCGATACTCAGATTGTGATGAAATTTTATGGAGGCCTTTGAAATCTTTGAACTTAGAACTGCCACGTTTTTGAGTGCAATCGGAAAATAATTTCTTATGAAAATCGCAATTTTACGTTTTTTTTCGATTTTTAAAAAATTTCTTCGACTTAATAACACCTACATGCTTTGTCCGATTGTAATGATTTTTTTACAGAACCTTAATTTTATGAATTGATATATTCGTGTGAAATTTGAGCATAATCTAAAAAATATTTCTCATGAAAATCGCAATTTTACGATTTTTTTTCGATTTTTTAAATTTCTTCGGCTTATAACACCTACATGCTTTATCCGATTGTAATGAATTTTTCACCGAACCTTAATTTCATGAATTTATATATTTGTGTGAAATTTGAGTGCAATCGAAAAATTATTTCTCGTGACAATAGCAATTTATTTTACGATTTGTTTTCGATTTTTTAAATTTCTTCGACTTGCCTACATGCTTTATCCAATTGTAATGATTTTTTCACAGAACCTTAATTTTATGAATTAATATATTCGTGTTAAATTTGAGCGTAATCGAAAAATTATTTCTCATGAAAATCTCTATTTTACGCTTGTTTTCGTTATTAAAAAATTACGCTCATCCAACAACGCGCCTGAAAAAGCGTTCGCGAAGCTTCCTAGTTTATAAATCTAGGCATCACATTTCCTGCTTTTGGCAGGGCTAACTTAAGTCTTCTAACCAAAATGTCTGCTTCTTTCTATGCTTGCTTGCTTGTCAGTATGTCTCCCCTAGTCTCCTTCCGTCTCTCCCTTAGCTCCCCCTTCTTCAATCCATATTGTTTCATACATTCTCTTCAACACACTGGCATATCCGGCTCTGGAAAATCCCAGTTATAATTGTATTCTGCAAATCATCTAGGTCTCCACAAAAATTAAATACGTTTATTAATTTTTCTTCTCTTTTTCTGTTCAGCAAAGTGCCTAAAGTTCTAACAAAACTCATTAAAAAGTGCCCCCCATTTGATTTGCCTTTTGCAGTTATATATCTAACTCTTGGCAGCCCTCCCAAAATACTACTACTTCTGCATACTCTCTTCTGGCATTTGTTGGATGAGCGTAGCGAGCGAAGCGAGTGAAGCGAAGACTTCAATTTCACTGACCCCCAAAAAAAATTTAGCTCGGGTGTTTTTTTTTTTTTTTTTTTGTTTGTTTTTTTGTCTGTTTGTTCGCTCTCTACCGGGCAAACGGCATATGCGATCTTGATAAAAATTTGACAGGACCTTCGAAATCTCTGAACTTAGACTTGCTACGTTTTTGGGTACAATCGAAGAAATATTTCTCATGAATATCGTACTTTTACGATTTTTTTTCGATTTTTAGTGCGATATTTTCGTGACATTTGGGCCGATTCTGACCAAACGGGTGGGGCTACAACGTTCATAAGGTTATGGTGATGTAGAATAGAAATGTAGATAGAAATAAAGCTTTTAATATAAGTTTTTTACGGTAAATAATACCAATTGACAAGAAACAATAGAAACTTAACAACAATCACCTACAATGCGTAGGCAACAAAACAAAGCACTTGCAAAAGTAGAGATATCCCACGCAAACTTAAAACTATAAAACGCTCATCCATCAACGCGGCGGGACTTTAGCGTTTTCCTAGTTACATATATCCAAACTATTTCTACCAATGATATTTAACATCTATAGTAGGCTAGATCCACAGTCTCCAATACGTTTGTCAGGAAGCCAAGTCTTGAAACCACTTGTTTCAACTCACACACGTTCTGAGTCGAGAAATTCCTCCAAGTCGCTCAAAATCGCCAAATCGGTAGTCTTGGGGACAAGTTCACGAGTCGCACGGTGACTTGGAACGAATGTTTTTTCACGTTTCAAACCACGAGGTATTTGTTGGTGACTTGTGAACTTTGTCGACTTGAGACGATCAAAACAGTTTGTTATTGATTTGGTAGTTATAAATTGTGACATATCAATCTAGTTGAACGTTGTAAATGCAATTATAGATGTAACACGGTGAGCTAGCAACCGGCAAATTAACGTACCCGTATTAAGACATGCACCAACCATTTCCAAATTGATCAAACACCAAGTTTAAATTAAATATGTACATTTAAAAAAATATCTGACATTGGATATCTAGACCTACCTTTCAAAAACAACAACAAAACAACAATACAAAAACAAAATAGCACAGCTTTCATAATAAAGAGATCGATTATTTCAATCTAACTAGCTGTGATTTTGATCGATTTTATTTTGAAACAAGGTTTTCTATTGGTCACTATGGGATTGTTGGGGGCGGAGCCTCAAGCCGTGAAAATGGTCCCAAGACTACCGATTATCGTTTACCCCAAGTCCGGTGACATAGAATAAGCGACTTGACTCACTTCTCGACTCGAAACGAATGGTTTCAAGACTTGGCCTCCAGGCGCGAGCGTACCAAATTGAAGCGTCAATCTGACCTTTTCAAGATGGTGATTTGGTGTTTTAATTTATGCTTTTTTAATGCAATAAAATAATTTTAAACAATACGAAGTTATTGCATACCAAAAGAGAATTTAGTAATAATTTGGTGTTAATGTCTTAATATGCTCACCTGTCAACCTGACAGCCATCTTGAAAAATATTTGGGCTACAAATCGCTCCCATCCACTTAACATGCAAACTGACCTTTTCAAGATGGCTTCAAATTGTCACGACGTGGACCAAGACGGGATCTAGCCTACTATAGATGTTTAATACATATTATTGATTTCAACAGAGTCCTCATCCGGTCACTTAACTTCTCTGCACCCCGCCTTTTTCTAATGGTCATGAAAATCGCAATTTTACGATTTCTCTTCTTTAGTTTTCTCTTCTTTTCTTTCCCACTGTAATACCCAGTAATTTCATTTCCATTTCCAATGCCTGCATTTGGTTTTCCCTTTCCCTCATAGTCTAGGTTTCTGTAATTTTTTTAAATCATTCTATTATCAATTTTAGTTTCTAAATCTTGCTGTGGGCTTGCGTTATGTTGATTTAGTGTGGCTTGTTAGGAAGAGGCTCGGGTTTCCAATGCAGAAGGTCCAGGGTTCGATTGCAACGTTAGGCAGAAATTGTTTAACTTCTGATATGGACTTAGTTCATCAGTTCTTGGCTTTGGAATGTGTAAACGGCGACTTTGGAGCAGTCTTAGCAACGAGGCACATAATAAATTCCACGGTTGTTCGGAATTAGACTTATTGATTCTGGCGTTGACTGCGGGCGAAATCGTGTCCAGCTTGATTGACCGGTGTTTCCTACTTATTAATGCCGGTCTTCGGTTGGTTATTGTTCGCTCGTCGATGGTGTCTGCGCCCGCAGGGTTGGCTTGGTCGACTTGAAATTTAATGTTCCCCACTGACACACAACACACACACACAATAGACGATAATCACTTTCTTCAAACATTAACAATTACATATTAAAGCAACAATAGAGCAGTTTACACTGTCAGATGATCTGGGTTCGAGTCCCAGACAGGCTGACTTTCAAGTACACTGACGACAGACCACTTTCATAGAACATTGACAATTAAATACTCAAGCAACAATACAGTAGTCAACACAGTAAAATGGTCTGGGATCAAGTCCCAGAAAGGCTGACTTTCAAGTACACAACACAACACCAAACAACACCCCCTTTCTTTGAACATTAACAATTAAATACTAAAGCAAAAATAGATTTTTTTAAACACAGTGGGATGGTCTGGGTTCGAGCCCCAGACAGGCGATTTTAAAGTACCAACACACACAAACGGGACGACAACCATTTTCTTTGGGACCTTAACCCTTAAATACTAAACCCAACAAAAAGACTGGTTAATACAGTCAAAATTGGCTGGTTCAAAGTGCCAGCCCGGCATTTCATGTCCACCACCCACACAACAGAAGAAAACCCATTTCTTTTGAACTTTAACAATTAAATACTCAAGCAAAAATAGGTATTTTTAACACAGGGGGGTGGTTTTGGGTTCGATCCAGACGGCTGACTTTAAAAGTATACAACGCACCCCCAAAACAGTTTACTACCATTTTCATAAAAACATTTAAATTAAATATTAAAAGCAACAATAGGGGAAGGCCCACTTTTCAGAGGGGTCTGGGTTTCGATCCCAGACAGGCGATTTTTCCCCCACACAACCCCCCCAAAAAACAGACGACAACCACTTTAAATAAAACATTTCCCTTTAAAATTTTGGAACAACAATAGAAAAGGAAACCCAACAGCCCCAAGGTCGGGGTTCGAGCCCCAAGCCCAGGCTGACTTTAAAGCACCAACCCCCACAAAAACCAAAGAAAAACCACTTTCATAGAACATTTACAATTAAATTTTTGGGAAAGCAACAATGAAAAGGGAAAAACACTGTCAGAGGGCTGGGTTAAAAGTCCCAGACAGGCGACTTTCAAGCAAAACCAAACCCACAAAACCCGACGACAACCACTTTCTTTAAACTTTAAAAATTTAAATACCCCAACAACAATAAGTTTTTAACACAGTCAGAGGTCTGGGTTCGAGCCCAAACAGGCGCCTTTCAACTACACAAAAAACCCAACAACAAAACAAACCAACCCCCTTCCATGGAACTTTAAAAATTGAATATTAAAGCAACAAAAAAGTAGTTAACACAGTCAGAGGGTCGGGGTTTCGAGTCCCGGGCCCGGCTGTTTTTTCAACTACACAACCCCCACACAACAGACGAAAACCCAAACTTCCATGGAAACTTAAAAATTTGGGAAATTTTAAAAAGCAAAAATAAAAGTATTAACACATTAAGTTTTGGTCGGGTTCGAGTCCCAGACAGGCTGACTTTCAAGCACATTTCACCCACAAAACCCGAGGGAAAATTTAAAACTTTCAAAAACCAAAATAAATTTAAAAATACAAAAGCAACATAAGTAGTTAACACTTTCAGAGGGGCCCCTGGGGTTCGAGTCCCGACGGGGTGACTTTCAAGCACACTTAAAACCCACACAACAGACGAAAACCCATTTTCCCTAGAAAAATTAAAATTAGATATTGGGCAAAAATTTGGAAAGTAGTTAAAAACTGTCAGAGGGCGGGGTTTCGAGCCCCAGCCCAGTCTGATTTTTCCAAGCCACAACACCCCCCAAAACCCAGAAGCCCAACCCCCTTCCCATAAAACATTTAAAATTTAAAATTTTGGGAAGAACAATAGAAAAGGGTAACACTGTAAAGAGGGTCGGGGGGTTCAAGCCCCAAACGGGCTGATTTTAAAGGAAACAAACACCCACACAACAGACGACAACCCCCTTTCTTTGAACATTAAAATTAAATACTCAAGCAACAATAGATTTAGTTAACCCCGGGTCAAGGGTCTGGGTCAAGTCCCAGAAAAGGCTGATTTTTAAAGCACACAAAAACCCACCAAACAGCCCGACAACCACTTCAAAAAACCCTTAAAACAATTAAATCTTTTTAGAAACAATAGACTGGTTAAAAACAGTCAGAGGGTCGGGGTTCGATTCCCAGACAGGCTGACTTTCATGTACAAACCCCCAACAAAACAGACGAAAAAACCACTTTCATTGAACTTTAAAAAATTAAATACTCAACAAAAATGAGTGTTAACACAGTCAGTTTGGGTCTGGGTTCAATTTCCCAGACAGGCTGACTTTAAAACTAAAACAAAAACCCAAAACAAAAACGACCCACCCCCTTCATAGAACATTAACAGTTAAATACTAAAAGAAACCCAATAGAGTATTTAAAAACAGTCAGAGGGTTTGGGGGTTTTCGGGTCCCGGGCCCAGGCTAACTTTCAAGTACATAAAACCCACAAAACAGACGAAAAACCATTTTCATGCACTTTTAATTTTTAAAAATTACTCAAGCAACAATAGAGTTTTTAAACACAGTCGAGGGTCTGGGTTCGAGTCCCAGACAGGCTAACTTTAAAGTCCCATAACACTTACACAACAGACGACAACCACTTTCATAGCACTTTAAAACAAAAAAAATACTCAAAGAAACAAAGATTTGTAAACCAACAGTCAATGGCCCTTGGTTCGATTTCCCAGACGGGCAAAACTTTAAAGGTACATAACACTAACACAACAGACGACAACCAAAAAACCAAGCAATTAACAATAAAATACTCTGCAACAATAGAGTAGTTAAACACAGTCAGATGGTCTGGGTTCGATCCCAGACAGGCTAACTTTTCAAGTACATAACACAAAACAAAACAGACAAAAACCACTTTCATGCAATTAACAAAAAAATTTACTTAGCAACAATAGAGTATTTAAACCACATCAGAGGGTTGGGGGTTTCCCGGCCCCCAGACAGGCTAACTTTAAAGAAACAAAAACACAAAACACAACAACGCAACCACTTTCATAGACTTTAAAACAAAAAAAATACTCAAAAGCAACAATAGAGTAGTTAACACAGTAAGATGGCCCTGGGTTCGGGGTCCCAAAAAAGGCAAATTTTCCCAAGTACATTAACCCCAAAACAAAAACAGACGCCCAACCCACTTTCAAGCACTTTAAAAAATAAAAAAATCAAAGCAACAATAGAGTAGTTAACACAGTCAGATGGTCTGGGTTCGATTTCCCAGACAGGCTGACTTTCAAGAAACATAACCTAACACAACAGACGAAAACCCAACTTTCTTGAACTTTAAAACAATTAAATACTCGAGAAAACAATATATTTAACACAGCCCGATGGTTGGGCAAAGCCCCAGACAGGCTGATTTTCCAAGTACAAAAAACTAACAAACAGACGAAAACCCCTTTTTCATAGCACATTTAAACAAAAAAATACTCTAGCAAAAATAGAGTAGTCAACACATCAGATGGCGGGGTTTTCAAGCCCCCAGACAGGCTGATTTTAAACTCACAAACACCCAAACAACAAAACGAAAAACCATTTTCATAGCCCCTTAAAAAATAAAATACTCTAAAACAATAGAGTACTTAACACAGTCAGATGGTCGGGGTTCAACCCCAACGGGGCTGACTTCCAAGTACAAAAACCACAAAAACCAACGGGAACCCCAACCACTTTCATAGCACATTAAAAAAAAAATATAAAAGCAACAATAAGTAGTCAACACAGCCCAAGGGTTGGGGTTCGAGTCCCAAAACAGGCTAATTTTAAAAGTACAAAACACTAACAAAAACAGACGAAAACCCATTTTCATAGCACATTAACAAAAAAATACCTGGGCAAAAATGGGAGTATTTAAAAACAGCCCAGATGGTCTGGGTTCGAGCCCAGACGGGCTAATTTTAAGTAAATAACAAAACACAAAAGAGAAAACCCAAATTTCATAGCACTTTACAATAAAAAAACTCTAGCAACAATAGAGTATTTTAACCCCGTCAGATGGCCCCGGGGTTTCGAGTCCCAGACAGGCAAACCCTTTCAAGTACAAAAACACTAACAAAAACAAAACGAAAACCCATTTTCCATTGAACATTAAAAAAAAAATACTCGGCAAAAATATATTTTTAACACGTCAGAGGGTCGGGGTTCGATTTCCCAACGGGCTACTTCCAAGTAAAATAACACTAAACAACGGGACGACAACCCCCTTTCATACACTTTAAAAAATAAAAAAAACTCTAGCAACAATAGAGTAGTTAACACAGTCAGAGGGGTCGGGGTTTTCGAGTCCCGACGGGGGCTAATTTTTTCAAGTACAAACACTAACCCCAACAGACGAAAAACCACTTTCATAGCACATTAACAATAAAATATTTCAGAAAACCAATAAGTAGTTAACCCAGTCAAGGGTCTGGGTTCGAGTCCCAGACAGGCAAATTTCCCAAGTACAAAAACACAACAAACAAAACGAAAACCCACTTTCATAGCACATTCCCAAAAAAAAACTCTAGCAAAAAAGGGGAGTATTAAAACAGTCAGAGGGTTTCTGGGTTCGAGTCCCAAAAAGGCTAACTTTCAATTACAAAACACAAACCCCACAAAAACGAAAAACCCCCCTTTTCATAGCACATTAACAAAAAAATACTCTAGCAAAAATAGAGTAGTTAACACATCAGATGGTCGGGGTTCGAGCCCCCAGCAGGCTAATTTTAAAGTACATAACACTACACAACAGACAAAAACCATTTTTCATAGCACTTTAACAAAAAAAATACTCTACCAACAATAGAGTATTTAAACCACAGTCAGATGGCCCCGGGGTTTTGGGGGCCCCCAGACAGGCAAATTTTTCAAGTACCAACACCCCAAACAAAACGATGACAACCACTTTCATAGAAACATTAAAAATAAAAATTTAGCAACAATAGAGTAGTAACCCAGCCCATGGTCTGGGTTGATCCCACCAGGCAAACCCTTTCAAGTACATAACCCCAAAACACAACAAACGAAAACCCCATTTTTCATTGAACATTAAAAATTTAAATATTTCAAAAAACAATAGAGTAGTTAACACGTCAGATGGTCTGGGTTCAGTCCCAGACAGGCAAAATTTTAAAGTACACAACACCAAAAAAAACAGATGACAACCCCTTTCTTTAGCACATTAAAAAAAAATCCTCTAGCAACAATAGAGTAGCCCAACACAGTCAATGGTTTGGGTTCGAGTCCCAACGGGGCTAACTTTCAAGTACATAACACAAACACAACAGACGAAAACCCATTTTCATAGCAAAATTAACAATAAAATACTCAAAGCAACAATAGAGTATTTAAACCCCAGTCAGATGGTCTGGGTTCAAAGTCCCAGACAGGAAAACTTTAAAAGTAAAAACCCACAAACACAACAGACGAAAAAACCCACTTTCTGGGCACTTTAACAAAAATTTTTACCTAGCAACAATAGAGTAGTTAACACAGTCATATGGGGGGGGTTTCCCAGTCCCAGACGGGCTAACTTTCAAGTACATAACACAAAACACAAAGGACGACAACCACTTTCTTAAATTTAAAAATTTAAAATTTACTCGAGCAACAAATAGTTAAAAAAAGCAAAATGGTCTGGGTTGGGAAGCCCAGACAGGCTGTTTTCCAAGTACAAAATTTCCCACGTAACAGACAAAAACCCCTTTAAATAAAACATTAACAATTCAAGCAACAATAGTATAGTTGACACAGGGGGGAGGGTCTGGGTTGGGATTTCCCAGACAGGCTGATTTTCAAACAAAAACACCACACAACGGACGACAACCATTTCATAGCCTTTAAACCCAAAAAAAACTCAAAGCAAAAAATAGAGTAGTCAACACAGTCAGATGGTCGGGTTCAAAGTCCCAGCCCGGCTAAATTTTAAAAAGTACTAACACAAAAACACAACAGACGACAACCATTTTCATAGCACATTAAAAATTAAATAAAAAAGCAACAATAGAGTAGTAAACCCAAAATTTCAGAGGGTCTGGGTTCGAGTCCCAGACAGGCTAATTTTCAAAAACATAACACTAACAAAAACGGGACGACAACCACTTTCATAGCACAAAAAATTTTAAAACTCAAGCAACAATAGAGTAGTAAAACACAGTCAAAATGGTCGGGTTCGAGTCCCAGGGGCAAAATTTTTCAAGTACACAAAAAACCCACAAACAGAGGGAAAACCCCAACTTTCATAAAAAATTTAAACAAAAAAATACCTAGCAACAATAGAGAAAATTTTAACACAGTCAGAGGGTTTGGGGTTCGAGTCCCAGACAGGAAAACTTTCAAGTACAAAAACACTAACACAACGGCCCGACAACCATTTTCTTTTTGAACATTAAAAATTAAATACTCGAGCAACAATATATTAACACAGTCAGGGGGCCCTGGGTTCGAGTCCCAGACAGGCTGACTTTCAAGTACACAACACCACACAACAGACGAAAAACCTTTTCATTGAACTTTAAAAATTTAAAATATAAAGCAACAATAGACGGGTTTAAATACAGTCAGATGGTCGGGGTTTCGAGTCCCAGAAGGCTTACTTTCAAGTACACAGCACACACACAACAGCGACAATTATTTTCATAGAACAAAATAAAATTAAATACTCAAGCAACAATGGGAGTAGTTAACACCAGTCGATGGTTTGGGTTGAGTCCCGCCCAGGCTGATTTTAAAGTAACATCACCCAACCTAAAAAAAAAAACGGGGGAACGAAAACCCCCCCTTACTTTCATGGGAACAAAATTTAAATTTAAAATACTCAAGCAAAAATAGAGTAGTTAACACAGTCAGATGGTCTGGTTCGAGTCCCAGACAGGCTGACTTTAAAGTACCCAACAGAAGACAAACCCATTTTCATAGAAAAAAACAAAAAAGGGGTAAGATAGTCCGGGGGTCATGTCCCAAAATGGGCCCTGTTTTTAAATTAAACAACCCCCAAAACAACAATCGACGTACCCAACACCTTCATGAACATTAACAAATTTAAAAAATTAAGTTATTGGGGTTTCCCTTAAACTCGCCTACCAAATTTCCCGGGTTTTTTCTCGTTTCTCCGAGGGAAATTTTTTTCGAGGGTCCCCTCAAATTCGTCCGGCCACGCCAGGGCACCCGAGGGCTAAAGTGTTTTTGGGGCTGGCTTTTAAGGTGGGTTGGGGTAGTAGGCAAACTCGGATACATAATCTGCCCCCAGAGGTCTCCCGCTTGTGTGTATTAAGGGTTTGGGTTTTTCTGATGCTGTCAATTATACTGAGCATTGCTGCTGCTTTTTTTAAATTTTTTGCGTTTTTAGGGTTTATTGGGCAAAGATTTTGATTCGTCCCACTTTTTTGGTTGATTGCATTTGTTAAATTATGGTCTTCGAGTTGCGAGCAAATTGTTTTCCCCCTTTTACTGGTTGTTTGTGTTCATTTTTTTCGCACTGACCTGGGCTTTCTGTCTCCCCCGAAATATGTTTCGATTTCAAACCAAAAGGGGACGAATAAACAAAGGGTTTTTACGCCTCGACCCGGGGTTTTAAGGTTTTTGTCTTAGTGAGGACACTTCTTTGGGGCAGGGGGACCAAAAAACTGTATCAAATTTAAAAACAGGGCCCGGGTTTTAGGTTTAAATTTTTCCCCTAATTCCTGGGAAAGTATTCAACCAAAAATTTTGGCCGTAGGTTTATCTAAGGGAGTCGCTGCTCGTTTCAGTAT
Source organism: Sweltsa coloradensis (assembly GCA_024449915.1). Lineage (NCBI taxonomy): Eukaryota > Metazoa > Arthropoda > Insecta > Plecoptera > Chloroperlidae > Sweltsa > Sweltsa coloradensis. The sequence continues at coordinate 257,282 of JAMZAV010002044.1, forward strand.
TGTCGACACAACGCTCTATCCCGTTATTTCCCAAGTGTAGAGGGTAGCCCTTTTCTTACGAAGGGGTTTCCCTAGTATTTCTCGTTTTCCCCTTTTTGGGGTCTGCGTTGAGCAAACATTTTTTTTCCTTGTAAAAAGACATTTTGGGAAAATATTTCCTTTTTTTTAAATTTAGAGAGTGGTTTGAATTAAAATGCAAGTACTTTTTAGTGTGTGTTGGTTTCCGGTAGATGATGTGATTAAAAATTGGGGGGAAAGCCCAAAATTGTTATGGAATTTTGGGTTGCTATTTTAGTTTTTGAAAGTTATTTCATGTGGTAGAAAACAGGTTCATGGGTTTTTTTATATCGATAAGAGAAATCAACCAGTGGGACCCGTTTTTCCCCACACATGCAATAAAGTTTAAAAACCCCAAAAGCAACACAAATATTCCACAGCAATATTTCATTTCCAAACCCCCTTTTTTAATTCCCCCCCCCCATCCAAAATTTTTTTACCCGGGGAAAACCAAAAACACACTAAAACCCCGTACTTGCATTTTAATTCAAAAACCCCTCTCTTTAAGTTGAAAAAGGAATAGTCCATGTCTTGTTCCAAGGCAAAAAAAGTTTGCTCTAACGCAGACACCTTGAAAAAGCAAACGAGTTTTACTCGGAAACCTTTGTAAATAATGACATCCCCCTCAATTTGCAATAACTGGGTTTAGCGATGAGTGGAAAAAATATGTATGGGCCGAGACTCCCTTTGGGTAAAACCTTTCTCCACAAACATCGTTGAATACATTCCAGGAAATTTGCGGAAAATTACCTAAAAACCCCCATCGTTTTAATTTGATACAGTTTTGTTGGTCCCCCTTTTTTTCCCCAAGAAGTGTCCTCACTAAGACGAAACCCCTTTCAAGGCCCGGGCCCCAGGCATCAAAACCCCTTGTTTATTCGATCCCCTGTGGAAAGCAATCATACATCCCTTGGTTTAGGGGAAAAAAGACCAGTGTCAGTGCGGGTAAAAAGAAAACAAACAAGCAGTAGGGAAAAGGGGAAAAATTTGCTCGCAAATCAAAGACCATAAGTAAAGAAGCAATCAAACCCAAAAAAGTGGGACGAATCTAAAAACCTTTTTTAAAGACAATAAACCCCAGAACGCGGGAAAATTAAAAAAAACAGCGGAAGGGTCAGTTTTAATTGACAGCATCAGCCAAACCCCAAACCTATCACACACAAGCTTGAGACCCCTGGTGGCCGATTTTGTATCCAAGCTTGCCCTTTCAACCCAAAACCCCCTTCAAACCAGACCCAAAAAAACTTAACCTCGGTGTGTCTGGCCCTTTGGCCCCGGGCGAAAATGAGGGGCCCTTTTCAAAAATTTTGTCGAGTACGGGAAAAAACAGCGACTTGGAAGCGAGGTTTTAAAGAAAAAATTTAATTTAAAAAATTGTATTTCCAGGGCAAATAGCTAACAAAAAAACTTTATTGCTAGAAAGAAAGTTTCAAGTAAAAATTTATCAAAGGGGCTAGCATATTTTTAGCTCGAGTAACAATACCAAAATTGGGATAGGGTAGATGAACTGGGTTTGAAGGGCTCGGGGGACGGTTTGTTATTTGTTTTTCAAATACTTTCTCCCCTTTAGCTTTGCAGGTGCTGGGCATTCCACCTACTAGCTCTAGAAGATGTTAACAAGTACTTCGAGCTGCCCTTTCCCCGGGGTTTCCCTATCGCAATCCATGTTTTTGTTTTTTTTAGATACCTGCTTGAAGTACGACTTGGGACGGGTCAAATGCCCCAAAAAAAATTCTTCGGGAAAACTCTGCCCCCACGTCTACCATTTTTCCCTTTAAAACCCCGCTTTGAATCTCTACCCCCCCACCCGCCTCCACAGCTTGGGTTTGGGGGACTATGTGCTTTAACCTTTTCACATTGCAAATTTCCCAAAGGCCTGGGCAAGCCTATTATTCCCACTGCCATTTTTTTGGGAAATAATTTTTCAAAATTTCTTTTTAAAACCCCGCCTTTTTTGTGTTTTATTTTCTTGTAAATTTTTAAAAACCATTTACCCCTTTTTTTCCACTTGTTACTCCTACCCCGAGCTTCATAAAAATAGTTCCCTGGGATTTTTAAATTGGGGTTTTGATCAAGGGTTTCAAACCTGGAAATGAAAAGGGGTGGATCAGGGTTTATGATACTGCGATGGTGGAAAAAGTGACTTACAGTGGTGTACTCCGTGAAAAATTCCTTGCATGGAGTACTAACTTACTGTAAGCTTCAGCCCTTTCACCATTGTCGCAGTTGGGCATGAATCTAAATCCACTGCTTCACTTCAGGGTTAACCCTTTAAAATAACTCAAGTTCACTCATGAACTAGTTTATGGACTTTTCTTTTTTTTCAAGGGTTTCATTTTGGGGTTGACCTAGTTCCTTTTCCCCCTTGACCTAATTAAGGGCTTGCTGTTTTTTTTGAAAAGGGAAAAATTTTCTAGGTCGGCGCTAACCTTGCAAAGGTTAAACAGTTGACCTAGTTTTTGGGCCCTTTGCCAATTTTTTTTAAGGCAAATAATATAATACGATAATTATTAATAAAAAATTAATAATAGTAAATAAAAAATAACAATTGCATTGGAAAAAAATATATTTTATTAACAATATTAAATAAAAATATACCCAAATTTTTATACAATTTTACATGAAAAACAAAACAAAAAAAAGGATAAAAAAATACAAAAACTGCGCCAAAAAAGCGCTTTTTTTATTTCCTAAGTCTTTTTTTTGCTTCAGAGCTTTCCCTCCCCCAAAAAAAAAATTTTTTTACTCAAAAATGAGTGTTCTCCCCCCAACAGAAACTGGGGCTGATGATGAAACCGAAAGGGTGCCCACTTCCTAAACATTTGTTTTTGGGGGTTTAACCTAAAGAGGGGGTTCCCAAACACAACCAAGGAAAATTCAAAAATGGGAACCTCTAGGGAAGGGTTCCATATCAGCCCAGTCAGTGCAATGCAGATAACACTCTGTTTAAATGTAGCAACAGCAGCAAAAAAGTTTAAATATAGCCAACACCAAATATGCCCGGACGATGCGCTATGAGAAAAAAATCCCCTAGGGCCCCCTCCAGGGGTTTAAAATGGCTATCATTGCTCCCAGTTTTATTAAGTTTGGGAAAAACCCTCAAGTATTTTCTGGCTTGCAATAAACAGTACCCTTCTTAATTCTTTGGAAATTACATTTATTTATTTCATGTCTGTCCCATTCAGATATAAAAATTAAAAACTGATCCACCCACTCGGTCATAAAACTGATTTTCAGTGGAGGAACCCTGATACGGCAATTCACTAACCAAAAAGGGAGTAGACCTACTTATTACTTCTTATTAAATTGTGAACACAATAGGGATGCACAACGATTAAATAAAAAATATCAATACTAATTGAAAACATGACTGCATTAATATTTAATATTGATATAATATTGAACGATGGCATGATCAAGACAATGTCTCAAAAAGATCACCAAATTTTATTATTTATAAAAATAAAAATAAAACATATTTAAGAGTTACCCACTCAGTCTCATAAAAGATTTTCAGTGGGAGACATGTTGTCCGGACCTTTTGGTGGCAAAGATCAAATTATAATCATTTCACCAAAATTTAATTCAATGATAGGCATAATCAACTCTGATGTACACATTTTTTTGACAAGTGTTTCGAAAAAATTTCAATTCTAATTTTTTTTTTTAATATGACAAAACCTTTTTTAAATTGATTATTGTGGGGCATCCCTAGAACAAACCCCCGAGGTCAAAAAAAAACACACATTTTATCAAGGTATGTTTGATGTTTAAAAAGCCGGGGGGTTTGCAAAAAAATCTTTAAAAAAAAAAATTTTCCCCCAAATTTTGGGGGCCCCTTGTATCTGCCTTACTTTCCCCCCCCCCCCCCCCCCCGGTAAAAGAAAGCAAAAGAAGATTTTAAGGGGGCCCAAATTGAGCTAAATTAAATTGCTCGTTTTTTAAAGCGGCAGACCCCGGGCCAACTTTTATGTAATTTTGGTTTTGGGGCGGGAAAATATAGCCTACAAAAAAAAAATTTTTTAAGGGGAAAGGGGTATGGTAATTTATTTTTTTTTAATTAGACATTAAAAAATTTAAAACATAATCGAATAAAAACCCCGTTTACCTATTATTTTTAAAAAAATTTTTTATTGCTTATAAAATTCAAACAAAACCACATCCCTGTTGATCAGTGTTTAAAAAATTTTGCACCGTTTTCGAGATAAAAAAACTAACACTGAAACTCCCGGGGGGTTACCACCCTAAAAACCCTGGTTCTTCGGGGTTTCGCAATGTTGAGTTCTCAAAAACTGCCCGGCCAAAAACCCAATGGGTTTCTGTTCATTTCTAGTACATGTTAAAAAAGCAAAAAGGTTCCCCAAAAAGGTTGATCTAAAACAAATGGCTTACAGATTCTTTGATTTTTTGCATAGGAATACAGACAGTTTAATTCTTTAAAGCAGTGTTGTCTGTATGCAATGTTTGATATTTGATTTGGCAACATTTGATTGATCTGCAGTTTTTCAAGATACCTCTATTTATTTCTGAATCTATGTTGGCCCAAAGGAAAAAATATTTCCCCCTTTTAAGTGACTTTAGGAAAAAGGGAATAGGTAGGGGTGGAAAACCCAAATATTTTCAAGTCAACCTCTACTCAAGTTTGATAAAAATAACAGACGGATTTTTGTTTTGTATAAAGATACCGGTACTAATTGAGTGTACACTAGGAAAACGTTTTAAGCCCCGCCGCGTTGTTGGATGAGCGTATATGGTTGCATTGAGCTGCCGTGTGTTACGCGGATTTTTTTGTTGTTCTGTGAAAAAAAAACATTACTTAGTCGAAGATTTATTTTAATTTAAAATTTAAAATTTTAAAAAAAAATTAAACTTAATTTACTAATTAAATTTGAATAAAATAAAAATTCCCTTTAAATTTTTTGTAATTAATCGTAATTTTTAAAAAAGAAAAAGTCGTAAAAATTTTGCAATTTTCATAAAAAATAATTATTCGATTGCGCTAAAATTTAACACGAATACATAATTTTCATGAAATTAAGGTACTGTAAAAAAATCATTACAAACGGATAAAACATGTAGGTTTTTATAAGTCAAAAAAATTGCTTAAAAAAAAAAAAAAAACCGTAAAATTACGATTTTCATTAGAAATAATTCTTCGATTACGCTCAAATTTCACACGAATATCTTAATTCAAAAAATTAAGGTTCTGTGAAAAATCATTACAATCAGATAAAGCATGTAGGTGTTATAAGTCGAAGAAATTTTTTAAAAATCGAAAAAATTCGTAAAATTGCGTTTTTTATAAGAAAAAATTTCCCGATTGCGCTCAAAAACGTGGCAGTTCTAAGTTCAGAGATTTCGAAGGCCTCCATAAAATTTCATCGAAATCGGAGAAAATCGGTTTAGCCGGGAATCGTGCGGACAAACACACAAAAATACAAAAAAAAAAAAAAAAAAAAAACATTCCGGATTTTTTTTCTCCAGTGTAGTGAAATGGAATTTTCGCTTCGCTCGCTACGCTCCCTACGCTCATCCAAAAAAAGAGAACTAACTAGGTTTCTTTATTTCTTTATTAACAAACATTAAAATCATTGTGCTAAATTTAGAATGTTGCCAATAGAAGAGTCAAAGTGGAATCAACTTGATTAGTAGGCATACTGAGTGAAATACTAATTCAAGTTCATAAATCTACTTAACTTTAAAATAAAACTAAAAGTCAAACTTCTGTATTAATGTATGTCTATCTTCTACGGAAATACCGCAACTGGCAAACTACGCCATCGTGGCCGGTCTCTGGTCTAGCAGCAAAGACTGTTTCTACTTTCTAGTTCTCACAGCATAGGCCTATACTAAAAAGAATATGTATAATGAGGTTGGTTTGCTGCTGAATTCATTATTGCAACCTCCCAGTTCTTTCTTATATTGTTTATTTTACGTTTATCCTAATCAGTTACAAAAACTGCACAACACTGCTTTGAAAGAATGCGTAGGCCTACTCTTTTCAAATTAAAATCTTCACCTTGAAATTGGGTTGTCTTTGGCAAACAGGGAAATAACCTTTGACAGATGCTGGGGTGTAAACAATACAACAATGCTTTAGTCAAGGTCAGTAGATTAATAAACAAAAATAAATGTGTACCACCCACTAAGATGTAGGTTAAGTGATTTTGTGAGGACGTTTGTCGTTATTAGTGTATTTGATTTCTTATGTTCTTTATTATTGGCTCCAAAGTTACCTTTTAGTTTTCATACCGTACTTGTGAACCCAAATATTATAATAGGCCTACAGTAGGCCCTACACAAGTCTTGGAAAAATAAAAAAAATTATTTTTATACAAACTACTTTATAGATCCAAAAAAATTATTTTTATACAAACTACTTTATAGATCCAAAGAAGATTTGGGAGCCACTAATTATTACCTAACATTTATTGAACAACTGTGAACACTTTAAGCACACAGTTTCAATGTTTGTCCCACACTTATTTGCCAAAAACTGAACCTGTTTAAAAGATTTTACCCAAAGAATATGATATGATCATCATAATTCATGATCTTTACCCTACATCGAGTTTAGTATTGTTGTAGCCAAATGAACAGAGAACAGACCTATTGTTGATTGCAAGATGTCAGTGATGCATGATAAATAATCAAGAGAGCTGCCTTAGAGAACCATGCATACAACCAGGGCCACTTGCAAATCACAGTGTCAGTAAACCTAGGATTATTGGAACGAGAAAATGGTTCTAAAGCCAGATTCTTGAAGAACAGAAATGAGTTTTAGTTGAAGGCGTTGACTGTGATTTGCAGTTGACCATGGTTAGGGATTACAAAGCCACCACCTCGGAGTAGATTTCAAACTATTAACATAAACAGCAATCTAGTAGGTAATTAAAGGTTTTACTGCAACTTGTATAAACAGTAAAGCCGTGTTAATACAAACCGGAGCAAATAAGCATGCTGATAAGTTAGAGCAAAGGTTTTTACATATTATATAGGCCTAGGCCTATAATATGTAGATCTTCGACGCTTCAAAGTTACCGGATGCCCGGGCATTGTGTTGGGCACGGCGATGCCTACCGTCGTACGTAAAGCTAAGCAAATTACGTAAAAAATAAAGCTACTTAGCGTCTTATTGTAGCATTATCGGTAACATGAAATGTGAGTTGTAAAACTAATTATTACAGGTTTGCTTTAGTCGTCATTTTAAATCCTAAGGGTGAAATAACTTGTAAAGAACTCAAATTGTTGACAAGTTCCTCAAATACATCTTCTATCCCCGTCACGAGCTTTATTTGATCCAGTCGCGAGTTTATATAATATGCAGGTTATTTCGTGTTGTGCTGTTAACGGAGAAAGAAACTGGTCCATGTCAACGAATATTTTTTATAAAGGTCGGGTTGCCGGTACGGTAAAAGTGTATTTCCCTCGGTTGCATAATGAATCAGGTGTCGGGTGGGAGTTGGCAGCTGGACACTACAGACGTAGCACACTGCAAAGTCGGCACCCAGCTGATACGTGTAGGCCATTACAGACATTAATAAATATTGCGTTTGATCAAGTTGGAAAATATACTGGGCTTATGTAAGTATGCAAACAACCCGATTGGTTTTATTTTACAACTGGATTCAAAATAAATCTACAGCTCTAGAACAGGTGATCTGATGGATTGAATCATTACAAAGCAATTACAATGACACTCTATGCTTTAGCTATCCCTGCCCCTGTCTGCATCTCGAGTATGCAGGGTTGGGAAGACCCGGATAGCCACATTCCTGCCCAACACAAAGTACGTCTGCTAGAACTGGATAATAACTGGACTCTACTTGAACGTAGTTATTTTAATATTTCTGCTCAACCTTAAAATTATTACTGTATTGTGCCAAATATAGGCCGACCCTGAAGATAAGCCGACCCCCTAACTGTTCTTGTTGAAATATTAAAAACATAGGCTATGCAAAAGGCAAAAGCACATGCAAATATTAGCTGGCAAGGGACTTTTGAGACTTAAAATAAAAAAAAAAAGGGGTAAGCTTATATTTCAGGACAATACGGTAATTTGTATTGAACAACCAACAATCTATATATTACCATCAACAGGATAGAAAATGAGTTTTTACTGCCCTAGTAATGAGTCTATCTAGGGCTTCTCTACTGGTTCTCATTATGACGGAATTTGACAAATGCCGAGTTCGCAATATGAGGGTTTACTGTGTGTTGTACATGACTTGAAACTAGATACGGCTTGAAATCTTTATAAGGATTCGACATGTAATCATACAACATGGCAAGGAATATGCAAAGGCCAACTTTTGGTTGCAGAGGCCTATTTATTAAGAAACCGATAAAATTAAATTTTAAAACAAGTTTCTTAAATTGGCTGCAATAGCCTAGTAGACTTGGCCATTGACCAAATTCAAAATTCAAATTTTATACACTGAGTTAAAACTGAAATCATAGATAAAAAATCCCCAAACTCAGAGATAAGCAATTTCAATTTATTGTGGGGTTTATTTAGGCCTATCTATATTCTGAGCTGGACAACCCGTCTATGTGTTCCATTCGTAAGTACGAGATGCAAAGACTGTTTCTTATTTGAAAAACATACTGAATGACTACCGGTACATGTACAGGGTGGCCCTACACACATGTGATGCTGTTTATGTTGATAGCTTTCAAACATAAGGATCTACCTACAAGTTTATGGATGGATTACAAAATAAAATACACTAGCCAACCGTTAAAAGTATAACCCACATTGAATCAGCCACACTTATTACCAAAAAAGATCTTTCTGCAATGCTTCAAAACCAGAGGTGACACTGGTGAAAAGTACAAATGAAGTGTCAAATGAAAATCTATGTTAAATAAGTTAAGTGAGCAAATATGGTAGGCCTACAGCTTAGAACCATGCACCGTAATTTACTTTCAAAATAAAATGTTTATATCTAGGCATAACCTGTTGCAACTTGCAATGATTTAGTAATCCATCCAATAACGGGGAAATACAAAAATACAAGGCTATGGGTGGCGCACAGAAAACAACATGGAAACAAGTTCAGCTCCAGAGTATCTCAGGACAACGGTACCCACTACGTCTAGCAGGCTATTTCTTAAGTCATCTCAAGTAGGCCTACAGCTCGATCGACAAATATCGGATTTGTATTAAAAGGCAACTTTAAAGTCACACTAAGCTAGCACCCAGCATATTTGCAAGGAGTGGAGGCTTGCCCTATTTATGTCACTAGAAAAACTTTCCCTAATTAATTTCTACCAGAATCAACAAGGCTTACTCGGACCAATCATGGAATTTATTACAGTTATGTGCCTCTTGCAAGGAGAGTTTCAAAGTTATTGTTTATACATTCCTAAGGCAAGACTGATGGACTAGCAGAGTCCACATCAAAAGTTAAAAAAATACTGCCTATTAAGCAGAAATCGAACCCTGGACCTTCTGCATTGGAAGCAGAGCCTCTAACCTCAAGACCAAGGAACCTAGGCTTAGCCTAGGCATTCTACCTTAAGATGTACTAGAGGTGAGTCACCCACTGTGGTAATAATAGTGGGCCTACTAAGCCTATTTCTTTAAAATACGGTAGAAAACACTAGAGTTAGTCATAGAAGTGTAACTGTAAATGTTAACCGATTTTACCTAAATTGTATAATATGCATTGGAATGTGAATCTGTCATTGTAAACTACAATCACAGCAAGTATGTTAGGCCTAATTAGAAAAGGCATATCATATTATGTGCAACAATATTTATAATATGGCGTTGATTCGCGAGTGTTCGCACTGTCCATACCACTGATTGCTATATTTCCTATTAAAAATATCGATCTTTGGTTGGTTATCGCTCACTCGTCGACTGCGTCGGGGCCTGCAGGGTTGGCTTGGTCGCTTTGATTTAAAGTCCCCCACTGAAAATCAGTTCTATAACTGAGTGGGTAGACTCTAAATAAAATTTTTTATTTATTTATTTATTTAATGTTAAAAATAAACTAATTAGGCTTAGGCCCTATCCAAGTAGAAACATGACTTTTTATCTCGATTTATTTTAACTTTTTTTTCTTCCGGAAGTAGACTGTACTACCAGCTCTAGCAGTTCAGTGCCTTCAGGTTAGTGCTCAATCTGTCAACTACATTTGCAACTACATCAACAATAGGTAGGCCTATTACAATTTGGTTATATTGCAGTTCTGAAAACTTTTGGGGTTGGTGATTTTCAACCCGACGCGAGTAATCACGTGACAGTCATTGGAAAGTCAAATTAATTGAATATTTTGGAGCTAAAACTAACAGAATAATTGAGGAAAGTTTCCAATTTTGCTCTAATTTAGCAAAATAACAAGATTTTGCCTTAATTTGCTACGTACTTAATAAAAAAACAGTCATATTTACCGGTAGCATCTGTTAGTGAAAAAAGTCATTCACAAAATTTCAGGGTCCCTAGGGGCCTATTAACCCGAGAGTAGTCGCGTGTGGTCTTTTAGACAGACTTTTTTTTTCAACAGTTGGTATTTGTACAGCGCGCATGCGTGGCTTGTCTAGTTCCGCCTACCTTCCCAAAATAGATTTGTTGAAGCCAGTGTGCAATACGCGATTCAGTGTTCTGCAGAACTTCATCTAAGATAAGAGGTCCTGTTCGGTTGCTTGGTCTTTTCGACCGCTGCGCGACTACTAAGGGAGGCAAAAATATGCATACTCATCACTATTATGACTTATGAGACATGTATTTTGTTATTGTAGGTTGATTATTCTTCAACATACAGTGTTGGCATAATATTACTGTCTTGGTTTACTAATAATTCGAACTACAGGGTGTTTCAAAACATATTTTTATTCCTTTTTGTAGGTTTGCAACATTCTGTGTTTGATTGATTATTGATTGATTATTGATTGATAATTGATTATAATATAACCATGTATGCTGTCACATATATGATAAATTATCTTATATTGGTAATCAAAACGTCATCCTAACGTTATTAGCCCATAATAAATAATGCGGTCTAAAGGACCGGGCGCGACTACTAACGTTACAAACAGGGGCGCGACTACTCTCGGGTTAATGTTCCATCTAAAGTAATTTTCCTCCTTAAATCGTTGTTTTTGTGATCTAGGCCCTAATGATGTAATGCTGGAAGAATGCTTGAGGGGTACAGCAATGGGGTGGGGGGCATACTCATTAGGCCTAAACATTGCCACAAAACGGCGGCCTGAACAAAGGACATTATCAATCAAAAGAAAAACGCCGCCATGCATGATTTCATTTGTCTTCGGCCTACAATGTGACACCTCAATTCAGGATTTGGGTTATGAAGGTAGCGGGTACCCGTCGCCATCCCTAATCCACTGTATTGATATTGAAAATGTCATGTACCGTAATATCGATAATTGAATGATATGTCATAGAGGCTAGCCCAGACCTACTTACAACAAAAACAAACTCAAATTTGTTCAAATTTGCCGTGAACGAAAATCAAACTAAAAAATTTGAGTCCTGGAAATATAGGTAGGGTACGGTAGGCCTAAAAAGTTTGTTGCTTAGTGTAGTCCAGGTATCGATCAGAACTAGACATCGATTTGATTTAGAGGTGGGATAAATAGTAATTAAACTCGATTAGGCTACAGGCAGCCATCAAATAGGCCATTGGCCGCATCTCTATTTTGACCACTCAAAATTTTAATTCCGTAATTACTGTAGCCTATCGAAAGATTGCCCGATGATTGATTCGATTCAATGAATTTAACTGTTCTCTTGTTTTAATTTTTATTGGAACTGCTTGGAATATGACAACGGATCTTTGTTTGCAATTTAAGTGTAATGTGTTATTTTAATTAACTGTTGTGTAGCCTATGCTTAAGCTTCTATCTAGGTGCTCGTTAGGGGGCCGCAGCCAAGCCGCAGTGCGCTACACACTCAAGCACCTCAGCAAGCAGAGTTGGGGTGATTTCGAGGTGTTACTCAGCCGTCTTGAAACGTGATGTGAACTTGAAAACTATCAAAATTCAAAATCAAGGGGATTTAGGTAGTACCTGACAACACATGCCAAATTTGGTTGGGGTATGAGCATTCCTTCTTGGTGAAAAAATTGCTTGAAACATGCTCAAAATCACTTTTAGGATGTTAGCTACTGCTACTACGGTCTAATTTGTCAGTTTCAATCGGCCCGCGATTCTGGCCAAACGGGTGGGGCTACAACGTTCATATTTTACATGGACATTAAGGTAGGCCTAATAGTGATATATCATATAGGCCTAGGGTCATTAGAAAGAAAAAAAGTTGAAAAAGTTTGCTGGAAGGCTTCTAAATAAAGGTTTCAATATTTGCCTTTTACAAGAATATAATCTTCAAGTAACTATAGTTACTTGACAATAATCACCTAGGCCCTACATTGTTTAGCCTACAAAAAACAAGTCTTTTGACCACTAGATATTTTAATAAATAAATAAATAAATTTTGTTTAGAGCCTACCCACTCAGTTATATACCTAGAACTGATTTTCAGTGGGGGACTTTAAATTATATTGTTAATTGGTAATGTCACTAATTAGTCGTTCATCTCGAAGGCAAGAAGGCCTAAAATGGGCTCAACTTGGGGGCAAGGGCTAACCCATACAATTTGGTTCTACACATCATGGAGCATGTATTGTTGTATAACTGAAGAAAAAATTTCACTGCTAACAATACGTCACGACGCTTCAAAGATGGCCGACGCTTCATTTCTAACGCCGCACATTGACTTACTAAAACCAAAATAAATGTCAGAAAAATAATTGCAGACACTTGATTTTACTTGTATTCAATTTAAAAGGAAATTTTCAACAATACAAATGCAATTTTCATAAAAATACAACAATGGAATAGTCTGTTATAGGTCGAAATAGACCTCGTGAACCCACTTTTTCCTAACTACGCCTTACTTTACGGACATCTCAAGTGTACAATATCAATCCGATGGTTTTGGAAAAAATCACTAATGTGTGTCAGCATATTAGCAACAAGATGGCTATAACGGAATTTGTATATAATGGGCTTTTCAAACTAAAATAATTACAAAACTTAACATGTGCGTATAATGATTCTCATTAATATCCTGTGATTTGCACATTATAGTGCAGTCCCTGGCCATAAGACCCGTAGGAATTTCGACCTGGATGGATTTTATCTTCTAATCCTGTTAGGGTGTATTTTAAGGATAGAAAAAATCTTGGGTAGACATCTGTCATTCTGGACCTAAGTTTTTTACGACGCCATCTTCTTTTAGGCACATGCATATAGAACACGCTCTTGGTTTTCACATATTTTCTATAATTTTTATTACAGCTGTAGTAAGACTGAAGTTATATTTGGAATTGACATGAAATTACCAATTAAATGATATATTTCGTCATCCTGGGAACATAATGGGATTATTTATAGAAAATGACATATTATAAGACATGCAGATAAGTGATACCGATTGTTCGTTTATGATACACATATAACATTTGACACACTATATTAGGAATGTAACTGGAAATTGATTTGAATGTTGGGCTTTTTCAGAATTGTCCCACGACACCAATAGAGGCCATTTTACAAGATGGCGGCGAAACATATTGTTTTTTTTTTAAAATTTGATGATAGAATGTTGAAATTGGGTAAATACATAGAACATGCCATTGAAAAATAACTTTTGTGTAGGCTCATGTCAAACTAACAGAATAGCACCAATGGCAGCCATTTTGAAAGAAGGCCGTCACACACATTTAATTTAACGATATCATCTTGTTATTTGATGGTATACAACTAGGGCACGCTTTTGAGAAATTACGGTTTTATATGTTATGACAATTCAATGCTGTTTAAAAACAATATAATAGCTGCTCTATCGAAAAAATGCAGATGCTAGCGGCATCGGCGGGGCCGAGCGGGCCAATGGTCGATCGGTATTTTAAATTAGTGCCCGCTGATTGGCTAGAACTATCCCGCCGGTGACGTCACCATCTGCAAACCTCCAACGGAGCAGATAGTATAAGGATCAGCTACCGCATAGCTACATTAATTGCTATGACATTAAAAACTAGCAATAATACCATACTTATAATAATACACGTGTTTTTCGTACACATAGAAAAGCAATTGACTAGTTTCTATAACACATTATCTTGTTTATGAATTTTTAATATGAAAATGAAAATGTTCTTGTTCCCATTTAAGTTTAAGTAATTAAATTCTCGTTTGTAATAGGCGATAGTCCGGTAATGACGTGTCATTTGTGCAAAATTTGTTTTTTTTATTTTAATCCGTTTGGGACCCACAACATATACACAGAATTAGCTTTTAGCCAGCTAACTATAAGCGCCCCATCCACCCAATCAGATGAAGAAGAAACCTTTGTAGAAATATTTGGTTGGTATATATATCCAAGTATAACAAGGTGAAGATAAAAATAAAGTTTTATCTGTTACGAAACATCAATAAAATAATGTATTGCATTTAGCAACATTAATGTTGCTATTTGCCCTACTTTCCTACTGTGATTATCTTCATCCTAAACTCCATCGCACTTCGTAATTTAATTTGTGGTGTTTTTGATGGCAATGTACAGGAACTCGAAAACATGGTCTTCAATTTATTTTCCCATGATCTTCTACATTTTTTAACTATGTCCTATTCATGCATTCTAATTAAATTTTATGACACGAGACTATAATTTTGTCAACTTTTGGCAACTGTTTGGATGCTTTTTAACGACCTCTTGGGAACCAAGTGGCAAACGTTTGGCGTATTTTTGGCAATTCCTTAATGAATTCTTGGCTGTCTTGTAAGGGTTGCCAACAGGTTACCAAGAGGTAGTATTTGACACAAAACGAGTTTTTGGCTTACTTTTGGCTTCTTCTCTTCTTCTGGCGACTATACTGGGTGAACTTGTTGGTTTCTTGTTTGATACTTAAAAGTTACCTATTAGCTAACTGCGTGTTGACTGTTTGTTTTCCCTTTGTAATTAGTTGGGTTGATTGGATATTGCTTAACGTCTCATATTAATGCACTTTGGCTATTCGAGACGATGAGTGGAGATAGATGAGGAGGAAGTATCAGCAGAATGGAAGAGGGGAAAACCGGTACCGGCACGTAGCCTACTCCGTTCGATAAGTGCCAAGGGGACCAATGGCTTAATACCCCATCCGAAAGGACGGTGTAATCCTTGACAGTCATATAGGGAAAACCAGTTGGAAACCTTCTGAGATCTACTAGGAATACGCACTATCAGATCGGGATTGAACTAGAAATAAGTAATCTAATAGTAAAAGGCCAGTTATTAAAGCAAGTTGCAGGTTTCTCTCTCTTATGGTTTCATCAAATCTTGACAAATGGCGAAATGGATGCCATTGGTGTCACAGTGCAGATGTAACTTGCTGAACACATTAAACACTCTTCATCCAATGACATGCCCCATGTGTGAACCAAATTTAAACATTGTATTGCCCATTTTAGAAGATGTTTCATTGAAGCTGAATTAAACTCAGTATAGGTGGGTAGATAGCTAATGGCTGGCTTGCAAAACGGAGAATGGAAAATGGTAATAGTTAATTGTGTGTTTATGTTTGTGGGTCCCAAACGGATAAACTATGAGAAACAAAATTTTACACCAATGACAATCGTCTACCTGGCTATTGCCTTCAACAATTGAGAATTTAATTACATTAACTTAAATGGGAATATAAACATTTCCATTTTCATATTTAAAATTCATTAACAAGATAATGTTTAATAGAAACTAGTCAGTTGCTTTTCAATGTGTACGAAAAACACGTGTAGCCTATTGTTATAAGAATATTATTGCTAGTTTTTAATGTCATGGCAATAAATGTAGATATGCCGTAGCAGATCATTAATTCTAAAAAGTATTGAATTGATATAACATACGTAATTTTTCAATAGCGTGCCCTACTTGTATACCATCAAATAACAAGATGATATCATTAAATTTACGTGGTTTATGTGTGTGACGGCCTTCTTTCAAAATGGCCGCCATTGGTGCCATTCTGTTAGTTTGACATGACCCTACACAAAAGTTATTTTTCAATGGCATGTTCTATGTATTTACCCAATTTCAACATTCTATCATCAAATTTTAAAAAAAACAATATGTTTTGCCGCCATCTTGTAAAATGGCCTCTATTGGTGTCGTGGGACAATTCTGAAAAAGCCCAACATTCAAATCATTTTCCAGTTACATTCCTAATATAGTGTGTCAAATGTTATATGTGTATCATAAACGAACAATCGGTATCACTTATCTGCATGTCTTATAATATGTAATTTTCTATAAATAATCCCATTATGTTCCCAGGATGACCAAATATATCATTTAATTGGTAATTTCATGTCAATTCCAAATATAACTTCAGTTTTACTACAGCTGTAATAAAAATTATAGAAAATATATGAAAACCAAGAGCGTGTTCTTTATGCATGTGCCTAAAAGAAGATGGCGTCGTAAAAAACTTAGGCCCAGAATGACAGATGTCTACCCAAGATTTTTTCTATCCTTAAAATACACCCTAACAGGATTAGAAGATAAAATCCATCCAGGTCGAAATTCCTACGGGTCTTATGGCCAGAGACTGCACTATAATGTGCAAATCACAGGATATTAATGAGAATCATTATACGCACATGTTAAGTTTTGTAATTATTTTAGTTTGAAAGCCCATTATATACAAATTCCGTTATAGCCATCTTGTTGCAATATGCTGACACAATTAGTGATTTTTTCCAAAACCATCGGATTGATATTGTACACTTGAGATGTCCGTAAAGTAAGGCGTAGTTAGGAAAAAGTGGGTTCACGAGGTCTATTTCGACCTATAACAGACTATTCCATTGTTGTATTTTTATGAAAATTGCATTTGTATTGTTGAAAATTTCCTTTTAAATTGAATACAAGTAAAATCAAGTGTCTGCAATTATTTTTCTGACATTTATTTTGGTTTTAGTAAGTCAATGTGCGGCGTTAGAAAATGAAGCGTCGGCCATCTTTGAAGCGTCGTGACGTATTGTTAGCAGTGAAATTTTTTTCTTCAGTTATACAACAATACATGCTCCATGATGTGTAGAACCAAATTGTATGGGTTAGCCCTTGCCCCCCAAGTTGAGCCCAACTTTTCGACCGAGATGAACGACTAAATACCATATCAATTAAATCGACTTTGATAAAATTATTGTATTTTCACAAATAATTTTGTAATGGAACTTGAAAAAGTAATGAGATCCCACATATATAACAAAAAACTTGTAAAAAAAAACAGCCAAACCTTACACAATCAAAAGCAATGAGATTTACCTAAAAGAAATGCCAAGCTTATGTAACCCTCCTACATTTTTAATACCCTACATAAATTCACTTTGTCCTGTACTTGGCAAAATAAATTTGTACAAACTTTGACATTTCAAACAATAATTGCAAATAAAATTTTGCCACGTTTTGCAAGGATCCAGTCACAGGGCAAAGTGAATTTATGTTTTAAGATTGCAAAAATGTAGGAGGGTATAAGCTTGGCATTTCTTTTAGATCTCATTGCTTTTGATTGTGTAAGGTTAGGCTGTTTTTTTACAAGTTTTTTGTTGTATAAGAGGCCTACCTACCCTAATTAATTGATGACAAATTGAATGTTCTAAAATACTATTCTTATTTAGAATTTTAAAAATGCTAATTGGATGAGCGTAGCGAGCGGAAGCGAAGACTTCAATTTCACTGACCCCCCAAAAAATTTAGCTTGGGTGTTTTTTTTTCTTCCCCGTCTGTTTGTTCGCTCGATTCCGGGCAAACGGCATATGCGATCTTGATGAAAATTTGACCGGACCTTCGTTTTCTCTGAACTTAGAGGTGTATTGTTTTTGGGTACAATCGAAGAAATATTTCTCATGAATATCGTATTTTTACGATTTTTTTTTCGATTTTTAGTGCGATATTTTCGTGACATTTGGGCCGATTCTGACCAAACGGGTGGGGCTAGAACGTTCATATTTCACATGGACATTAAGATTATGGTGATGTAGTACCTTTTGAAAGAAAAAGTTGAAAAAGTTAGCTAGAATCCATAGAAATAAAGGTTTTAATATTAGTTTTTCAATTTTTAGTGCGATATTTTCGTCACATTTGGGCCGATTCTGACCAAACGGGTAGGGCTACAACGTTCAGATTTCACATGGACATTAAGGTTATGGTGATGTAGTACCTTTTGAAAGAAAAAGTTGAAAAAATTAGTCAGAATCTACAAAAATAAAGGTTTTAATATGAGTTTTTTGAAGTTTATAATACCAATTAACAAATAACAATAGAAACTTGACAACAATCACCTCCACAATGCATTCAAAAAGCACTTGCAAAGGAAAAGTGCAAACAAACGCACAAAACGCAAAAAAAAACTTACAAAAAAAAAACGCTCATCCCATCAAGCGGCGGGACTTTACGTTTTCCTAGTAAAAATGAAAAAACCGCTCCCTATATTCGATATTAGGCCTCCCCCCATAAACCCCTTTTTTATAAGTGGTAGGCCTACTGTAGTTGGTAGCCTCCTCCTATCAAAGGCCCTAAACCAAAAACCAGAAAAAATTTAAAATTGGGCCTATTTTTAGTATCGTACATTTTTGGAAGAAATATTTTCCCTTTGTGTTTCAAACCGGCCCATAAAAAAGATTTGGGAGCTAGGATCTTTTTCTAGCCCCCAATAGGGACCCAAAAAGTAGCCTGTGGTTTTTTTTTAAGACATAGGTAGTAAAAGCATATGATAGTGTGCCAAGGAGGGGTAGGGAGAGTCTGGAAAAAAAAAGGAGGGGAAAAGGGCTGATAAAAGGGTTTTAAAAGATTAAAATTTTTGTGAAAGGCTGAAAGCTGTGGAAAACACTTTTGGGATTGTCGGGGGGGTTCCAAAAAACAACGGGGCTATGGCAGGGAAAATGGGGTTGTCACCTCTGATATTCAAAACGTGAGGATGACATTCACAACAAGGTAAAGATGGAGGAAAAGGGAAGATGTGGGGTTATGTTGTTTGCTGATGACTTGGTGCACGGCCCCAGTATGGGGATTTTACTCCAAAGATATGGGGGGCTACAGATTGTGGATAGAAACTAGAAAAGCAGGTATGAAAAAAACGGGAAAAGAGGATTTTTTTAACTATGCCAGAAAGGGGGACACGGGGAATTATAAAGCAACAAAAAAATTGGAGGAGAAACCCTGAAATGGGGATTTTTTAGCTTCTGGAAGTGAAGAAATGGAAAGTGAAAAGTTTTAAAAAGGAATTAACATCAGAATAAAAAGACCAGAAACCTTTTACCAGTGTGTAAAAGGGCCTGGTGTGGGATGGGGAAAATACCCATCAGTGTAAGATACACTATATAAAATTTATTTCATACCAACCTTACTATGCAGCAAAAACCTGGACAATGGGGATCGAGAGGAGAGTCAGATACAGGCGACAGAGTGAAATTCCTGAGGAGCAAAAGGGGAAAGACGAAAGGATAAAATAAAAAACACGGACATTAGAGAAAGCGGTGTAGAAAAGTTAAGTGACAGAATAGAAGGAAAAGGTTGAGAGGGTAGGTCATATGAACAAATGGGGGAAAATAGGATGCCCAAAAAAATGTAGGAAAAAAGGTTTTAAAAAGGAAGAAGAAGACGGGGAAACCCCAAGGAAAGAGGGAAAGGGACATCGTAGCAGAACTTGGGAGGAAAGAGGAGAGTGCTGGAAAGATGGGGAAAGAGATACGATTGGGAAGGATAAAAAAGAAGGGGAAAAATTTGTTGTTAAACCCAAAAGCAAACCCAAAAATCCCGAAGCAGGAAATAAACAATGGAATATGATAATGATGATGATTTTACCTTACTACTTTACCCCTATGGTACGGTAGGGTTCATTGGAACAAAAAAAAAAACTTTTAAAAATCTTTATTTTTGAAGAAAATCCTGAAAAAGAGGCTTGGTGGGTTTGTTTGAACTTCAGCTATCATGTGGCCTAAATTGTTTTAAAATTTAAAAAACCAGTCTTAGCCATATTACTACCAGTAGTACATCCTATAATACCTACACAATTTAGTGTGTTTTAAGTTTAAACCACTTGTATCATTGTAAAAAAATTAAATAGTGCCTAAAACTTGCATTCTCTGTCCCCTTTCCCAATCCTTTGTTTCCCTGTTGTTTTACTTGGGAAGGAAAAATTTTTAAAACACTGTGTTAGTTCAGTACCAAAATGACATCCCCCACATCCACACCAGGCACACTGGGTTCCATCACGTTCACTCTTTACGGCCCCATTCAACTCGCTGCCATTTAGCAGCTTTCCCCAATGGCAACTAACAAAGCAAAAAATATATAAGTTTTTTGGACAATCTTAACAATAAAATGGTCAAGGATGAAAGCACCCGGGTTTAACGACCATAAAAAAAAATGTGTTCAATAGTCAAGAACGGGGAAATTATTTGATTAGGCCTAGGGCCCAATCGTAAAAAAAATGCAATTTAAAAAAATTTTTAGATTTTACAGGGGAACGTGGTAAGCTAGGTACTATGTAGGGACGAACTGCGGGGTTCTTTTACGATGCTCCTCACGATATAATCACTCAATATGGCTAAAAACTGTGTTCCACTTTTGAGACCGCCCGAAACAAAAACAAGCGTTTTAGTTTAAAGGGAAAAGGATGATTGCAGGTGAACTCGCACTCCGGCAGTCATACTTCGTACCTCACTTGTCCAAAAGACCTTATACCAAATCTAAAAAATGATATAGTCGGGATGCAGTCGAGACCCTACCAAACATGAGGGCAAACCCCTTAAAACGAGGATCAAGGGTTTAGGGAAAAATTCATTGTTCCCAAAAATGACTTACAAAAAATAATTGATATTTTGTGCGACGCGAGCGTTTTGGGGGTGAATAGACTCGTTCAAGACGTTTCTGAAATCGCTGAAGTTGAAAAATAAAATTTCGAGCTGTGACATATGTCCATTTTGTTCACTTGTATTAACTTTGTTTACTTAAATTTACTAGTTCACTTTTTTTCCTTATGCTCATTTTAACTTCACCTGTGGGCGCCTCAAAAATCATAGGTTCCCCCACTCTAAATAAATAAAAAAAACCTATGAGTAACAAACAAAAAAGAAAAATGCCCCACGGACGGGGATCTGGTAAACCCAACAGGGGCATTAAAAAAGGCTTCAGTTAAAAAAATGCTTGAAACGTGTACATATTGATATTTTAATGGATACAGTACAGACCATGGGGCATGGGGTAAACCCGATGCTAGAAAACCAGGAGCATGGGGGACCCCCAATTTATAATACAATTCTCGAAAAAGAACATGACAGACTTTTACATGTAAACACAAAGATAAACCTACTAACCAACGTTTTTAGGGACATCCAAATTAGGTTTGTGTTTTATACTCCCCAAATTCCATCCCTAACTAGTAGACAGTTTCCTCGACTGCTGTTCCCCGTCCCCTCCTACTGTTTACGACGTGTGCAACAGATCTTCTCACGTTACATTTAAATATAATTCCCAAAAACAATGGGGTCACAAGATTTCCAAGTGATTTGGGCATGAATTGGCTATGACAAGCAAAAACAGGGGTACCACCACCAACAAACTAATTGGTATGTAATGTGTAGGGGTACATGAGCCAAACCTCCTCAATGAAAACTATGATTTTTAGTGTGGACATTATTCGTGAAGGCCCATGATTTTTTATGTGCTTTATTGTTGGTTCCAAAGTCACCTTCTACAGTTCAAAAAACTTGCTGGAACCAGGATTTGAACCCTGGACCTTCTGCATTGAAAAGTGAAAGAAGCCCAAAGGAACAACAAACATTTAGGCACAAAAGCAAGCATGAACCTACGTGTGCATATATATATTTTGAAAATTGACTTGTAACTAATTATTCAAGTGACAATCATGAATCATGATAACTAACAAGGAAAAACGCTTAAGTCCCGCCGCGTTGTTGGATGAGCGTAATTGGTGCATTGAGCTGCCATGTGTTATGCGAATTTTCTGTTGTTCTGTGGAAAAATCATTACTAAGTTGAATTTTTTTAAAATTAAATTAAATTAAATTAAATTAAATTAAATTAAATAAAAATTTTTTTTTTCTCGATTGCGCTCAAATTTAACACTAATATATAAATTCATAAAATTTAGGTTCTGCGAAAAAATCATTACAATCGGATAAAGCATGTAGGTGTTATAAGTCAAAGAATTGTTTAAATAAAGAAAAAACAGTAAAATTTCGATTTTTTTGATAAATATTTTTTCAATTGCGCTCAAATTTCACAAGAATATCTAAATTCATAAAATAAAGGTTCTGTGCAAAGATCATTAAAATCGGATAAAGCATGTAGGTGTTATAACTTATAAGTCAAAGAAATTGTAAAAATCGAAAAAACCGTAAAATCGCGATTTTCATGAGAAATAATTTTCCGATTGCGCTCAAAAACATGGCAGTTCTAAGTTCAGAGATTTCGAAGGCCTCCATAAAATTTCATCTCAATCGGAGTATCGGTTTAGCCGGAATCGTGCGGACAAACAGACAAAAATACAAAAAGAAAAAAAAAAAGAAAAAAAAAACATTCCGGATTTTTTTCTCCAGTGTAGTAGAATGGAATCTTCGCTTCGCTCATCCAACTATACCATGTCAGCAATGTTTATCATTTAAAAATACACCTTTCTTTGTTTGATCTCTATATTTTTGGAAATTATTGGATGAGCGTAGCGAGCGAAGCGAAGATTCCATTTCACTTTTTTTCTTTCTTTCTTTCTTTCTTTCGTATTTTTGTGTGTTTGTTAACACGATTCCGGCTAAACCGATATTCCGATTGCGATGAAATTTTATGGAGGCCTTCGAAATCTCTGAACTTAGAACTGCCACGTTTTTGAGCGCAATCGAAAAATTATTTCTCATGAAAATTGCAATTTTAGAATTTTTTCGATTTTTTAAAAATTTCTTCGACTTATAACTCCTACATGCTTTATCCGATTTAGGGATGACTTCGGGTCGAAAAATCCCGAACCGGATCCACTCTCTCCGGATCCGGTTCGGAACCGGTTCCTACTAGGGCTGTGCGAGTACTCGAATATTCGAGTATGAGTCGAGTTCACGGCGAGTTCGAACAAATTCGAGTTTCATTTATTTTGAACTCGAATATTCGAGCGTCGGTAAAAACAGCATTTTCATTTACCGACCCGTCAAAAGTTACGTGTTTCGTCCGTTAGATAGCAGCATACGCGACAAAGATCGTGATACACGATACAGTAGTCGAACTCCTTCTGAGGTGAAGCTCGTTATGATTGGCCGGCTGAACTTTGCGAGATCCAATTGGAGCTGGTCATACGTCACATGCGAGCGTTGATTGGCTGTCAGTTTTGAATCATTCACGTCTACCGTGTATCACCACTTTTGTGTCCGAGATGTATGTTGTTGACAACAAAATGGCCACGATTCACGAGGAGAGAGCAGAGCAGACAGATGATTTGTAAAAATATGCGGCGGACTAGGCTAGGCTTAGGCGTAATTTCTTCTCTAAAGCATAGGCCTAGCATAAAATATCATTTTGAAATATTCATGAGATGGAACACTTGTCACAATGCAGGTAAACATTCAAACAACACACGGCGTGACAGTACCAGTGACAACAGGTAGGCTAGGCCTAGTAGCCTGGCCAGGATTTCTTCTGGCTAAGATTAGCGCCTAGGCCTAGTATATTTGCCTATATTTGTATCTTGTACGAATCGACTGGCAAATAAAACTTTACTTTACTTTACTTTACTTTACTAGAGACTGTAAGAAACAATAAAGTTAACAGACTTTATAAAATTACGCTAACAAATGAAATAGTTAAGCAAGTAGTCGAGCACCATACCAAACATGCAGGATAAATCTCTTAAAAGGGAGGATAGAGGGATTAGGAATAAATCAACCGTTCCATGAACTGACTTACAAACATTTCAATGATTGTGCGATATGAGCGTAGTCGACTGAATATGACGATGAGCGAGACGCTGAAGTCTTTATGAGAGCTGCGACATACGAGGTGGAAGGTTCTCGAGGAGCCTTCTTGACGATCGTACAGGTTCCTCCCATTCCTGAAATGTGCAACACAGTCACTAGTAGGGTTGCACAAGGATAAAATAAAAATATAATTGATAATAAATAAGCATTAGTCATTCCATATGAAATCAACCAAAATATGATTATTTTTTTTTCTGACCATTTCCGATTTTACTGAAATTTGGTACACAGGAAGATACTATTTCAAATAGAAACTGTGATTTTTTAAAGATTTTTGTGATAAGTCGTTTCTGATATATGGGGTCACCAATATTTGACCCCGGGTGACCTCGTTTGCGTATCGCGCCACGATTTTCTCAATAAACTCTTCCCTAATTATGCTACAGACCTCAATGAGAGCTCATTTTAAAGCTCTTGAAAAGTTGTATCCAGAAAATATCATACACATACACTTTAATGGTAACATCTGGAGTTGTATGTTCTTACATCTGTTGAAGGTCAAAGGTCAATAGCTAAAATACTCCATCTTGGATTGTGTTGAAATTTTATATTATTTGAGTAAATACATGTGTGAACAATTCCTGAAAATTTCAGCCTGTTATATTAAGGAGTTCTTTAGTTATAAATTATTCTTTCTATGATATGTAAGTACTAATAGCCACGTTGTAGTGTCACTATTCACATTTCACAGCACATATGTCCTGTGTTTTAAACCCCCTTGGTTTGTTCTGAAAAGGCAAATTGTTATCAATATTGTTTGGTTATGCCTCTAATGTAAGTCTTGATTAATGAGTTGCTTATAATTCATTATTTAGAAATTTAGTAAATAAAAAACACTATTAGAAATACAAAAGAATAATTTTTACAACTAATATTTTGGTCATTCAAAATGTTATGTTTGATTTAAACATGTAGGCTATGTTGCTCTTTTGCAACAGAAAAAAACAACAATGGTGGTATGCATGCTATAGCCTAATAACTTACCGGTCCACACAATTCTTCCTAACCGGTGAGTCGGTGACGTCAGCAGCGACGTGCAACAGCAATGAATGTTCTTGTTTCTCATTGACGACTCGAGAGTTTCTCCAACTCCTGAAAGTAAAAAACAGAGTAACTAACAATTCAAACATATCTAGGCTCTATATAGTTATTCCAAACAAACCTTTCTGCAACAACATGTTGCAACATGGCCTGTTTTTGAAGATATATAAGTGTTTACCGTAACATTTGTGACTTTGAGCCACTTTGGTCCTCAGGATAATTGATGGGAGGTTCAAATTTTTAATGACTTAAGTGGCCATAGTTAGAAAAAAAGAGGGTGGTCAAAGACAGACCATCACTTGGGGTAAATAGGCCTACTAAATATAGGCCTAATGAAAGTCACTTTATTACAAAACACATGAGCATGGAGATTAAATTACAATAATTAACTATTATTACATGCCCTATAGTTAGAGATAAGTTTTTTTAGCATTTAAATTTAGAATATTTAGCATTATTTTGACAAATTTAGCATTTTGTAGCATTAATTGTTTTTCTTTTCCACCAAAAACCTAAATGTGGGGTAAATGATGAATATTAGGAACATTTCAATTCAATACAGTTACATAAAACTCTAGAATACATTGATAAACTACTTCTCAATAGGCATTAAAACATTATTTTTAGTAAAATTAGCATTTTAAATAGTCAAAATTAGCATTTTGTAGCATCAAAAACCTAAAACGCTAAAAACCCGTATAGTCCTTGATCCATAGTTCTAAAATTAGGTTATACAAAAATATTAGCCTAATTATTGGAATCTGTTAATTGTATTAAGGTCTAGATCTTGTAACATTTAACTTTTGCATTTTTCAGAACATGCAATATATTTTTTAATTTTTGCCACTCTGTAGTTTTCCACGTACTGATTAGATTAGTATTAGTATTAGTAGTTTTAGGGCGCTTTAACAGCTAAGATTATTTGTGCCTCCAAGATAAAATAATTTCTTTAATGTGAGTTACCACCATGTATACTTCTTTCCAAGGGGAGGGATTAGGGGAGACGCGGAGGGACAAGGGGTGGACAGGCCTGTGCTGGTCAGAACCAGCCATAAGCGTATGGGGAAGGCAGGGGTCTTCGTCTGTGTCATCATCCGTCCGTGTTGTCATTGTCGTCGCCGTCGGGGAGGTAGTCAAAGGGAAGGGGAAAGTTCCCCGACAACAACCCAGAGCTCGTCATTAGTTTCAGGGAGTGAAACTCCTCTACTCATGGGCCAAACCACGAGAAGGTTGATTAGATGACTGCAGTTAAGGTGGTAAGGCTTTATTTACAGAAGAGAGCTCAGGAAGTGGGAACCGGCTCACCAAATGATCACCAGCTCCCGTGAGCCTCCCAACCTCAACCTACGCTAACCTTGGGGTCCAGAGGGGAAACGGAGAACTACCTTACCTGGCTGACACTTTCCCTAGTTCTCTTCTCCACCGCCAACAGCGCCTATTGTATGATCGGCGTCAGAAGTATTGATTGGATATTGCTTAACGTCTCATATTAATGCACTTTGGCTATTCGAGACGATGAGTGGTGGTAGATGAGGAGTAAAGTATGAACAGAAGGGAGGAGGGAAAACCCAGTACCGGCACGTAGCCTACTCCTTTCGATCTGAAAGGACGGTGTAACTTTGACAATCATATAGGTTCCTCCACTAACCTGGACTGCCGAGCAGACGTCAAGGAGAACGAAACCGTTACACTAGCTCTCGAACCCTCTATCTGCTCTAACCAGCGATATATACGTGTTTCAGGGCAGAGCGGTCACCCACTCTACCCCTGACCAAGTCCGAGTTTGCTTAACTTCGGTGTTCGAGTGGGAACCGGTTAAACTACCTCGGCTAAACCGCTAGTCAAGGGTAATCTTTGGTAATTTGGGGTGGTAGTTGGTAGGCAAAAGTGGGGGAAATATAAAAAGTACCTGAATTGACCTCAGGATAAACAAAAAAATAATCAAGCACTCAACTGGCTTTGACGCACGAGGCTGCTATGTGACACTAGACTGTCGGCACTTGTAGGCCTACATAACATAGAGCGGGCTGAAGCCAGGTCACTCCCGGCTGTGCAGTTACTTCCAAAAAACACGCACATAAGGCTGATACATTGAACAAAAATTGATCTTAAAAACCGGTTCCGACGTGGAGGATCCAGTTTGAACTTTTTGGACTCAATGTCATATCACTACTTAAATAATAAATATAGGACTAGGCTTACTGTCTGAAGAGCATGGGAAATGCATTTTAAGCAAATTCGTGTTCGCTCGGCCAACTGACACCACAGCTCGTTGGGTCTTGTGGTTAGCGTCTCTCAGGGCTCGACAAATTTAAAAAAATCTACTTGCCTAGCTGGGCAAGTGGCCCAAAATTTTAGTTGCCCAGACTCAATTCAAGGTTGACACAATAATTTTTTTTTTTTTTTATATGTACGACAATTTTCTTTATTTTAACAATATCTACGAGTCAATAACTTTACCGACTTTACGTACCGTACCCGCTTTTTATCATACTCTCGGTCATATTTTACTTTTTTGGCATGTTCATTAGCTAGGCAATAATGGGCCTAGGCCTATCTCATCTTCGTAAATTGTGAGTAGCTTAGTAGCAGAAGGCAGAGACGTTGAAGCTACTCTACTAGGCCTACAGTTAAAAATGTTCCGTAAATCCATTTAAGAATGGTTCAATATTACACAATGGTTTTAAAGTGTCAAAAATGGTTGGAATTTCACGAAACAGGAGAAAGTAAACAAGTCTCAGATCTCCATTTTCTCGACAGCTGTAATACTGAATTATAAGTAAAGTCGATGGGTCGATATCGATCGGAATGCGATTGTAGTGGTGCGTGGTGCAGCCTGTGGCAAGTCTTGGAACTACATCGAGCGTCTGTCGCCTGTCGATAAAGTAGGTTTCTACATAGTGAAATTTTACGCGATTTGAGTTTTTAACCAAATTTGTTGGTTGCCCGTACGGCCATCCAACTATAAATTATGGTTGCCCATGCCCTGGAGTGTAAGTTGCCCCGGGCAACTCGGGCATAGGAATTTTCGAGCCCTGGACTCTCTGCTTCCAATGCAGAAGGTCCAGGGTTCGATTCCTGCTATAGGCAGAAGTTTTGAAACTTCTGACTTGGACTGAAGTCCATCAGTTCTTGTCTTAGGAAATAGTAAACGGTGTCTTTAGAGCCGTTCTAGCAACGAGGCACATAATAAATTCAAAGTTGTTTTGAATCTTACAAATCTATTAGTCTATTATTACAGTACTTGTAGGCTCTTCAACTCAACAACTATGTAAAGTTTCCTATGTCGGATTCTTCCAGGTCGAGCGAGTAGCTATGTGCCAACTGCAAAATGTGTCCTATTCCCTCTTAAATTAAAAAAATGGCCAAGGCTTTATTTATTAATGGGGAAAATAGTTTGACCTTTGAAATGTTTTACTCGTTCTGGACCAGACTCACCACCGGCCCAAGTCACCCAATCTTACAGTATATAAAGTATTTAAGCAAGACAAGGAGGAACCGAATACATAATGAGGATATTTGTGATCAATTAGGAGTTAAAAATTTAATGGAGAAAATTAAAAAGATAAGATTAAACTGGTTTGGACATGTCATGTCATGCCGAGAAGAACTTGATGAAATTAGAAATTCCAGGTAGGAGACGAAGGCGCAGACCACGACAAAGACAGCAGGATAGTGTGAGAAAGGATGTAGAACAGCGAGGAGGAGACTGGAATGTGGTGGAAAGGGAAGAGTGGTGGCAGGAGAGAAGAAGATGGAGAGGTCTACCTTCAATGCTGACCCATCGCAGAGTTGGCCATAGATGATGAAGGGAACAACAATGGTGGGTAGCATATAAAGTTGTAAACCAATGAGAATGACTTACCAGTCCAGAAAATCCTCCACATTAACTGGTGACGCCAACGACGACAAGTAGAGTCAGTGAAGGGTCTTGTACTCCCCTCGACAACTCAAGAGTTCCTCAAAGTCCTGAAAGTAAAATGCAGAGAGTAACAAACAATATTCTAACAGAGCTGAGCTAGTCTCTACAGTTGTTCCAAATGAACACTAATAATAGGTGACGTCTGTTTTATTAAGCTTTAACAGTGTTCACTGCTGATTATTTATAAATCCCTAGCCTACAGCAGTCCCGCTTTAACTCAAAAAGAGACCTTCAAAACCAAAACCCGTTTGTAATTTTTTTTTACTTTCTAAATGCTTCGGGACTTTCACTCGTTTGAATTAGTAACAAAGGTTTATTGTAGGCCTACCAGGAATCAGGATAGTGCGTGATTTACATTTTGTAAGCCACAAAACAACGTAGATATTTGAAATTTGATCTAGGCCTACTCGCTAATGGACTCTGCTTTACAGCTCAGCAAGGCGTTACTAGTACTTGTTAACTAGCAAAAAACCAAAGTCATTGTTAGATGAGTGAGTGAGCCATGTGTTGAGTACCCGGGAACATTCCCTTTCTTCCTCCTACCTAAGGCCTCAACCCTCGAAAAATCCACTCGCCAGCTCGCCACTGGCGAGTTAGAAAAGTCTCCTGGCGAGTTGACATATTTAATCCCTTGTTTCAATACCACTGGTAAATCCCTCAAAGCAATTCAAATCACACTATGCTTTTAACTATACTATGTTATATTTTTTATTTTTTTCTAAAAATCGAGCAACGGCAGTCCTGGTGGAACCGAGAAAATGAAGTTGTCGGCACTTTGAACCCCTCCCGCCGCCAACACAGCCAATCCGTCAAACCTTACCAACTACTACAATGAGCAGGGCAAAGACTCGAACCACAGATATGGGCCTTTTATGACATGCCGGCGCCGGCGGACAGACGAGCACTTGTCGCATGCAAACAAAAGGAAGGTTTGTATTAGCAGCAAATTCAGGATGGCAAATTCCTCCTGACTCAAGTCATAAACATACAATAACATTAACGCTGAAGCCCTGAAATCAGTTAGCTTGCCCCGGCTTGCCCTCGGTAGTAGTCGAGCTGATTCGGGTGAAAGACGTGTTGGTGTTATAGACAGATCAGTGTCATACATTGAGTTACTTTGCGAGACAAGTCATGTGATTTTAGACAATAATTAGGCCTAATCATTTGTGTCCAGTGTTTGTGAGTGTCATAACGAAATCAATTTTCATTCGGGTAAGCAATCGATCATGTAGACAATATTGGCTTCCTATTTAACCCTTATTCGTCATTGAAATTTGCCTAAAAAGTAAAAACGTGTTTTAGGTCACTTAAATAGGGGTACCGGTACATTATTTAGGCTGGGAGACTCGGGTTCGAACCCCGATCGGGATGGATTTTTTAATTTCTGGATTGTATTAAATATTAACAATTCCACCTACGGGAGTGTTTCTCGACTATCCAAATCGAGAAATATACCCTCGCTCATACCTGCGTAAGGTAATGACATTTTAAATATGTTTGTTTGGTCAATTCAACAGCAACAGTTTTTCGATGCTTTATTGTTCCATCCATTCAAGTTCTATAGGCCTAATGTAACGACAATAGGCCTACAGAAGTTAAATAGTTACCGTCTCGGTGGTCTAGTTGGCTAAGGCGTCCACCCGGAAAGTGGGAGACTCGGGTTCGAACCCCGATCGGGATGGATTTTTTAATTTCTGGATTGTATTAAATATTAACAATTCCACCTACGCGAGTGTTTCCCGACTATCCAAATCGAGAAATAGAGACAAGTTAATTTGTGACCTGATTCAGAATGTTAAAACGTTCAAGCGTAAATTAACCATCTTTGAAATGGATCTCACAGGTGAACTTGTTCATTTTCCAACATTGTCCGAGTACAAACTTGACTGCGAGTCAGATGCAGATGTATCTGAATTCTGTGATTTTATTGCAAAATTAAAAAGTGAATTTGAAACAAGATTTTGCAATTTTGATTTAATTCAGCAATTGGCTCATATCTTGAAACATCCCTTTTCTTTGAGTCCAACAGGGGAGTGGAGCAAGGTAGCTGCAAGTTTATTCCACGTATCGGTATCACAAGCGAAACTTCAGCTAGAAATTATTGACTTCCAAGAGGACACGTCACTTAAATCTTTACCGCCCAACACGCCCACACAAGTATTCTGGGCAAAAATTTGTTTCGAACAAATACCCAGGACTGCGAAAGATTGCTATAGTACACATGTGCGTAATGCTCGGATCAAGAGACATCTGCGAAGCATCGTTTTCAAGAATGAACAGTGTAAAAAATAAACTAAGGTCCAAAATCACTGACAAGCACCTGGAAGACGTATTACGGATTTCCTGTACCAATCGCGAGCCGAATTTCAAGAAACTAGCTCAAGAGAGAAGGTGTAATTTCTCGCACTAACAAAATCACCGGACCCAAGATGACCTATGGCCCCTCACATGTCAAGCAGAGCAGTAGGCCTAAGTGGTAAGTGGCCCCATACACAATCTAGTTGCCAACCCCTGTAATAGGCTATGTGCTTTTATTCTCAAATACATGTTATATACCCTAGATTAATAATAGTCATTTAATACATTATAACTTTGAGAAGCCCACAAAGTCCATGTAGACTTGAGTGTGGGCTATTATCTCTAAAATAGAATGTTTCGGTAGCAAGATGTCCTATGTACACGAGACATTCGTTTTAGTACACCATGTATAAATCTAATAGGGCCTAAGGATGAATTTTAATCAAACTAGAACTTGAAACTGAAACTAACCCTAAGGCCTAGGCCTAACAAACGTGGGTAACCTCTGGGCCTAAGCTCTATGTCGACTTATGCCTAGGGGCCTAAGCCCCAGGCTACAATGAAGGCTGAATTGGGTAAGGTAGAGGCCTTGGCCTATAAAAAATCCCACACAAAGACTAGGGCCTAGGCTTATATATAGGGTTACCATAAGTGTCTCAGCAAAAAAGAAGACATTTAGTTCACAGAAATTCGCGGACTACAAGGGGCCTGGGCGGAGCCCCAGCCGCCGGAGGCGAAATTTTTTTTGGACATTTTTACCGTCAGGATAGCGTTTAGAGCGATCTGAACAAGGGTCAAAAAAGGACAGTGGTGCCGACGCCTTTTAAAATTGTGGTGTTATTTTTAAATGAACACTACATTTTATGACAAAACAAAGACAAGTGGCCTAGGCCTACAAACACTTCCTTACGTACGCCGTACAACGTGGACACAAGGCACGAAACGTACGGAAACGGTAACTAAATCACGTGATAGTACACTGCTTGCTGCACAGCCTGGCGTGTTGTGACACGCTCGGACATTATCGGCTGCTCGTATTCGGAGATTTACGGTCGGTGAATGGTAAGTGAGGGGGCGGAAGGGTGCGCATGCGCCTCTGCATGGAATTGGGTGAAATAACCGGACTTTTGCATTATTTTGAAAAAATGCCCGGACGCCCAGACAGACATAAAAAAAGAGGACATGTCCGGAGCCGGACGTATGGTAAACCCTAGGCTGATATGCACATTCAGTCTTTTATCGTGGAGTTATTAACTACATTCTAAGGTTGTGTTCCGTAAAGGCGACCGGTCGACCATTCTGGGCTTGACTAGGGATTGTTATTTTTATTGTTTCAATCAACATCTGATTGTTGGGGGACTGCCTTGGCTACGGTTTGGTGCGTGCTTCTACAAGGCCGTGTTTTCATGAAAAATTGTGATATCTCGTTAAAATATTACATAAATAAATCATATCATTTACTAGGTAAATAAATGAATGAATGACTTGAATGAATAAATGAATGAATAAATAAATAAATGAATATGAATAATAATAAATGAATAAATGAAAAAATAAATGAATGTGGCTCGTTGGTCTTGTGGTTAGCGTATCTGCTTCCAATGCAGAAGGTCCAGGGTTCGATTCCCGCTAAAGTCAGAAGTTTTTTAACTTCTGATTTGGACTTAGGTCCATTAGTTCTTGTCTTAGGAGTTTGTAAACGGTGACTTGGAGCCGTCCTAGCAACGAAGCACATAATAAATTTCAGAGTTGTTCTGAATCAGCCTTGTTGATTCTGGCGTTTATTCGCGGGTGTTCGCACTGTCCATACCACCGATTGCTATATTTCCGATTACAAAATCGATCTTTGGTTGGTTATCGCTCACTCGTCGATTGCGTCGGGGCCTGCAGGGTTGGCTTGGTCGCTTTGATTTAAAGTCCCCCACTGAAAATCAGTTATATAACTGAGTGGGTAGACTCTAAATAAAAAATGTATTTATTTATTTATTTATTTATAAATGATTTATTGTCTACCCATACCTATGTAGTTACAGGAACATTGTCGGTAGTTGACATTTAGTAATATGTAGCCTACTATCTTGTTTTTAATTGGGTCTAATTATCTACATGAATTAGCCTATGTACATATCAATGACAATACCAATAAATATCATATCATATTCCATGATTTTCAGTAATTTGAAATAGGCCTAACCGCGCTTTCCTCAGAGACCGGCCCACGACCGGAATAAAACTATGGGCTTCTTGGTCTTGACCACAACAATCAAAACAGCAACGGATCGCATAAGTTCCTTGCAAATCTGTTCTATCATTGGTGCAAATTATGTTTGCTTAAATTTCATTGGTCGCAGACTGATCATTCTGGTCGCCTTTGCGGAACACAACTCAAGCTCAAAGGTAACAGTAGGCCTAGTGGTTAATAATCCACAATGCCTAATCTGTCAAAACAAAAGAAAAACGTAGCACATTCTGCTAGGCCTACGGATAATATTACAGAGCGTGTTCAGATTGCTCCAGATTATTTTTAAACACACTTGGGATATAAGAATGCCGATTGTTTAGGCCTACATCAAGTGAGAAGACCCAACTTACAGCAACTCAGCATAGGCCTAAGTATCGAGGTATCTAGGCTAGTGGACCCTGGGGCTAGGCTACACAGACCACGTTCATCACATGAGCTGAGTCCAGACTGAAACATACGAACTGACCCGAGTCCGAACTGAAATCACCTGCTGAACACCTCAGTCCGGACCGTTTCCAGCTCGGTAATGAAGCCGAGCTAGCTCGGTCTGTGCGGGCTGAAATATGTGTGACAAAGGCAAGCGAACTCAAATACATGCTAGCAGCCATCTTTCTTTGTAGGCCTAAATCATCTAATCATGCAGCGTCTCATTCCAGTCTGGACTGAGCTCGTACCATCCTAGCCTAGGCTGAAATCTTTTGATAAAACATTACTGAACTGAACTGAAAATTCAGTCTGCACCCAAGTCAGTCCGGATTCAGCTCGCGTGATAAACGTGCTAGGCCTAGCCTTGGTTAATACATTATTTAATTATTTATTTAATGTCTATCCTATTCAAAAAAAAAAACTCATAGGCCTAATAAACCCAAAGGTCTAGGTCTCTGTCAACATTAGGTAGGGCCTACTTAATATTTTATAATAAGACGGACGGCCCAGCCTAGCCTATCTCAAAACAGCAACTCCATGGGGACGCTCAAGCCGGAACATCTAAAAAGTAAAAACCATGCCTAGCTAGGTCTAGGGCAGGGCGGGGCCTAGGCCCACATGAAACTTCGGCACTTCTATACCTGGGGGGGTCCAACTTATATTAACAACTATTTTCGCTAGGTTAGCCGAACTTTTCGCTGGCTACAGTGCGCCGCGCTAGTTCTAGGATACAATCGATAAGAGCGTACCCGAAATCCTTTCCGTTCCACGTCTATACGTCCGCCAGGATGGCGGGCGTATAGCTTGTAAAAGTTGGACCCCCCCAGGTATAGAAGTACCAAAACTTCTTTGGTTCATGGGCCCCAAAAAAATCATTTTTTTCCTAGGAAAAGAAGGTTAGGGGAAGGGGGGGGGGAGGCACGAAGCGCCGTGGCAAAGTTAGTAGGGCTAGGGCCTACACCAGCTGTTTATGTAGGCCTATAATAATAGTTTCACGCGATACTAAAACGCATGAAACAAGCATGAATAAACAAGTTGGGGCCCCAATCCCGAACCCCAAAGTAGCCTAGGCCACAGATAATAGAGTAGGGCCTACACTAGGCCTACCACCACGTTTATCACGCGAGCCGAGTCCGAACTGGCTTGGGAGCAGACTGAATTTTCAGCTCATTTCAGTAACGTTTATCACACGCTGTCAGTCCGGACTAGTATGGTACAAGCTCAGTCCTAGCTCAGTCCGGACTGAAATGAGACGCTGTGGTTGGATAACTTACGAAGAAAGACGGCCGCTAGCATGTATTCGAGTTCGCTCGCGTTTATCACCAATATTCAGCCCGCACAGACCGAGCTAGCTCGGCTTCGTTACCGAGCTGGACTCAGTTCGGACTGAGATGTTTAGCAGGCGATTTCAGTTCGCACTCGGGTCAGTTCGTACGTTTCAGTCCGGACTCAGCTCGCTTGATAAACGTGGTGTACGAGTGTAGGCCTAGGCCCTACTCAGTTATCTGTGCCTAGGGCTAGGCCTAGGCCTAGGCCTAGGCCTACCCTCCCCAAGCTCTGCCCAAATTGTTAGCCCCTACCTCTATGGCCCTACCTAGAAACAAATACCATGGTTAAATATTCATACATGCTTCTCGTTTTTATCACTATTATTGAATTAGGTCTACTATTTTTAAATTAATAAAACTTACCAAGTCGTAGGTGAATAATTGCGTCGGCCATATTTGTCTTGTTATATACACCGCCGTCAGGATGTGTTTTAACGGCCAGAAGTCCAGACGGCGGTGGTTTAAAAACCTCCTCGTTCGGAGGTACCAACCTTAGAGAAAGTACCAACAAAAAGAATTCTCTTCGGCCAGCTTATCGACTTGAGTCCATTTGTAGCAAAATCGCACTAGGTCAGTAGGTTTGTTCGTTTGTCCTGCTTCAACTAAAACACTTACTCTAGTGCACCGGTAAAACGGAAATAGGAGTAAAAATCACAGTTACTACAACGCGGACAAAAGAACGGTGTTGAGACGGTTTTTGCTGCTCCTACTCATGGTGCTCCTACTCCTACTTCAGTAGCAGGTGTAAAAACATTACTCCAGTCTCACTTGTAGTAAGTTACTACTGGACAAAAAACGTCTCCTGGATACATCCATCACAACTTACTCCAAGACAGAAAAACGGTGTTTTGCCAATAACTCACTTCTGAAGTAGTGATCTCAGGACAAACGAACAAACCTAGTGGCGTAGGAACCGGGGTAGGGGGGGGGAGGGAGAGAAATCAACGTGAGTTTACAGAGTCCAAGTGGGTATAAGGTGTAATTTGACGGAAATGTTATTTTGTATTAAATTTATGATTTTCCTTTTTCTAACTGAATATTTTATGGATTTACTTGGTTTTAGGCCGCGGAAAGTAGTTTCTGGACTTATTTAATCACTTTTAGTTTGCTTGAATCGGTCGTTTTGGTACTAGTTCACTTGGTGCGGTCCAACTTTTCAACACTGCTTTTTTCAAAGAAAACAATAAAAAAACAACTTCAAATGAGAAATAAATAAAGAACTCATTATTAACGATTTATTTTTACTAATCACTGTGAAAATATACCAATTATATAGAATAGTGAACACAGATTCAACACAAACACTCGCTCATTTTCACTGTCATTTGGTCGCCATGTTTGCTATTTACGTCTTGATGTTACTTAACTAGGTTTACCAACCTTTTTCACTAAAATACTCCACCTAAAAAGCCTTTAACGTCGCTATTTTTAATATAAATGACTTTCACCACAAAAGGACTTGTCGTTTATAAAATAGCGACGTTAAAGGTTTTGAAGTTTTTTTTGTTACTATAACAGCAAAAACGTGATGATTTTATTTTGGATTTTTTTATTATTTCTTGCTAAAGTTATTTGCAGTGAGCACAAAATCTCAGCAGGTGGCCTAGGCCGCGTCATTCCTCGCTTAATTTTTTCATGTTTTTTCTTTGGAAATTTGTCGGTAAAAGTGGGTTTCCGCGTGTTTATTTTTAATTTACTAGTGATTTTGCATGGTTTTAAACAACAACAAAAACAAAAATTGGTGCAAAATTAGCGATTCCGTCATACTACCCTTGTTCCGTCCAAGTGCAGTTAAAACAGGACGAAATGACTGTAGTACGGTGATTTTTTTACCCAACCTGCCGCCTACAAAATCTGCTAATTACTGTGCCCCCCCCCCCCCCCCCTTTCAAAACGTTCCTACGCGCCTGCACTAGGTCTATGTGAAACAGCATGCATTGTGTGTGTGTCAAAACAAGATCAACTACCATCCGTCAGCCTTAAAACTCAAAGAAAGTCCTTACCGTTTGTTCAGGCCATCAATGTCAATCGACATATTATTATCATCTTCTACACATCGCTCGCTCACTGTTTAAAAAAATGTTTTTGTTTATTTGGATTAAGGACGCGTCAACCGTTAGGTCATAATGCACCCATAGATATTAAACACCTATTGTACGTAAAATAGGTGTTCAATATCTATGAATGCACCACTCTAGCCTGGGATATGGGGAGGAGGGTCCCATGCTGGTCAGAACCTGCAGCCACGGGTATGGAAAGGAAGGGGGCATTTTCACGTCGCTGTCGTCATTGTCTTTGTCATCGTTCGTGGTGTCATTGTCGTCATCGTCGTCGACGTCGAGGGGTCGTCAATGGAAGGGGGCAAGATCCCTGACGACGATTGCCAGAGCTCGCCTCGAGTTTCGGGGAGTATAATATACTATATTATACTACTACTACCTTTGAGTATAGAACCTTTAGGATGGTTATATACTCAATGCTACTACTACTTCTATAAATACGGTTGTTTTTGTTGGCGCCATGAAGGTGCTAACATGTGCTGCATGGTGGAAACGAGGTCCTAGCAGCACCTCCGGCCGTGACGTCACAGCCAAGATGGCAGCGCTCACAAATCTCTACTAAAACTACCGTATACCTTTACTAGCTGATGTTTGCGAGGTGGACTTTTTCTTTTGAATCGCCTTTAACGCTATGTAAAATTGAAAAAGAAGCTAAAATAAATCAGATTTACAACAATGTCGGGTTGAGTACAGAATAGTGTTCTACGTACGCCGACATCTAGGGCACTACATTGTTTAGTTCATAAGTTGCCGGGCTTAGCTTTCCTTTCGTTTAGTTTAACTTATTAGTCATCCAGTAGATATATACATTGTGGCCTACATAATAGGAATTGCCAAGTTTGCGTAAAAGTAGGTCTATCATTATGTTAAAAAGAAAAGAAAAATGTATATATACATATTAACATATGAAATGGATATATAGTAATAGGAAGTGGAATGACTTGTCTGGGGATGTTGTAGCTAGTGTGTCTGAGGGAATTTAGAAATTAGATCGTGTTTAGGGGAGGGCAGTAATAACATTGAGTATATAACCATCTCAATCAAAGGTAATAAGGTCTGGGGGGAGTGAGTGGTTGCCACCGGGCGGAAGGGCCCATTTGTAACCTTAATGATTGTTATGTTAATATATACCCCTCTATCCTACATGGGGTGGGTTTAGGCTAGGGCTGGGTAATGTTTAGCAAATCTGCAGCCTTCATCTGCCTCTCCACAAATATTTGCCCCATGCTTTCCTATCTTCCCACAGCTTTACTTCTGTCTCCTGGTTTAATTGAGAAGGCTGACGCTGTAGTTGGCGAGATATGGTGGACCTTGTGAATTTTGTGCTCTTGTAAAATGGGAGTGGACACTGGACAGAGCTGTTCAGTGGGAAAAGGTTGGGGTAGGAACGGACGAATGTCGCCCGGCCCGGCAGCTTAA
Organism: Sweltsa coloradensis; assembly: GCA_024449915.1. NCBI lineage: Eukaryota > Metazoa > Arthropoda > Insecta > Plecoptera > Chloroperlidae > Sweltsa > Sweltsa coloradensis. Next base: position 296,125 of record JAMZAV010002044.1, read on the forward strand.
ATCCATAGTAGAGATTCCTAGCTCCTTGAAAAGCTCTACATAGTATGCCTCCTGGAAACACCAGCTAAGATGCGGATTGCCCTCTTTTGTAGGATGAAAATTGGATGAAAACACAGAAAAGGAGTGAACATGAGAAAAGTAAACCATTTTGAGTATATGAGGATGAACTAGCTTCTTGAGCTTCCTGAGAATGAAACAACCACTCACACAAATCTCACACAGCCAAGTTATTCCATGTAAGTAAGTATTTTTTATTCATTCGACAAATACATGGTATCAGTATAACACAATTCTCTGTAAAGAGGGATAGTGCAATAAATAATTCTAATTTTAATTCTAACTCATAATATTAATATCTAGGATAAATGTACAAAAAATGAAATATAACTGAGTTAGGTCTCAAACTCTGTAATATATAATAATTGATTGATATGTACCCCGTCTTGGCCCGGGGTAGAATTTGGCCCAGACCATGGCTCTGGTGATCGGCAAAATCCGTCTCGCAAACATCAGCTGAGTAAGTAGGGTAGTATATTATTCCCCGAAACGAGAGGCGAGTTCTGGCAGACGTCGTTGGGGACCCATCTTATTGACGACCTCTCCGACGACATCGACAACACGAACGACGACAAAGACGATAACGACCACGATGCAAACCCCCCCCCCCCTTTCTTCCCCCTACATGTGGCTGGTTCTGACCAGCATTTATTTTATTTATTTATTTATTTCCTTCCCACATCCCCTAGCCTGGAGTGGCGCCTAATTTGCCTAACGGTTATCGTGCCTTTAAATCAAATAAACCTAAATTAAAACGCGACGGTTAGAGCATTGTTTCGTGTGTTTTGATTTTACATTTGCATCAATTTTACCTTTTGTGATAAGAACATAATATAGCACTAAGGTGTTACATACACATCAACTTGAATTAAATATTAGAACTACTTAACTAGCCATCAAAGAATTGTTCATTATTGAAGTAGTGTGATTTTGATGAAAGGATATGTTTCAGCTTGATTTTGAAAGATATCGGGGATTGTATACTTTTATATGAGTTGGAATTTTGTTATAAATCGAAAGACAAAGATATTGGGGATTTTTGGAATAAAGGCAAGTGTTGTGAATAGGAACATATGGATGTTGGCTGATTAACGAGTTAAAAAGGAGTGAATGGAAGAGTTTTAGGGGGAGAAGGATGGATTGTTGCGTACGAATAATGCGGCTTGGTAAATAAGGGGGAAAGCAAGGAATAAGGCTCTACGCGACTTTTGTCTAAACTCTAGAGGCCCCAGCACCAGCAATGATACGCACCGCTGACCGCTCGCTTTTATAAAATGAAAATATGTTTAGCAAAGCCCAGGCCCCCAGATCAAAATACAGTACGAAATGTGGGAATTAATCAGGGCATTAACAAGAAAGATTAAAGGCGAAAGGGAGCACAATTTTCTTTAGTCTTCTCAGTACAAACAACCACTCTTGATTTTAGATGTTCATACGGCGACCACTCAAGGCTCTCTATCTAGCAAAACTATTCTAATACATCTAGGAAGCAGTGATTTTTTTATTTATGAGGAACTCACGCGTGATTGAATGTTCATCATGTTTTACCATGCCGCTGAATAACATAGACATGATTAATAGAGAAACGTGTGGTTTTATAATGTGATAAAATTATAAATAAATATTTGTGTTTCAGTTTCAATTATTTTAAAAACCACGCAAAGCTTATATTACGTCATTGTAAAAACCTCTAGATCAAGGTCTACTTGATCTCCGCTCTCGCGGAGGTTCGTCGAAAAGATCAAGTAGACCTTGCTCTGGATTGATTCACTATAAAGATGGCTGTGCAAAATAAACATAAGCAATGTCATAATTTCTCTGCCATCACATGGACATTACGAACAAGATTACGAGAATGCAGAGGAAAGACTAGGCTAGACTAGTCTGCTTTCAGTGATCTTATAACAGGTGAGTTCTGATTATTAAACTTTGAGCTAATTGATGCCCTCTTGTGGAGGGTTGTACTTTCTGTATTGGTTAGGCCCCCGTTGTATTTATTTGTACAGGATTAGGGCTTCGCGAACACGATTTAAATCGCGTTGATGGGTGAGCGTTCTTGAAGTATTGACCAACTTCAGTTTTGTGTCGTTCATTTGCAGCCTGTCATGTGGGTTGTCAATACAAAGTTGTGACATCATGCAAGGTATGAAAAATGAAATGCAATGTCATTGTTTCGAAGCATCAAAAAGCACAACTTCTCCTTCTGGGCACGGGGTAGAATTAAGTCCATATCTCGCAAACATCAGCTAGCGTGTAAGGAAGTATTTTTACTCCACGAAACTAGAGGCGAGCTCTGGCAATCGTCGTCGGGGATACTTCCCCCTCCCCTTGACAATTCTCACCGACAACAACACCATGAGCGATGACAAAGACTATGGTGAACGCGACGTGAGAACCCCCTCTTTCCTCCCCCTACACCCGTGGCTGGTTCTGACCAGCATGGGATTTTCCTCTCCACATCCCCTCTAGGCTAGAGTGGTGCATTATGACCAGAGGTTCAGTTCCCACTAATTGGTTAAGCTGAATTACGAGTTAAATAGTTTTTCTTTAGTCACAAGAGATTGTTATAAGAGCCTACAACAACATTCTTACGACGGACCAATCAGATGCCACTTAAACATTACTAACCAATCAGGATATCGGATTTATTATAGCCTAACTAAACCAATGGGAACTACGGTTGACGCGCCCTTAATCCAAATAAACTAAACTAATATCATAGCACCAATGAGTTTGAGACACTCTTGATAAATATATTCGGTTCATAAGATGTAAGAATTAGAAACAGTAGCGCTTGTCGGCCTTCGGTGGTCACAGTGAGTGTGGTAGCAGTGGCGTCGGAGTGCATTCTGGAAAGGAAGGGGAGGGGGGGAATAATAAATGTTTGAATTGTTTCGGGAAAAGTATCCTGGCACAATGGAGGGTCACAGCTAGTGCGGGGCTGGCCTCAGACTACCAGATCTGTTTTATTTTTGACATTGCAAATGGTGGTAGGCCATATAATTTAATAGGTTTTATCGTGCTTTCGTCGATAATTTATAAAATTGTGTAGATAGGCTAGTTTACAAAATCTGTTATCTTGCCACTTCAAAATTCAACGATGCTCATGCTTGATATTGAGGGCGAGGGGGGAGGGGAAAAACTTTAGTCTTATCCCCACGGTTCTGGCACCACTAGGTTCGTTTTTTTTTGTCCTGCAGTCTGCACTGCCGTCGCTGGTGCAAGGTGTAAAGCACCAACACGTTATTGTGTCACCGTGAAACATACACTGCTTCGTTATTTTGTCCAGTGTAAACTTACACTTTACCGCGGCGTAACACCCGCTCCAGAGGTGGGTGTGCGGTGTAGTGCAGTGAAAAGATGGCGGCAACTTAAATTGAACTGTGTTTTAACGTAATGTCAACATTTCTTCTAGGCTTTATACCATGAATAATCATGTTTTATATAACATATACACTAGGAAAACGCTTAAGTCCCGCCGCGTTGTTGGATGAGCGTAATTGGTGTATTGAGCTGCCATGTGTTTTGCGGATTTTTTGTTGTTCTGTGAAAAAATCATTCCTACTGTAAAAGATTTTTTTTTTAAAATTAATTTAAATTGTATAAAAAGTAAACTTAAATTTTAAATTTGTTTAGTTAATCGAAATTTAAAAAAAGAAACAAATCGTTAAATTGCGTTTATCATAAGAAATAATTATTCGATTGCGCTCAAATTTCACACGAATATATTAATTCATAAAATTAAGGTTCTGTGAAAAAATCATTACAATCGGATAAAGCATGTAGGTGTTATAAGTCAAAGAATTGTTTTAAAAAAAGAAAAAAAAACGTAAAATTTTGATTTTCATGAGAAATAATTTTTTCGATTGCGCTCAAACTTTACACGAATATCTTCAATTCATAAAATTATGGTTCTGTGAAAAAATCATAACAATCGGATAAAGCATGTAGGCTAGGTGTTATAAGTAGAAGAAATTTTTCAAAAATCGAAAAAAAATCGTAAAATTGCGATTTTAATGAGAAATAATTTTTCGATTACGCTCAAAAACGTGGCAGTTCTAAGTTCAGAGATTTCGAAGACCTCCATAAAATTTCATTGCAATTGGAGAATCGGTTTAGCCGGAATCGTGCGGACAAACAGACAAAAATACAAAAAAAAAGAAAAGAAAAGAAAGAAGAAAAAAAACATTCCGGATTTTTTTCTCCAGTGTAGTGAAATGGAATCTTCGCTTCGCTCATCCAATTATTTATTTCATACAAACGTAAATATTATTGTACAGAATTATTTAACTGATCAAAATTAATGATGCTACACCTAAGCGTTATTTTGTCATCCTGTGTAACTACACTATTGACATTTTCCAGTCTACACCCTACACCGGCACCACAGAAAAGTGCAGGACAATAAAACGAACCTAGTGTACCCTCTAGTGCTAGTGCCAGTAGTACGCCTACCAACGTCACGTCTCTTGTCGCAGTCGTGGAACATGGTGGGGGACAGCATGTGGTGCCACTTCTGTGGCTTCTCCGACTCGAGGATGCTAGAACCCGCACTGATGGCGGACGGCGAGCTTGTGGAGGAGGGGGCCTGCAGGTGCTGCGTCGCCCGATACAGTGCGGTTCGCACACCTCTGCGGGATAGGCCCAGGATCGCCGCACCACGCCGTCTGACCATGCAGGTAAATTGAATATTTATTTATCCTATTTAGTTTCCCACTCGAACACCGAAGTTAAGCGGTCTTCGGGCGTAGAGTGGGTGACCTGAAACTTACGTATACCGCTGGCTAGAGCAGATGGAGGGTTCGAGAGCTAGTGTAACGGCTTCGTTCTCCTCGACGTCTGCTCGGCAGTCCGGGCTAGTGGAGGAACCTTTATCATATATTATATCATATATAATATCATATGTTATAACTGAGTGGGTAGACTCTAAATACAATTTATTGTTTATTTATTTATTTATGACTGTTAAGGTTACACCGTCCTTTCGGATGGGACGTTAAGCCGTTGGTCCCCTTGGTACTTTTCGAAAGGAGTAGGCTACGTACCAGTACCGGGTTTCCCCTCCCTCCCTTCTGTTCATACTTCATCCTCGGACCTCATCTATCACCAAAGCAATATCCAATCCATCCTATTTGGGCTTGTTAAAAAACTGATTTAAAAAGGAGGACAACTAAAGAAAATGTATTTACCATACATAAATGCAGACACAATCAAGTAGAGTTTGAAATACCTAGTATAAAGCCTAACAAAAACAATGCTCAATAAGACAATAATTTTGGTAACATTCATATTGGATATTAAATTTAATTGATTAATAACCTGATATAAAGTGGTGAAAAATAAGGACCTTAATTAAAAACGGCCGCGAAAAACCTTGTCGACGCCGACGCCATCGATGAGCGCAATAGTGGCCAACCGTATTTGAAACAAGCACGAGTAAAGGACGGAGAGACGTACTTAAAATTAGCAGAGCGTTGAAGAAGGATACGTTAATCAAATCTCTTCCACCATTCAAATCTCCAAAACCACCCGGTGTCATAAAAATAAATTTTTGTAGGATGCCCGGCGTATTTAAACCCTTTGGGGGACCCGACTATTATGGGTATGTTGCGGCGGGCAATGTGAAGGATGCCGGGGGGCTATTTAAGAGGCCCCAATCCCTTGCATTCGCATTAACGACTGAGGAAAACCTCGGAAAAACCTTAAGTCAAGATTGCCGGTCTCGACGGGATTCGAACCCAGGACCTCCTGAATTAGAGTTGAGTGCTTAGCGCTCGAACCAACACTGTCGGCATCCGGTGTCATCAATTGTTAAAGGGGCAATGGCAACAAAAACGCAAGTCAATTGGAGGTCATGTTAGGAGTGGTGTCTAATTCTTTTTTAGCTTGACGTGCATCTGCACTTATTGGACTGGTTTAAAATTAGTTTCGTAAAATTAAATTGTATTTTCAATCGTACTTTGGACACCGTATTTCCAGAAATGACTAATTTCGAAAGTCATACCCTGGATAAACTTTTCCGTCACTAAACTCGCCACGAAAATGTCGCTCAAACCAACCATGTATTATTGTAGTAAGTTGTAGCCAGATCCAAAATTCTTGGGATGACCTCCGAACGATTGTTGGACCTGAATCTAGGTTAGGGCACGGCAGTCAAGTCGGGGTGCGCTTTAACACTCGGGCAAAGCAAACCGAGTTGGGCCGTTTTCTAGGTGTCTTCCAGCCTGCGAGAAACGCGAAATGAATTTGAAAACAGACAGACAGACAGATGCCAGAGAGACAGACAGACAGACAGACAGGAAGACAGACAAAACAAAAGACAACAGACAGAAGACAAACAGACAGAAGACAAACAGAAGCAAACAACAGATAGACAGACGACAGCATAAGACGGGAAAGGAAAGGCAACAGATAGACAGACACGAATAGACAGACAAATAGACAGACAGAAGGGCAGCGAGACACGTGGAGAGTAATACAGACAGATGGACAGACGGACATTCCAGGCGTCGTCCCGTGAGACGCGAAGTTATGATAGATTCGCCTCGCTCAGGTTTGCAGCTTGTGAATGTAAACATCCCGCGAAACTGCGAATTTTCAAGTCATTTTTAATAAAACCGACACCGAACATAAACCCCGGTCGACAAAACAAAAAACTAATACTGGAATGTAGTAGCGTTCCCCGGGGATATTAGTAACAATCACAGACTCTTCTGTTTTTCTTATCCCCCCTAAAATTTTTTGAAACAGACCCCAGGCTGCGGAAGTTTCTGTCGAGGACATTGTTGGGTAAGATAATTTATTAAACAATTCTTTTGGATAATCATAATCAAGAGATACGATTTGTACTAATAATCGATTGAATCAATATACCACTATTTGATGGAATAAAACATTCGAAATAATATGTTTCATTTATAAAATATCATTGGCAGAGGCTATCATGTTCGAATCCCGTCGAGACCTGAATCAAAAAAGGGTTTTTCCCTATTTTTCCCTCATTCTTAATGGAATGAAAGGGGATTGAGTCCCCAAAAAATACCCCTAGAATCCCCCTGAAGCGGACATTCATTTTACTATTTTACAATCTTTAGTTTATGTCGTAAATAAATCATTAAATTTTTGTTGTGGCTTAGGTGCAAGAACAATCATGCTGGATTGAACCTCGCCTTTTTGTTGTTAGGTTGCATGTTTCTTCTGTATGTATATCAAACAACAAATAAAGTACTACTCTACTCTACTCTACTCTACTCTGCACCCTGGGCAGTTTTCCCATGAGAATTCAAACAATTTTAAGTAGTAGTAGTAGTAGTAGAAATCTTTATTTAGCATTTTGCTATTTTTACATACACATACACAAGCATATAATTTTACAATTTACTTTTACATATTCATTAAATTCAGTCCCAAGGACCAGACTGTGCTCGGGCTTTTACATTAAATCATTAAAAGCTTAAAAGTACAATTTACATTATAAACTTTCACTAACTAGGCAGTACATATATTAAAATAAAAGCAAGCCTTTTTCTAAGCTTTCCTACAATACTACGTTCTCAGATGTTAATTTAGAATAAACACTAAAGAAAAATTTTTGTTCATATTAGGTAATTGGGATGACCACTTAGATAGGCTATTATATTAGATGGACATGACAACCCCAAAAATTTTTAAATGCCTAAAAGGAACCAGGAGGGAACCCAGGACCCCCCAACCAGGACCGAACCATCAAAACCCGTCCGGGGGTTCACCCCGCTGGCTGCGCTCGGAGTCATAGGCTTTTCCCGGAGATGTGGAGCAAAAACCCGAGCAAACAGGTATTTAAAATACGGAAACCCAGGATGGAACCAGGCCCCCAAACGGGACTCGAACCATCACCCGGCCCGGGGGTTCACCCACGCTCGGACTGTCAGGGTTCCCGGAGAGTGGACCGAACCCGAGCTAAAGGTTTTTAACTATCAGAACCAGGATGGAACCGGGCCCCCACCAACCAGGATCGAACCATCCCCCCGGCCCTGGGGGTTACCCCGCGGGCTGCGCTCGGACCCTCATCGGTTTTCCCGGAGACTTGGACGCGAATCCCGAGCTAACGGGTTTTTTTAAACATGGAAACCCGGGAGGGAAACCCGGGCCCACCAACCAGGATCGAACCATTACCCGTCCGGGGGGTTCCCCACGTGGCTGCGCTCGGAGCCTCAGGTGCCCCCGGGGACTGTGGACGCGAAACCCCGAGCTAACGGGTATTTAAAACTATACGGGAAACCCGGGAAATGGAACCAGGCCCCCACCACCAGGACTCAAACCCATCTCCCCGGTCCTGGGGTTCCCCACGCGGGCTGCGCTGGGAGCCATCAGGCTTTTCCCCGGGATGGGGACGCGAATCCCGAGCTAAATTTAAAACTAAATTCCCAAAAAAGGTAGATTTTTTTTGGGGTGGGGGGAAGGGGAAAATCGGGGGGGGGGGGGGGAAAGGTAATTTTTGAAAGAGGGTAGTCGTAAGAGGTTGGTAAATTTAAAATTAAAATTAATTTTTTTAAATTTTAAATTTTATTGTTTAATTTAATTTAATTTTTAATTAAATTGCGAAAGTTCATTTTGACGATTCGCGATTTTCTGACCATTCCGAAAACTCAATTTCCTTGTCTATTTTATAGAGTGATGCACGTAGATAAAAAAAACTCCTTTGGAGTTCTCCCTACCCATAGGCCTATTTATAACTATGGGAGAAAGAGAGCGAAAGAGACATGCCATTTTACTGTGACGAGCAACTTTTAATGTAACCGCTTCAGAGAAAATATCTCATTTTTTTACACATGGGGTACGCCCCAGGGACAAAAGAATACCAGGGGAAAGGGGGCTTCGACCCCCACGACCATTCCCAAAAATAGGACGATTATACATATCTAAATAAATTACTTATTATTTCTGGAAATTTTTATACCCATTTTTATTAGAAAATCGCGAAAAAAAAAATAAAATTTAAAGTACGGTTTTTATTTACTTTTTATTTTTGGTATAGTAGGGGTTAAAAAACAATATTTTAAAGACTATTGTATGTTGTGGGGTAGGAGAACACATAAGTACATTATGAAAGAAAGTTTTAGATAAAAGAAAAAAAGGAAGGCCCGTGGGATCACCCCTGGGAAATTTAGAGTTTCAAGTCTTTTGTGTTGACATTTATCTACTTTAGAGCAGGTAAATATTAAAGGGGTTGCATCTTGATTTTTGAAAAATAGAAAATTTTTTACAAAATTATTTTGGGGGTGGGACCCCCCCCCCCCCCCTTCCACCCAAAATTAAAACCCCTTGTCCCCAGTACCCAAAAATCGGGTCACTTTCAAGATCTTGTTTTATTTTTTTGATAAAAATTTTATTTCTAATTGACCCGGGGCCGCGAAAAAAAAGGGGGATCCGAGAGGTAGCGTCGACATCCTAACAGGGGCACGTTAGGCCCATTCAGGGTAAACGTTTTGAGACCTTTGCTTTATTTTGATAAATTCCTGTTTCATTTTCTTCCAGAACGCGACACTGAGACGGCGCCCACGGCTGCCAACCCGCACTATCCCTGGAGCCGGCCCAGGGACGACATGCTCAACTTGCGCCCGTGGGATGTAGTGCCTCGGGACCCCAATCGCACCAACCCCTTCGGACACGTTTTGGGGGGCCCGTGCCTCCACGCGCGAGTCGTAACAGGTACAAGTCAACATCAACGTCATCCAGCGCCGTTTCCTGCTTCGGGAGGGGGACTTGGGATTAGAACCAAAATCTCCCCTTCCTCCACAACGTAATCTCTTCCAATCTTTTGGCTCTCTCCCCCTTTCCTCTAAGTCTCCTGCTACATAGGTCTTCCCTCCTTCCTTTGCCCCCCAAGTCTTCTCTTAAACCTTCTTCTTCCTTCTTTCAAAATTCTCTTGGGCATCCCGTCTTCATACCATCCAACCGGCCTTCTCCTTGTCACTTAACTTCTCTACACCCAGCTTTTTCTAAGTCCGTGTTTCTATCCCTTCTCGTCTTGCCCCCTGTGTCCACAAAATTCATCTCCTTTCCGCCTTTCATCTGACTCTCCTCCGTTTGTATATTGTTTAATTCCCTTTTGTTATCTTTCCTTGTTGCCTTCTTCACTTCCCCAGAAAATAAAAACTATCCACCACTATCATAATTTTCCTCCAATGTTTATTTGTGTTTAGTATAATTTGGTCCAGAGCATGGCTCTGCTAATCGGAAAAGGCGAGAAAAGAGGAAAAGTTCATCTCGCAAACATCAGTATGTAAGGGAGTATGTTACTCCCCCAAACTAAGGGTCTGGCAATCGTGCCATTCAACCCCCCCCCGACACGACGAGAGACGACCGACCGACGAGACGACGACGACGGCCCCCCCACGAGACACGACGACGACGACGAGACGACGAACGACCATCATGCAACATGAACGATACAAAAACGCGTATCGTTTGCGACGTTTGAACCTCCCATTTCTCCCTTACCCCGGGGTGGTTCTGATCACAAAGGGGAACCCCCCCCATTAAAAATCCCCTAAAACTAAAAAAAAAATTCGTAAGTTCCTTCTGGTAATTTGGATGAGGTAGCGAGCGTAGCGAGCGAAGCGAAGATTCCCCTTTCACTTTCCCTGAGGAAAAAAACCGGAATGTTTTTTTTTTTTTTTTTTTTCTTTCTTTCTGTATTTTGTCTGTCTGTTAACACGATTCGGCCCAACCGTACTCCCATAGCGATGAAAATTTTTTGGAGGCCCCTTTGAAAAACTCGAAAAAAGAAACTGCCCGTTTTTACGCAAACAAAATTTTTCTCTGAAAAACGCAATTTTCGCTTTTTTTTTTTTTTAAAAAAATTTTTCGACTTATAAAATCCACATGCTTATCCCCATTGTAATGATTTTTTCAAGAACCTTTTTTATGAATTTTATATTTGGGGTGTTTTAGCGTTCAAAAATTTTTTCTCTGAAAATCGAATTTTAATTTTTTTTTATTTTTCTGCTTTAAAACCCCCTGCTTTTTCCTTATAATGATTTTTTTACGAAAATTTTTTAAAAATTTTAAAAATTCGTGAAAATTTTTTTGCGCAAAACGTTTTTCTTATAAAATTCTATTTTTATTTTTTCCCCTTTTTTAAAAAACGATTAATTAAAAAAAAATTAATTTTTTTTTTAATTTATTTTTAAAAAAATTTTAAAAAGTTCTGATTTTTTTCCCGAACAAAAAGAAAAACCGCAAACCACAGGCGCTCAATTCCCAAAAAAAGCTTCCCAAAAAAGCGGCGGGATTTGGGGTTTTCTAGTATTAAATAAAACCCCCCGGTTCCAAATAAAGTCGTGGGGGTGGGTTTCCCTTTCTCCCTTTGGGGTTTGTGCTTGTGCCCGTCAAAACCCATCTTTCGATGTTTTTTCATACAGGCATTTTTCTACCCCGTTCTCTCATTTCTTTTTTATCCTCCCAGATTCTTTCTTCATTAATTTTTATCCATAAATTTCCCTCTTTCTTAAGTTTTATTTTTTGGGCCCTCCCTCATTCTTGGCGTCAACTTTTCTTCTCTCCCCCCCCCCCCCCCCCCCCCCCCCCCCCCCCCCCCCGTGCGTTCAAATTCTCTTCTTGGGGTTCTATCTTTTTATTTTCGTACGTTCTGGATTTAAAAAAAATTTATTTTTTTTTTTTTTTCATTTATGTCGTAGAACCCCCGCGGACGTGGGGTCCTGGCCCGCGATTTTCGTCACCCCGGGCGCCCCTACGACCCGACCGGCCCGGCGACCACCCCCGCCCCGGCGACGCCCACCCTCAAATTTTTTTGCCCCCCCGTTTATTTGCCCAAAAAACGTGGCCAACAACACGGGGGGTGGCTACCGCTTCGCCAACGAGTCGTTCCCGCCACTCGGGGGCGCTCGGAAGAGCTCGGCTGAGGCGGAGTCGCCCGAGCTTCGGGTGCCGCCCTTGACCGTCAGGCCTACACCGAGGAGTAGGCGACACCCCCCTAAACCCCCGCGCTTTGCCACCTTGAAGAAACTACGCCACTGCAGGAGCACCACCTAATATCCAAGCTTTGACACGAATGAGAATGAGTGCGGTTTGAAAATTCGATAAATTTCGATTTATCACCAAAAAAAAAACTAAACAAAAAAACGAACACAAAAACAAAGAAAAACCAAATGTAATAATTATTATGTGTGTGGGTACCGGAGAAATCTTGTCGGGTCGTATATTTTGGTATCGCCCCGATAGTGAAAAAATGTAATCGATTTTCGGGTAATGATTTTTTTTTAGGATGATGGTGGAGGTGCCGGTCCAATATTTACAATTTTTTGGTGGAGGTGCCGGTTCAGACAACTTGTAAATAACAGACTGTCGTTCAAAGTGCCATTGAATGAAAAATCAAAATTCAGACAATAGAAAATGAAGTAGGAGAATAATGTAAAATTATTCACCCGTAAAATTCATTATCCATTTAAAAATGTAGAATTATAACGGCCGTACCCAAAGCAGTTTAGTACCCGGACCCGATCCGACTTGACTGCCAAAAACCCCTTTCCCAACTTTTAAAAAATATTAATGATTTTTTTCTAAACCGTGATTGTCTTTGTTTAATATCTGAATAAAAGTGTAAGATTTAAAATTAAAATAAAACTTATCTTCTAAAAAACAAGAGATTTTAAAATAATTCATATAGTTTATACGATAGACGTAGGAGAGAAGAGTGATGCCATACTATACAAATATAGATCCTTTGCCTACCATAGGCCGGCTAAATGTAGTATTATAAAATCAATAAAATAGTCTTATAGAGATAGAAAATGTATAGGCCTACACTACACAATTTGATTTCTTAGCTGAAATTTCAAGATTTCCAAGAAGTGTACTATCTAGATTATGTAAAATATTGTTTTAGGCTCTATTAATTGTATTTGACCATCGAGCTGTGATTTTTAATAAGAAATTCTCTAGATTAATTAATGGTAAGATTATAATTTTATTCCATAATCCTAATTCCATATTATTTATGGGCATTATCTCGCCCAATGAACGGTTGTTTACACCAGGGTATATTGTGATAATAGCATTAATTAAGTCATTGTTTTGCCTATGTAGGCCTACACCGGACAGTCAAATATTGTTATATTGTGTAAACTGATTTGCTCAATGTTCTGTGATTTATAACTTGAAATTGTAATATAAACATGAACTTATTGTTTTGGTGTAAAGATTTGCATTCAATATATTATTTACAACGTAGGCCTATAGAACATTATTAATTGATTTTTTGTAAACAGATTTGCTCAATGAACTGTGATTTATAACTTGAAATTGTAACAAAAATATTATTAAATTGTTACTCTCAATAATTTGCTTTCAATATTTCTCTAAATAATATAATATTGTTTTTCTGAAAACAGATTTGCTCAACGCTACTCTTAAATATGATCTACAATGTATACGTTGTAATCTACGCAATAAACTTTATCTAGGGCGACGGTCGTTCGCCCGCAGCCAAGCGCACGCGACTGCTAGAAGGCGATGACTAACTCGACCCTGTTTACTCCTACCCGAGTTGGGGGGTTTTCAGCTATCTGCACACGCCGTCCCGAAAGATTTACAATCTTGAAACTTGGTATATGACCTGATATGTGGTCCATGACATACCAAAAAAAAAAAAATCAGCCCGATCCGATAACCCGTTCTGTGTTAAAAAAGTGCGAAAATATCGACGATAATCGTCCGGCTGGCTGGCTGGTTGGTTGGTTGGGGGGGGGGGGGGGTAGTGGATTCTGCCAGAGAGGAATAAGAGCCTACAGAGAAAACGGTAGATCCTAGAACTATGAAACTTGGACCACACTTAGATGTACCTCAGACTCACAAACTTCCGCCGAGATACAAGCAATATTCCACCCCCAACACCCCCTAGAATTAAAATAATTCATAACTCTAACCCAAAATTGAATTTTTAGTCAAATTAGTTATTAAAATTATGTTCTAATGTGTTTTAACCCAATCGGTCTATTCTCATTATATAAACCACATTTTGTCAACCCCCATCCCTAATAGTTTATATTATTTTTACCTTGATTTCCAGCATTCACCACGAAGGCACCTAATGAGTTATCATCATGAAATTTGACATGATGGTACATAATAATATGAAAAATAATCCACCGAGAGGCAATTAAGCGATATTCCACCCCCAACACCCCCTAAAACTGGAACAATTCATAGCTCCAATCTAAAATTGATGTTTTATTCAAATTAGTTATTAAAATTATGTTTTAATGTGTTTTAACCCAATCGGCCTATTCTCATTTCCTAAATCACATTTTTTCAACCCCCATCCCTAATAATTTATATTATTTTTACCTTGATTTCCAGTATTCACCATGAAGGCACCTAATGAGTTATCAGCAAGAAATTTGGCATGATGCTACATACTATTATGAAAAATCATTCGCCGAGAGGCAAGCGATATTCCACCCAACAACCCCCTAAATAATCCCCTAAAATTGGAATAATTCATAGCTCTAACCTAAAATTGAATTTTTATTTAAATTAGTTATTAAAATTATGTTTAAATGTGTTTTAACCCAATCGGCATATTTTCATTATATAAACCACATTTTGTCCTCCCCAAACCCATCCCTAATAGTTTATATTATTTTATCTTGATTTCCAGCATTCACCACGAAGGCACTAATGAGTTATAATCATGAAATTCGTCATTATGGTACATATATAATATGAAAAATAATCCGCCGAGAGGCAAGCGATATTTCACCCTCAAACACCCCCTTAAATTGGAATAATTCATAGCTCTAATCTAAAATTGATGTTTTATTCAAATTATTTGGTTAATAAAATTATGTTTTAATGTGTTTTAACCCAATCGGCCTATTCTCATTTCCTAAACCACATTTTTTCAACCCCCATTCCTTATAGTTTATATTATTTTTACCTTGATTTCCAGCATTCACCATAAAGGCACCTAATGAGTTATCAGCATGGAATTTGGCATGATGTTACATACTTATATGAAAAATAATTCGTCGCGATGCAAGCGATATTCTACCCCCAACATCCCCTAAATCATCCCCTAAAATTGGAATAATTCATAGCTCTAACCCAAAATTGTATTTTTATTCAAATTAGAAAATTATGATGTTTTTTTTTTATTTCATCCAAATGCAGAGTTAGTGGTCTGCGGTGACTTCAATATTGATCTTCTTAAACCATCAAATAATACTGTTCTTTACCAAGACATTCTAAACTCCTTTGGTCTAATAGCGTCAGTATTCACTCCAACACGTACAACTTCTACCACCTCTACTCTTATAGACAATATATTCACCACGTTCATATTTGGGACACCTTCAAGGGGAAACTTTACTAGTAGACTCGTGTTTATCAGACCATTTTGCACTCTTCCTTAAATTCGAATCTTCAATAAACTGGAGTGGTCCAAGCTGGACTCTAAAACGAAAATTTAATGAAAGAAATACTTTAAAATTCCTTGAACTCCTTCAAGATGAGCTCTGGGTTGCTGCTCAAAATATATATACTGTCAATGAGTGTTTTGATGCATTCCATTCACAATATGTGTATCTCTTTAACAAAGCCTTTCCAGTTAACAGATGTAATACTATTAAACCAGTTAAATCAAAGAAATGGATTACAACTGAGATTCGCTCAGCATCTGCCGACCACAGAAACCTACATGCACTATGTAAGAGAAAACCACTTGACCTTATTCATAAAGGCAATTACAATCGTTTAAAAAATCTTCACGAAAATCGTAGAAATATTAAAATAGCCAATAAGAACAATATTTAACGATAGCATTATTTATCTATCATCACGGATATAT